>JAFBJR010000476.1:509926-554727 GCA_016785285.1 Brachirus orientalis
TAACAAAATGAAGGTAAAACCCTGCATCTTACATTTGTGTAACTGATAAAAGTAACAAAATGAAGGTAAAACCCTGCATCTTACATTTGTGTAACTGATAAAAGTAACAAAATGAAGGTAAAACCCTGCATCTTACATTTGTGTAACTGATAAAAGTAACAAAATGAAGGTAAAACCCTGCATCTTACATTTGTGTAACTGATAAAAGTAACAAAATGAAGGTAAAACCCTGCATCTTACATTTGTGTAACTGATAAATGTAACAAAATGAAGGTAAAACCCTGCATCTTACATTTGTGTAACTGATAAATGTAACAAAATGAAGGTAAAACCCTGCATCTTACATTTGTGTAACTGATAAATGTAACAAAATGAAGGTAAAACCCTGCATCTTACATTTGTGTAACTGATAAATGTAACAAAATGAAGGTAAAACCCTGCATCTTACATTTGTGTAACTGATAAATGTAACAAAATGAAGGTAAAACCCTGCATCTTACATTTGTGTAACTGATAAATGTAACAAAATGAAGGTAAAACCCTGCATCTTACATTTGTGTAACTGATAAATGTAACAAAATGAAGGTAAAACCCTGCATCTTACATTTGTGTAACTGATAAATGTAACAAAATGAAGGTAAAACCCTGCATCTTACATTTGTGTAACTGATAAATGTAACAAAATGAAGGTAAAACCCTGCATCTTACATTTGTGTAACTGATAAATGTAACAAAATGAAGGTAAAACCCTGCATCTTACATTTGTGTAACTGATAAATGTAACAAAATGAAGGTAAAACCCTGCATCTTACATTTGTGTAACTGATAAATGTAACAAAATGAAGGTAAAACCCTGCATCTTACATTTGTTGCATTAAAATAAAAGCTACTTCAGAAATGAAGGAGGCTGTTGTACGCACAAATATTCTCTGAGAGGCAGAAATAATCTCATTAGTTGAATTATAACTCCGCGGCCTGAGCCAAAGAACTGCACACACACTGAAGCCAAGTGACAAAAGCACAAGCTCCAGACAAGAAAGAGGAAGGAAGCCGTTTGCCAAGTGCTGCTGCAGTAAAGTAAAGTTTAGGACGGCGTCTCTGAACTCCGACAGACTTGGATGAAAATGCAAACGGCAGCACAAACTTGGGTCACCAGCACAAACCAATCTGAGTGCAGAGGTCCAATCACTTGGAATTTAGGATGATAAACCTAAAGTATCACAGAATTACTGAGCAAAAACATGAGCAGTTTATTTTTTAAAGAAGGAAAACATATTTAAATGAACCAAATTATGACACAAACACAGTTAAGTGATTTCAGTCAGAAGCACCAAATGTGACGCGTTTTTTATTTTTAACTTTCTTGGAACTGTCACAGAATTGACTGTCACAGAATTGGACAGTTTTAAGGTTTTATTTAATTTTATGCATTTAAAAAAAGTACATGATCAGTGTCTTTTTACTTTAATGCCTCACCATTTTACACATAAATATCTAACATTTTCTTGGTTTTTTACTCATACTACTGTAGGTGTAGTGGAGTTGGACTCTGTTTAAATGAGTTTGACTTAATGAGATTAAAAACACCGACGTCTTCATACATTTTTTATTGCTGACTAATTCAAGCATTGGAAATCTCTATTCGTCTTCTTTAAATTAAATCAAAAGAATGTGTAATAAAAACAGGGTGAGGATAGTCTGAGGTACTTTTTTTTAAAGAAAAGATTGCACATCCAATATCGACTAATTAGTTTAAGTTGTCCGTTTTTAATTCTTCTTCTTCTTCTTCTTCCGTGGCACTGATGGCCTTGATTAGTGACACCTGCGGTGACATCACAACCATGTCTTTAAATCAGAGCGGTTGCATCCAGAAAGTGTGTGGTTATGTGCTGAGTTTTTCATAAAAACACATTTTTATTCATGCATCTGTGAGGAATGTGGGTGCGGTCGATGACATCAGCTCCAGACCGACACCAGCGAACGTTCTCTTTGGTTTGGCAAAGCATCTGTTATTCCACTGGTGGACATTTGCAAAATGTGAAACTGCCGTTCGCCCTCTGAAGTTTCATCTTGACTCGAAGACACGTGGGAGAAAATCCCTCTGAGGCTCCAGGTGATTTGAATCAGCTGATGATTAAGAGGCTGCAGCTGAGAGCTGGTGGGTGGGATTATAATCCACCGAGAGAGGGAAGCTCATGACTTCACCTTTGAACAATAAATAAAACAGACTTAGGGCCGTTATTTAACTTTGTCTACTTCATTTTAAAACAAAACAAATTTTCATCCCCCAAACTCAAGGATGTTGAAGCCTATTTTAAAGGGGAGTTCCAGGATTTTTTTTTTTTTTTTGACCGGGGCTCTGTGTTTATAAACATTCATATAAATGTTCATAAAAGTTTCATAATTGGTCCAGTAGTTTGGCTCTATCCATAAAAACATGCTTGTTTTTCGTCAATAAATGGCTCAGATTGGTCCAGAGTCCAGAGTCCAGAGTTTTCAGACTCTGTTATGTCAGAGTCTGAAAACATTAAAGGTCACACAGAATGGTCTTTTTGAACCAAAAATCCAGATTACTGATGTCTACTTAGATAAATTAAATCATATTTATGGTCAAAAACCTCATAGTCTCTTCAGATTAAGATTATTGCTGCTCTCTGCCAGCCTCTGAACAGACACTCTGTTTCTGAGCTAATGCCCCGCCCCCCAGAACACTGAGTCTCTTGTGATTGGCCAGCTACCAGCTGACTGACTGCTCTGTGCTGCTTCTTCTTCTTCTTCTTCTTCTTCTTCTTCTTCAGGTTGAATGTTCACGTCCATGACCAGGAGTAGCTGTTGGGGGAGGGTTCGTTGCACGGCAAATGTGCTAGTTACGTAACTAAACTGGACTTTTCAAAACCGCTTGCTCGAGCGCAGGTAAACGGAGAAGCCCTTCTTTCTCAGAAGTGGCTGAAGTGTCTATTGTGTGTTTGTTGAGGAGAGCACAAGGATTTTACGAGCACCAGTGAAGGCATCACAGCAGAAACACCGAGAACTGTGCTGTTCTAACAACACAGCGGTGCAGCGTCTTTACCAGACTGATAACCAAACATACACCTCTGTTACAACAACAATCTGAGCCATTTATTGGCAAAAACAAACAGGTTTTATGGATATAACTCAAGATGGCGCTGCAGCCTGTGATGGCTGCTGCCCGAGCCAAACTACTGGACTAAACAGTTTTAAACCTTTTAAACAGTTGGAAAATACCAGAATTCCCCTTTAGATCCTGGAAAATTGTCTGCAGACCATTAAATGGTTACATTACAACTCTGTTGTTTTATTTATACCTTTTTAAATATGAAGGAAAATAAAAATTATAAAAATCATTTTTTTAACCAAATCCAAAAGACATGAAACATTGAATCGGGTCAAACTGAACCCAAAGGACAACAAGGAGGGTTAAACCATTACGTCATTTAGCCAAAAATTAGCTAAAAGGTTTAAGTTTGTTTGGTCAGAAAAATAAAAAAATTAATACAATAAAATAACAGTGAACTGAGACACGCACATCGTTTACTGCATCAACCACTTTTAGGGGTGGATACAATGAGTCTACATTCATTTTGAGCCTTAACAAATGTAGAATTTGACATGTGAGATTCTTGCAGTCATGTTTTTTTGCTGCTCCTTTCCGATCACCACACTTAGTCAGACATGTTTTTGCTCTAAAAATGACACTTTCTTGCTTCAAAACATCTGCTCAAGAATTTACATGTGGCCTCTGTTGTAAAAGTGTGGTTCTTTTCAGTATTTTGAGGTTGAAAAAAGCGTTTGAAGGAAGACGGCAGCTTTATTTATATAAACACCACATGGACTTTTGTCTTTTTTTTCTTTTTCTTCCAGGGGAAGACAAGTCCCAGGAAGAACATGCAGGTCAGATTCCTCATTAATGAGCTGGAAGCGGGTGGAGAGTGAAATTCCCGGCACCAGTGGCAGAAACCAGAAATGCCCTCGGGACAAAATGACAGTGATTGTGAATATGGAACAACATGTCTGTCGGTGACAGACAGGACTGCAGGGCATGATGGGAGAATTGTTTTAATATGGAATATTTCCTTTATATGTAAACTAAGCTGCACAGGAAAAAAGTTTAGGCTTCTGTTTTGGTCCTAACATCCAGTCCACTCAATCTAATTACTAGTGAGTGACAGAAATTCAAATCAAGATGTTGATAATGTGCTGGATCATCATGTTCTTGCTGAGGAAACTCCCAACCAGTAAAGGGGAATGATGATGATGATGATGAGGGTTAATCACAGTGGTTTGTGTCGGCGTCTTGGGAAACTGGCCTTGATGTTCTGCAAAACACAGGATGATTGTGACAGACGGGAAAACTCTTTTATTATGACTGCACTCGGATGTGTTTGAACTTGCCGTTGTTGCTCACAGGACGAAGAGGCGGTGGGTGGGGACGGGGACGGGGACGGGGACGGGAGCAGGAAAGTATGACCACAATAAAGAAAACGTCTGCCAAATTTTATTACCTAACGTAGCAGCGATGGGGAGACGCGATGGAGCTGTGGGAGTTTCCGTGTCACACAGCCGCGACGCATCGTCGTCTTCGTTTTGCAAGTTCGCTCCAAGCCATTAAAGTCAGTCGAAGTAATTGCAGATATTGGATGTGACTGAGGAAGGAGTGATACTCCCGGGGCTACGGTTGTACGTCGCTCAATCCTGAGCCAGAAATCAATTGAACACAGTTGTGCTGCTGCATTTTAAGGTGCACGAGGGAAGCTTTGCGTTTGACTCGTGCAGATAAAGACGGATGTGCTGCACAAACAGCAACTCTGGAGGAAACATATCAGATGTGGAGCATGAAAACCCTGTCGACAGTTTTCTGATCAGTCAATACTTTTTGGTGCTCGTTTAAAATTCGAAAGCTTCCTTTAGCTTGCATGAAAATGAGACAGCTGTGCAGTAAGGTCCGATATTTATTACCTGCTTCCACCCACAAGTTGAAGATCTGCACGATTTCTCTCTTTATTTTTGAGCGGCGTGGGTGATTTATGTTTTCACACAGCCGATTTTGCCAAATCTAAAAATGACAAGACAATTTAAAAGTCATGCTGTGCTTGAGCCACTGTTTATTCTGAGCATCAACATTCAGAGTTCCTGTTCATCTACAGACATAATAAACGTTAACGCTGGAGTACGGGACTTGTGTTTATTATAAAAGGTCATCTGTTCCTTGACCTTACTGAAAAAGGTTTAGGATGAAAAATTATCTTTAGAGTTCAAACTACTTTTCTTGTAGTTACCACTTGGATAATTCCGTGTCATTTCATTTGCAGAGAAACTTTGTTAAGCTTAAGTATAATTTGGTTCTGGAAATCTGGCACTTGATGGCAGACCAATCACATTAGGCTCTTTTCCCACCATAGTTTCCTCATTTACCCGGGTAAAACCTTGGTGCATTTCCACCGAAAACGCTTTACCCGGGTAAATTTAGTACCTACTTACAACTAAGGGACTTTTCAGATAAGCAGGAATACAATTTGGAGGGGCGGAGCTGTGTGCAACACATCTTACAGCTGTTTCCGTGTTGCGAACGTAGTGATTTTGTTTTCACACGTATCGTTCTAAAGGACGGAACAAAAGAGCAGATGATTCCGATGCGACGCAGCCTCGTGAACATCAAGCCTGATGAGAAGAAACTAATACATTATGAAGAGAAGCAGAAGAAAAAAAAAAGTAAAATAAAGAGACATGCTGCTGCTGTTCTCTGGCTGATGCAGCTCACAGTGATGTCGGTCGAAACTATTTTGAAGCTTGACTTTCATTCCCACCATCTCACTGAAGCACCTTTACAAGCCCCCTCCACACGTCTGTCACTGTTTTATACTTTATTCTTGTTTATTGACATGAAACGGGTTTTAAATGTTTTGACGGTACGTCATCAAGAACACTCAAGAACCTTGAGGTGCACTGGAAACGCAAGCTACACAGATCGACAGGACTAAATACAGTAAGTTCTTGGTAATTAAAGTTTCTGTTAATTTTGGTGGAAAGGTGGATATTAGCAGTGCTGCTAACAACCTGCTTTCGCTTCAAATCAAGACAAAAAGGAAAAAGAAGCGTCTGAAAGTGTTGGACATTAAATGCAACTATAGAAAGCCCTGGGAACACATCAACCTTTGTCGAGCCTGCTCACTTTCTAAGTCCGTCTCACCAACAAAATCGTACAATTTCTTTCTCGGGTCATGACCTGCATCTTCAGAAAACGTCCTCAAGCTAACGTTATGCTGCTCACAGACGGGCAACACAGGTTGTCCAGAGATTTGGCTCATCTGTCACGTTTGTGCCTGGAGCTCATGACGGAGCTTTAATCCATGAGGAGAAATCAAACCTGGTCACACAAACAGAAATGGACACCTTCAAACAAAAAGCTCATTTTATGTGTCTTTCATGTCACGGAAAGGTACGTCCATGTTAGATATGTGTTCGCGTGACAGTAGAAGTAAAAATGTGGCTCGGTTTGTTGGAGAAAACCCATTGAAATAGTATTTATTTTAGTATTTATTTAATAGTATAAATAGTTTTAAAGTACATTCTCCTACTAAACATTGTGTTAAAAATGGATTTAACTCTAATTTTACCTCACGAGTTTCCCTCAGGAACCCGGAAACCAATCACCACCGCGGAGCAGAGCTGATGAGCCGATTGGTCGATTCATTGACAGAAGGCCATAACTCCAATAACTGCTCAATCAGTTCCTTTAGTGACAGAATTCCTCCAGGTGACATCATGTTGCCCCGGTGATTTAAACTTTCAGCACACAAACATGATTATTTCTGCCTCCAGATCAGCTGTAAGTCGTGAGAAACGCACAGCGCTGACCGGTAATTTACGACCGTCTTGTACATGTTCTGCGTTCTTGTACAGAGCCACGAGTCACCGTCAGATAACGTGACTCTCAGCCGATGTATTTGGGCGTCATGGAAACAGCACAGGTTCTCTTCTGTTCGCCTAAAGGAGAAATGGCATTTGCTTTAAACGTGCGTCTCCAACAGTGTTTGCGGAGCCACAACTATGGACGTTTATTTCTGAGAAAATTCATGAGGTTTGTTTAAACTTTACCGTCTGCAAAGTGGGAAAATTGTCTCTGGCTCCGCATAAATAAAGAAGAGAGTTTAATTACGGACAATTAAGTTCAGTTTAACACGTTCAGAAAAAAGTTAACAATTTAATTGCACTTTTGTACAGAAGACGTTTTTATTTTTTTATTTTTTTTGCTGTGGGATCGTGGGAGCATGAAACGCCGTCCTGAGGGGAAACGGTTTAAATTTGTGACTTGACTGAATGAAACCGTCCACTTCTTTTTCAACTGTCACTCGTTTGCATCTGCTGTTTCTCCTCAATGTATTAATGTATTTACACACGATATTCAATAAAGACAATAAAGACGAAATATAAACAATGATTTCATTAGAGTCAGAAACAGAGGTTTCAGAAATAGTCAGAAATATAACAGACATTCGCATATCTGTAAAATGAGAGGTATAAGAATTAGGTATAATAGTTTAGCGTTATACTTATTTTTTATTACAGTACCAAACTGCCAAAATTGAAAACGCTGTACATGCAAGTATAAAAAATAAATAAAACAGAAATAAATATGTGCTGTAAGGAATTAAAATTACTAAAAAAATATTCACTTTAGGCTGTTTTTGCACAATAGTGATAAAGAAAAGGTAATTTGCTCAAGTAGATCTGAAAAAAGTGTTGTTGTTTTTTTGTTTTTTTTTTAAAAATACAAAACAAAAAATAAAGTAAAATATACAAATAAATAAATATGTGATATTCAAATGGACATGCAGAAATACAACACGACTCACACGTTCAAAATCTGTGCAAAACACATTTGGACGCGACGTAATGATGCAACTGCAGTTTCTGTTTAAATGTTGTGAAGTTAATGAAAGTGGCTCTGACTCACTTTATAAACACAACAGCATTTGTTGTTGTTTTCTTAATTCCTTCCACTTCGGCTCTGAGTCGAGTGTATTTATGGACGTACACAGCAAGAACAGATTTTCAAGAAAGTAAAATAAACCTAATTATTATGTTTATAAGCTAAAATGAAAAAGTTATCTTGGAAAAGCGAATTTTTCACAAGAGAAATAATCAAATTTGAAGAATTAAATATTAAAAACATTATCTTTGCTGCTGATTAAGGTGCTAATATTCTGTTAATACAGAAGAATAATTCACTATCATGACGTGGTGAGGTATCATTTCTTAAATTCAGTCAAGGAAGGCTCGTTGTTTTTGGTTGTGACAAGAACAACGTTAGCTTTTCTCCCATTTTTCTTTATTTTAAGGCACATCACAGTCTGAAAGTGGCTGCAAATTTACAAGAGGGTTTGAAGAAATTCCAGCAAAGAAAAAATTGCTTATTTTTCTTTCAACCACAATACAGATAATTGGCTCATTTCTTTTGCAGAGTGAGCAGCTGACGCTGTGTGCAGGTTTCCTGCACGACTAAATAAGGAGCTAAAGCTGCAGAGCGTCCAGTACATGCACGCACGCAGCAAATCATGTCATTTAGGATTACATGTGTTCGTGTGTGTTTTGGTGGAGGTTGAGCAGCAGCAGCAGAAACAGTAGAAGCAACAGCAGCAGAAGCAGCAGTAGTAGCAGTAGCAGCAGTTGCAGCAGAAACAGCAGCAGAAGCAGCAGAAACAGTAGCAGCAGCAGCAGAAACAGCAGCAGCAGCAGTAGTAGCAGCAGCAGCAGCAGAAACAGCAGCAGCAAAAAACAGCAGCAGTAGTAGCAGGAGCAGCAGCAGAATCAGCAGCAGAAACAGCAGCAGCAGAATCAGCAGCAGCAGCAACAACAACAGCAGCAGCAGTAGTAGCAGCAGCAGCAGCAGAAACAGCAGAAACAACAGCAGCAGAAACAGCAGCAGCAGCATCAGCAGCAGCAGCAGAAACAGCAGAAACAACAGCAGCAGAAACAGCAGCAGCAGCATCAGCAGCATCAGCAGCAGCAGAAACAGCAGCAGTAGCAGCTGAATCAGCAGCAGCAGAAACAGTAGCAGCAGCAGCAGAAACAACAGCAGCAGCAGTAGTAGCAGCAGCAGCAGAAACAGCAGCAGCAAAAAACAGCAGCAGTAGTAGCAGAAACAGCAGCAGAATCAGCAGCAGCAGAAACAGCAGCACCAGAAAAAGCAGCAGAAACAGCAGCAGCAGTAGTAGCAGCAGCAGCAGAAATAGTAGCAGCAGAAACAACAGCAGCAGCAGTAGCAGCAACAGAAAAAGCAGCAGAAACAGCAGCAGCAGCAGAAACAGCAGCAGAAACAGCAGCAACAGAAAAAGCAGCAGAAACAGCAGCAGAAACAGCAGCAGCAGCAGAAACAGCAGCAGCAGTAGTAGCAGCAACAGAAACAGCAGCTCCTCTCTGTACAGGAACGTTCTCGCCTCACAAGTCTGTGCAGGAAAACCGGTTCTGGTTCTCAGAGTGCAGGCGACCCCTGAGGTGACAACATGATTTGTTTTTCACACAATCTAAAATGACCCGGTTTTTCATACTCACTGACAAATGAGGCACGTACACGCACACGTGTACACGCGCACACATGTACACGCACACACACACACACACACACACACACACACACACACACACACCACTCACTCATTCTGATGAGCAGCTCATGACTGTGATGCCTTCACTGTCACATCTGGTTCACTGGGTTAAAGGTTTGAGCCTGAACTGTCCATGTCCATCGTCTTCCTCTTTATTCTGCTCCCTCCTTCCCTCGTCCTGGTCATGTGCGTTTGTTTTCAATGGAGCCGACAAACACAAGCCATGGAGACATGTCCATGTCCATGTCCATGTCCATTTCAATGTCCATGTCCATTTCAATGTCCATGTCTATTTCCATGTCCATGTCCATGTCTATTTCCATGTCCATGTCCATTTCAATGTCCATGTCTATTTCCATGTCCATGTCCATGTCCATGTCCATGTCCATGTCTATGTCCATGCCTATTTCAATGTCTATTTCCATGTCCATGTCCATGTCTATGTCCATGCCTATTTCAATGTCTATTTCCATGTCCATGTCCATTTCAATGTCCATGTCCATGTCCATGTCCATGTCCATGTCCATGCCTATTTCAATGTCTATTTCCATGTCCATGTCCATGTCCATGTCCATGTCCATGCCTATTTCAATGTATATTTCCATGTCCATGTCCATGTCCATGTCTATGTCCATGTCCATGTCCATGTCTATGTCCATGTCCATGTCCATGTCCATGTCCATGTCCATGTCCATGCCTATTTCAATGTATATTTCCATGTCCATGTCCATGTCCATGTCCATGTCCATGTCCATGTCCATGTCCATGCAAGGTTCCATGTTTTTCAATTCTTTACCTTTACAGTCCTTTTCCTTTAACCCATTTCCTCCAGAAACACTTTGTCTCTGCTTCTTTATCGCAGATTCTGCCGTGATGAATGTGGAAAATAATAATTATAAAATAATCATAATAAAATAACGTTAGTGCAGCTTTAATCTTTTAGCCCGTTCCTGGCTATAAGAGTTTGTGTTTCTTGCGAGACCTCCTGATTCTGACGACCAAAACTGACCACCATTGAAATGAATAGGTGAAAATACAATCTCATTCATTTTCAATGTTTCTTCATTTTTAACTTTTGTGTTCCTGGTCAAAAATAGCCACCATAGGAAATAAATGGGTAAGGCTATACAGTGTATAATGTTCTTGTAAAATTCTGTTTTCAAGTCAATACTTTCTGAAGCCACTTCCATTGGAAATGAATGGGTAAGACTGGAAGAAGACATTTCCATACGCACACACATGAATCCACAAAATGTAGTGATGATTTATGTTTTATGTTTGTGTTTATATAAGAGCCGTTCAAATACCTCCGTGTCATTATCCCGTGAACGGTGAAAATGAGGGAGGGGTCAGGTTTGACTGGAGACAGAGGTTAAGTTAGTGCAACAGCAGAGGCGGCAGTGACATGTCGGCTCACGCTGTGGCTGGATCCTTTTCCTTCGCTCCAAGAAACACCTCCTCTAGAGTTTCTCAGAGACAGGCAGCCACAGGCAGCCACAGGCAGCCACAGGCAGCCACAGGCCGACATGCCCACATTACACCATCGCTAATAACAGAACCTGGACGCCAGCCATGGGAAAAATAAATCTCTATCCTTTTATTGTTGCCACATTCCTCCTGCAAGCCAGTATGAGTGTGAAGGAATCATTCCCATTCTCCTAACGGACATATCTGCTCGTTTCTGGCCTGGTTTGGTTTGGTTCGCACCACTGCAACACTGTAAAGAAACAATATGGCCATGGTTTATATTAGCTGAAACATTCTCACCGTCTTATTTAGAAGGAAAAGGTCCAGTGTGTAAAACAATCTGTGGTTCATTTGCAGATTTTGCAGTTTGTTTAAATGCAAAATCGCTTTGGAGTAAAAACTATTTGGGTTCCATAGCCATGGACTTAGACTTTTATAGGAGAGTCATCTAAAATGGCACTGGACAAAATGCAAAAAGATTCACAAACCAGTGGGTGACGTCAGCCAAGTCAATGCTGAATCAATATCAGATCAATTTCTGCTTAAATTGAATTTAAATGATGGTGGGCCAGTAATCTCTGCAAATGCTGAGCAGCAAAGACAAGGTCCAGGTCAAAGTTCAGTTTACAGGCTCAAAATAATACTAAAAATCACTACAGTAAAGACACTGTGAATCAAAGGCGGCAGTGTGATGGTGTTTTAAAAGCCACAAGGCACAAACTAAAACGTCCTGTCAACACGTAGAAAGACACACAGGGGTTCCCACACCTTGTTTGACATCAAATTCAAGGACTTTCCAGGACCAGTTCCCTTCAGTTCAAGGACCCAATGTCCTGACACAGATTCCTGTTCAGCTCGCTCTCACTGGTAATTACAGGTTTCATAAATTAAAACTCATATTTCTTGCATATGCTCACTTAAAATGATTGACATTCAAATACTGTATCCCACGCTTCACTGACACAGACTTTGTTAAAGTTACAATATTAAAATCCATTTAATTATTTGGAACAAATACTCTGGAATAGTCATTTACAGTAAAAGAGTTAAATTTAAAAAAAATTTTAAGTGTATAATTTGTCTTAAAGTATCACTAAAAGAGTCACATTTAAACATTTTCCATGCTGTATTTGGTCCTAAATGTAAATGGACATTAAATTTAACTTTAAAATGCAATCTTTTTGTCCTAAAGTAAAAGTTTTACTGTTTCCATAGTGTGTTTGGTCCTAAGTGGAAATATTAAAACACTTCAAAAGTTATTGTGAAGTTCAAGTGAAAATGTGATCAGGAAAAACTAATTTGCATTAATATCTGATATAATATCAGAGAGTTTTCTGTGAATGTAGATGAGCGTGAGAATGGAACGACATCCCATTAAAATCACCCTGGGTGCTGTCACACCGTTCCTCCATTATTCACTGTCTGTGGAGCAGCTCCCACATTTGTCTCACGATGACATCACAGATGCGGCCGATGTCTCCGCCGTTATTTCACAATTATGTATATCAGAGGTGTGCGCTCTCGTCCGAGCAGAGAGTGGGAATGTTTAACTTTTATTTTTCGTTTTGTTTTTATGTTGTCTTTTTGCAGCAATTTGTAGTTGTATTTTTTGTTTCCTCTTCTGTGTGAGAGTGAACGAATGTGGATCAGGTTATTGAACCACATGTTGTCAGTCTTAATGATGAGCTGTCATGTAGCCTGAGGCTGCACACACACACACAGAGAGACACACTCATGTTTGTGCTTCTATCACAGTAAGGACCCTCATAGACATAATACATTCCCTAGCCCCTTACCCTAACCCTAACCTAAACCTAATTCTAACCCTAAAACCAGGTCTTAACCCAGAAAACCCCTTTAAAGAAGTGGGGACCAGCCAAAATGTCCTCACTTTGTCCAAATGTCCTCACTTTGTAGGTGTTTGTACAATTTTTGGTCCTCACTCTGCAACAAGTACAAAAAAACACACACACGTTTGTGCTTCTATCACAGTGAGGACCCTCATAGGCATAATACATTCTCTAGCCCCTTAACTTAACCTTAACATCACAACTAGATGCCTAACCCTAACATAAACCAAATTCTACCCTAACTCTAAAACCAGATCTTTACCCTGAAAAAGCCATTTTAAGGGGTGAAAAAAATGAGGAGCAGCCAAAATGTCCTCACTTTGTCAAAATGTCCTCACTTTGTAGGTGTTTTTACAATTTTTGGTCCTCACTCTGCAGCAAGTACAAGAACACACACACTCATGTTTGCACTTCTGTCAAAGTGAGGACCCTCGTAGACATAATACATTCCCTAGCCCCTTACCCTAACCCTAAAACCAGGTCTTAAACCTGAAAAAGCCCCTTTAAGTGAGGACCAGCCCAAATGCCCTCACTCTGTAACAAGTACAAGAAGACACACTCACACACTGGGAGAGTTTGCACCTAAAAAACTTGACTCCCATTACTTGACAGATTTGACTCCTTAATCCCTTCTTTGCCATGATATGCCTGTTATCTCATCACCAGGTAGAAAAGAATAGAAATACTCCAGAACAGAAGCAACATATCAGGTGTTGAAGCTGAGACATTTTATAATTTCATGAAAAAATATTAGCTCATTTTGAATTTGATGGCAGCAACACATCTCAAAAAAAGTTGCAACAGAGTCAACAAAAGGCTGGGGGGGGGAAAGAAAAGAAAAACAAAAACAACTGGAGGAGCATTTGACAACTAATTAGGTTAATTTGCAACATGTCAGTAACATGACTAGGTATAAAAGAAACATTTATGGAAAGATAAAATTTCATGAAAAAATATTAGCTCATTTTGAATTTGATGGCAGCAACACATCTCAAAAAAAGTTGCAACAGAGTCAACAAAAGGCTGGGGGGGGGAAAGAAAAGAAAAACAAAAACAACTGGAGGAGCATTTGACAACTAATTAGGTTAATTTGCAACAGGTCAGTAACATGACTAGGTATAAAAGAAACATTTATGGAAAGATAAACAGAGGTTCACCGAGTAAAATTGCTGTAAAATTGCTCAGATTTTGAAGATCCCACCTTCTACAATGTATAATAATCAAATCAAAAGTAATAATCAAAAGATTCAGAGAATCGGGGGGGGGTCCTCTGTGTGCAGTGGACCAGGTCAAAGGTCAAAAAGGCCCTGAGGCAGCACTGCATTAAAAACAGACATGGAAATCACTGCATGGGCTCAGGAACGGGAACACTTCCGGAAATCACAGTTCGCCGAGAAATCCACAAAACAGTCAGTTAAAGCTGTGTCATGTCAAGAAGAAGAAGAAGATCCATGAAGATCCTCGAAGATCCACGTGATCCAGAAACACTGACATCCTCTCTGGACCAAAGATCATCTCTGATCTGACCACAGATCACAACTGTTCTGTGGTCAGATTAATCCAAATTTCAAATTCTTTTTGGAAAACATGGACGCCGTGTTCTGTGGACTAAAGAGGACATGGGCCGTCCAGCTTGTTATCAGTGGACAGTTCAAAAGCCTGCATCTCTGATGGTATGGAGTTATATTAGTGCCTGTGGTGTGGGCAGCTTACACATCTGGAAAGACTTCATCAATGCTGAAAAGTACATAGAGGTTTTAGAGCAACATATGTCTTTTGCAGGGAAAGAGTATGGCTTCAATGGAGAAGAGTCCAGGCGCTGAACTGACCTGCCTGCAGTCCAGACCGTTCACCAGTCCAGGTCCAGGACTGTTGAGCAGCTAGAATCCTGCATCAGACAAGAATGGGACAACATTCTTGTCCTAAAACTCCAGCAACTGGTCTCCTCACCTCACTTCCCAGACGTTTACAGACAGTTGTTAAAAGAAGAGAAAATGCCACACAATGGTAAACATCACCCTGTTCCAACTTTTTTTTGAGCAGTATTGCTGCCATTAAGTTCAAAATAGTCTCATATTTTTCATGAAATGGAAAAAGCTCTCATTTTTTGTGTTGTTTATGTTCGATCAGGAATAAAATATGTGTTTTTGACATTTGAAAATCACTGCATTCTGTTTTTATTTGCGTTTTACACAGTGTCCCAACTTTTTTGGAATCGGGGGTTGTAGAAATAAAATGCCTTTACACTGATATACAGCAAACTTTGGTGTCTGGTTAAATAAAACAACGATACAACGTTTAAAAGTGAATAGAAATGGAAATATCACAAAGTTTTTAAGTTTTACGGAGGAGGAAAAATTTGTATATGAATAAAGGGTTAAAAAACAACAACTGTGGAATAATGAGGCCACCACAACATTCCTCAACTTAGTCCAAGTCATGCTTTAAGTGTCCGTGTCCGTGTGTCTCATTTCACTCTTTTAGGCACTGAAACACAACACTTTCTAGTCCCACTGCTGGTGCACTCTTGTTTTGGTCAAAAGAGACACTGACAAAGGCAATAAACTATGTAAAAGTTGCTTGAGGAAGTTGAAAACTAGCCACACATGTACAAGTCAACGGCTAAAGAAGACAAGGAAACACAAATATGGGACGAATTTGCCGCTCCAGAAACAGAATATGAGATGGAGTATGCAACACACCATAGTCAGACTATTTCAACTATGAAATGCTGTTGCAATAAACCGGTGTTAAGGCCAGTTTTGGAAGATGTCCCACACATTTTAACTGTCTCAGGATTTTAAATTATGACCAGTTGAGACTGGAGATAACACAGCTGACTCTACACACTGAGGGACCACTCCCTCACGGGTGTGACAGCAGACACTGGACATCCATCAACAAAACTCCAGTTCTATTAAAAAATACAAGCACTCCAGAAGAACTTTCTGGTTCTGTTCTGTATAGAACTTTTTCTAATGCCTTAATCTGGATCCAAACAGGATTAAACTGCATAAACATACCAAATTCCATCCAAATGCGATGACTTTTGACACCGATATGATTTACAGTTTTGCCCATTTCTTGAAAATTTTATCTAATGGAAACATACTTGGGTGATCACGCGCATTTAGGTTGAGCCGTCACAAAAAAAAAAACTGTAGACAGGAAGTTGCTAACAGAAGGACAAACTTACAAGATAAGCCCAACAAAGCTGCTTTTCCTGTTCAAATACACAAACACCATGTCGATATTTCTCTTCTGCTTTGCCATATGCAATCGAAAAAACTCCCATGACCCGAGTAAAGATAAAATCTGTTTGTCAACACCGAAGCTGGTGGTTATGAATCATCCATTACCTGCACCGTACCAGGCTAATCGCTTCGCTAATCCGTCGCTCTGAGTCTGCTAAAACGTCGGTAATTGATTTGGGAACCTTTACTGGCTTTGCAGCTTTTAGCAGACTTGGGTTATGTGTCTAAACCAGCCAATTATCCTCATCATACTTCATGAGACCTTACAAAAGTTTCAATAAAAGCAGTAAAAACACAGTATTATGCCAACATGCACTAATGATATGGTGGGGGTTTTTTAGGTACATCCCAGACAGAGCGTAGCTCTGCTGAAGCAACAGATGCTAAAGCCCAAGCTAAGCCCGGCTGTAAGATAAACACTGTTCTCATGAGGAGGAAAAGTGTTGCAGTGGCATGTCGCGCCCGTCCAGACACCTGTGATTCTGCAGCGCTGAGACTGTGTTCAGCAAACAAAACAAAGGCGTTGCTGTCGGGCCGCGGCGTGGATGAGTCACTCCTGCATTGTTGTCTGACAGACGCTGTCCGTTGATTAATCACACGCCGAGGTTTTTGGCAGGAAGGTAACAGCGGCGCCAACAGCTTCGGCCATAAAACGTCCTCATTCCCAAAAAAACATTTTAAAAATATGACAGCAAACTCCATCCACAAGGTTTTCAACTCTGCAAACATGAGTGAGTATTCTCTGCTGCCGGTGATACGGTCCGGTCCAGAACAGGAACACTGATGTTTCTGTCACTGCTCCAAAATTTCTCCACCTGTCCAGACTAAAGGCCCTTTCACAATAAAATTAGCTCGTGGAACCAGGACTGGTGGAACTGAAAAGGTGGATGACAGCATCACCATCAATTGACTTGATAATTTTATGATTTCAGTCAATATTCTCCTGGACTAGATTGGGAAAACGCAGCTACAGCTGGTTAGTGGTCTGCCACGTTGTGCTTCTCATGGTGCATTCACATGAAACACACATTTTTACATGGAGCCAGAGTCTGGGCGCCGGGAAATCGTGCCGTCAATTCTACACCAAAGTTGAAAATTGTCGACTCAAGCGTTGGAACAAATTTGAAAGAGTCGAAAGAAAAATAATTATAGATACAGTACTGTGCATAAGTCTTAGGCCACCATTAGATTTGTTGTTTTAGCACTGCTATAATGACCATACTGTACAATTATTTTTCAATTACTTTAATGCAACACATCTTGAAAATATGGAGAAACACATATGCAGTTTGAAAATAACATCTTTTTCAACAAAAATGCTTCTATAATACCAAATATTTAGTGTGACCTACATTTCCACTTGAACAATAACACAACCATGGCTCTTTAAAACCTGGAATGGAACCCTAATGTTATTGGTCAAACCTGTGTTTCTCCTACTATTTCATGCCAACAAATAGCTGCTGTGAAAAAGGTCTATTATACCTGGTTTACTCCAGACATGTTGGAGCATTACATACACATGTTGCACAAGTTCAACTCACTGACAGGTTGATCATATAGTAGAAGACTGACTTTTAGTCACATCTTTTCAATCTGAACGCCAACGATCACAAAAGTGACATAAGAATAACAAATCTGCTGGTGGCCTAAGACTTATGCACAGCACTGTATTTTATTCTCATCCTTCTTTCAGTCGTTTTGTTAATTGATACCACTGATAAGATACAAATGAATGTGTGCAGTCAAAAGAAAAAGGTTTCATGGCTATTAAAATGCAAATGGTACAAGAATAAAAGCTTTGTTTTCTACTATATAATGAGTTATTTCTGTCAGTTTTTTGATATTTATAGATTCATTTTGCATCATAAAAATGTTTTTATTGTGCAATTTATATCAATCTAGATCAAAACAAGCACTTTCATATTGAAATTGTACGACAAATGTCATTATTTTTGTATCATAAGAGTGTATATAAAATCTTAGCTCATATTACAGACTTTTTGACTGAACTGTTGTTGTTTTTTTTCCTCAGAATGTTTGACTTTATCCACTGTTCGGCCCCCTACTGACCAGTGACCCCCAGGTCATTTGAGAGTTTGAGAGCCTTGCAGTGCATCCAGCAAACAGTTACGTGTTTAAAAGTTAGAATGTGTCGCCCATTGATAAAGTTCTTAGGAATTACAAGCCAAAAACCTGGTAAAGGTTAATGACTGAACATTATGACCTGGACAGAGCTGAGATTCCTCCTTTTATAAATGAAAACTATAATATTTGTTAAATTACTTAGAGAATTAAATGGATCCCCAAACGTTATATCACTAATGAATTTCTGTGTTAATTTAGCTCCGTGGATTCATCACAGTAATGTTAATATTATTATTCCTGAACAGGAGACATTTGCGTAATCATTAATTCACCCCCACACACTTTGTTGTTGTATGAATTTTATTCACATAATAAAATGAAATCACTCATAATGAGTTGATTAATGCTCTGCTGAGTCATTTGTGTCAAGTCAAGAATTTTGGATGAGAAAAGAGTTAACGACTCTTTCTTTAAGACAAAAAAGGAAAATGAATAATGGGGAAAAACAGGATAATATAGTAAAACTGAAAATATTAGTGTGTGTACCTGGTATTTCTCATGTTGTGGGGACCTAAATGTGTCTCCACAGTCACATTATGGGGACTTGTCTTCCTTATGGGGACAAAAATCAAGTCCCCACAATGTAAATGACTCCATTTTAAGGTGAAGACATGTTTTAAATGTATGTATTCATTAATTTAAGAATTAATTTATTTGAATTGTGGTTAGGTTAAGGTTAAGATTAGCCATTAACTGGTTATGGTTATAGATAAGGCTTGATTTACTCTCTCAGAATGAATGGAAGTCAATGCAGAGTCCTGAGAAGAATAGCTGCACAAACCTGTGTGTGTGTGTGCAGCTGGTCTTCCTCATGTTGTGGGGACCTAAATGTGTCTCCACACTCACATTATGGGCACTTGTCTTCCTTATGGGGACAAAAATCAAGTCCCCATAACGTAAATGACTCCATTTTAAGGTGAAGACGTTTTGACCTTGTGGGGACATTTTGTCTGGGTGAAGACCTGGTTTTAGGGTTAGGGTAAAAGTTAGGCACATAGTTGTGATGGTTAAGGTAAATGGCTAAGGAATGCATGATGTCAATGATGTGTCCTCATTTAGATGTCAAAACAAGTGTGTGTGTGTAGCTGGTCTTCCTCATGTTGTGGGGACCTAAATGTGTCTCCACGCTCACATTATGGGGACTTGTCTTCCTTATGGGGACAAAAATCAAGTCCCCGTAACGTAAATTACTCAATTTTAAGGTGAAGACATGTTTTAAAGTTAGGCTGAGGTTAGGGTTAGGTTAAGGTTAGAGGTCAGGGTTAGGGTTAGGACACTAGTAATTATGGTTATGGTTAGAGTAAGTCTCCAGGAAATGAATAGAAGTCAATGGAATGTCCTCTGAAGTCATGGAAACCAGTGCGTGTGTGTTTTCCGTGCAAACTTGCACCTGATTCCTAATTGGTCCACGCTGGCAGACACACCTGTGAGAGATCCATCTGCTCCACAGGAACAGAGAGCGAGCGCCGCAGCATCTTCCACACAGATGGACCTCACAGTGGGGACGGGTTTCCAAACACACACACACACACTGGCTCTGCATCAGTGGATGGTGTATCACAGTGGGAATGTCAATACACATCCATCCCAATAAAGGCCCGGCCTGTCACAGCCATGACATTTAGATGCTGTGTGTGTTGTTGGATGAGCAGAAGGAGCAGAGTTTTCTTGTTGTGTTTGCTTTGGTGATGGAGAAATTATACTTTACTGTGTTACCACTTTGTCTTCCACATGAAGGTCGCTGGTGGAGCTGGAGCAAACCCCAGCTCCTTATACATTTAGATTTAAGATCCAAGAATTTATTTGCAATTTGCGCACATACAATTACAGATAATTATTTTCTGCTGGCGTTTACGGCCAGTATTTACTGTAAAAAGGAAAACCTAATACTAATGCAAACGTTCACATCCCTTTTTCTTTTCTAAAACAGCCTGTATGTGAAACTTCTAGTGTCGTAAAGCACCAGGTGTGAACACGCAGAGTCATGGATGTTTTGTTGCTTCTTGTGAGGCAAAATTTTCATTTTTTCAGCTCGAGCAAATGGAGAGAAAGATGCAGAAAAGCCTGGTTTTTAAAAGAAATTTTGATAAACTTCATGATATACAGTAAATGGAACAAAGCAGGCTTCAAAGTCTATGTCTACTCAAAATAAAAAATACCAGAAAATACAGTTAAATTGCATTAAAACATAAAGAGAAATGATACAAAAATGACTTTCATTCACATGAACATTAATTACAATGACTGCATGAAAATCTTTAGTGGACACATGACCCAACGTTTTAATTTGCATTTTGCCAAAAGACACCAGAGGAGCTGGGTATTGAACCGACAGCTTCCTGCTCTACCGACTAGTCACCAATTCATTTCATATGTGTAAACTGTTGCCCATTTATTCTGTCCATTTATCAAATCTACAAAACAACATGATCCACTTTATTGTCCCCTTGAGGAAAATCCTCGTCGTAGCTTCGTCCGTCTCGTTGTAGACTTAAACCGAGGAAGTGCAGACCTGAACGTTAGCGTCGGACCACCTCCTCAAACATCACTGCTTCGAAAAACAAAAATTTGCCTTCATTTTCCAACACTGGTGGAGCCAATGTTCGCCCATAAGAGCAGCTGAATCGTGACGATTATCAATATAAATGACCACATCATCGGCAAACAACAGAATCCAAACTCATGAATTCTGCTGAGCTTGTTGTAAAACATTCATCAAACCAAACCAATGAGTGACAGCTCATTTACCCAGCTCTTCTCACTTACTGTAAACAATCAAAGATGTGGGGAACGTAATTGTACACTGCTTTTTTTTTCCTGCTGTTTACGAAGAAAAACCACAGATCTACAGACTCTACGGCTGTGTTTCTTTTGTCCTTTTTTTATGTCATCATGTGGCTGCACACATCTTTCACATGGGTGGCCTCTATGATGATAAAAAAAAAAGAAAAAGAAAAGAAAAATCCCTGGCTCTGACATTATTGTTTCAGCTAATTACAAGGCCAGTTTATGCCGAAATGAAAACTTTGTGATTGTCCGCCCACCTCACTGTCAGTCACCGCTCCACCGAAGCTGTTAGCGTGGACACCAGCCCACGGATTGTCTTCTCAGCCCTCCACTAAAATTATATTTGCAACACTAAAAACTGCAGAAGTAATTTCTGCAGTTTTAGTGTTGCAAATTTTAACCAACTAGTTTGGCTGCAGAATAGACAAATATTCATGGGAACTCACAAATATTGACCCAGTTTCATCCAGGGCAGTTTTCCTTTTCAAGGGTTTTACCAAAAGACGACATATGCGTTTCCACCAAGTGGAATGGTTCACTTTTCAGTATGGAACATGTTTTTGTTTGCTTTTGAGTTTCCAAATGTTCCATTTTTTGTCACCTTTCCTTTGGGATACCAGAGTAAAATGGTACAGTCAGGGTGGAGTGAGTCAAGACTGGCAGATGATTGGGCGAGAGAAAAACATCACTCCCTTGTGGTCGATGTAAATATCCCATGGAAGTCGAGGCAAGCACCTGCAGTCTGTTCTCAGAGAAAGATTAACATCTTGTTGAGACAAACAGGAAAAAACCTGTTGTGTCACGTTCAATGTCGTCCCCCGTTGTTATTGTCACGCTACGTGGCCATCGAGAACAGCCCACACCCTGCTTTCCAAGAAAAGGTACAGTTCTCAGTCGAAACGCAAGCCCGACCCAGGGCTTTACCATTCCAAACTGTGCCATACAGTACTAAACCGAACTGTACCATGACGAAAACCTGGGATTAGCGTGTCCAATTAACCTAACCTGCATATTTTTGGACTGTGGGAGGAAAGTGAAGGCAGAGCGAACAGGAAATGGGAATACTTGCCTGAGGCTGATGCTTCAGCTGGTTCGAGCATCTAATCGGGATATTTCCTGGACGTCTCCCCGGGGATGTGTTTTGGTCATGTCCAATCAGGACCAGGACCTGGGAAGATCTGGGACACACTGGCCCGGGAAGGTCACAGTGTCCCAGCAGAAGAGCTAGTGGTCGGAGGAGGGTCTGGAATCCTGCCCCAACGACACGGACCTGGATAAACATCAGGAAAAAGACAAAAATACAGTATTTTCCAAACTCACCAGCCCTGTTCTTCTTTGCCCAGTCTTGGAAGGTCAGGAGTTTGAGCTTACATGAACAAACTACGAGAAGTTGGTTGAACCTCATCACCTTATGCACAGTTTTCTCTCAAGTCCAAATATTTCTAATATTTCTTCTAATAGTTAGCGAGCAAATTACGTCTTGTGAATTAGTACATCCCCTAAATCTTTGTCTTAACTTTTTGCAGAAAAAAATGGAGGCGTATCCTGACGTATCTTCAGTTTGAGACTTTGGGCTCTGGGAAAGGCACTACAGAGTTCCCCTGCCAACTAAAAATGTATAGAAAAATAATCCTTCATTCCAATAAGTGCAATAAAATTTCTTAACTCCACAAAGTGACGTCTAGTCTTTTTATCCACAGCTGAAGAGAAAAGCAGTTTTTAGTGTGATTTAACCGTGTCATGTCTGTTTCATTGGCTTGTTATAATCTTCTTTTTCTCTTCTCTTGCCTTATCTCTTCAGTATTTTGTCTGTCTCTTATCTTATTTTATGTGTGTTGTTTTTAATGATTGTATGTTGATGAGCCAAAGGCAACTTTCCACCTTGGTGGACAATAAAGTTCTGTTGTGTTTTTGCTTCTATTTTACTTACTATTCACGTCTCTGCATCTACTTTGTTAAAGAAAGAAAAGATAATGTTGCCGTTTAACTTTTAGTTTTGCCTTCTGTTGCTTTTGCATGTCTGTCGTGATTCCTTTGTGTTTAATGTCAAACATTTTACAAATAAATCTGCCTTTTCTTGTTGGACTGCAGGTTACTAAAGTTCATCCTTTTTGGAAATGTATGGCTTCAATGCATGTGATGTAACACAGAAGACAGATTTCAGCGGTTTCAACATGTTGCAGCAAAGTCTTCTTTCTCTCGGTTTCTCTCAAGCTGTAAAAGTCGATTTATCGCGCCGCAGATCTTCGCCGTGACAGAGGAGTAACTCAGCTTGTGCTGCTGAAACTTTTCAGGACACGGGAAGAGGAGAAGAAGTTTTTTGGGGGGGGAGGGGAATTAAATATGCATGCTGTACGTGCAAGAAAGAGGTGAATGAATGAGTCGTCTGCTGTTATGTAACGCGGCGCTGTGTTCTGCAGAACATTGAGTAACTGCCTGGTGTTGGAGTTCAGGCTGGAGTAAGACTCTGCAGGAGGAATGTGTGTGTGTAGCTGGTCTTCCTCATGTTGTGGGGACCTAAATGTGTCTCCACAGTCACATTATGTCCCCATAACGTAAATGACTCCATTTTAAGGTGAAGACATGTTTTAAAGTTAGGTTAAGGTTAAGGTTAAGGTTAAGGTTAGGGTTAGGGTTAAGGTTAGGGTTAGGGTTAGGGTTAGGGCACTCGTTATTGTATGGTTAAGGTTAGAGCAAGTCTACAGGAAATGAATGGAAGTCAATGTAATGTGCTCTGTAGTCATGGAAACCAGTGTTTGTGTGTGTGCACGTGAAAAAAATGAAACATTGAAAAGAACATCAGAAAATCAAAGTAAGATGAGGCAAAAAAAAAACAAAAAGGGGAAGAAAGAATATGAGCACAGACTTTATAATGTCCAACAAAAAAAGTAAAAAACAAAGAGAAAAAGACAAAAGGGGGCGTTACGTAACTTCGTCCTCGACTCTCTGCCAAAAGTCGGCTTGGCTTGGCTCGGCTCGGCTCGTTACTACAACAACAGAGGTTTTCTCATGGAACAGATTAAAGTGAGAGAGCAGCAGATTGATGATGGTTCCACTTCTTCCAGCTCCCATAAAGTGTCGTCAAACACCTCGGTGCTCTGAGGACAGACTGGCTGAGGACAGCTGACATGTCCCCCAGTCCCAGTCCCCACTGCACACAGGAACACCGAGTCTCACTCAGATTAGATTTGGTGCCATGCAAATAAAAGTGATGTAATTTGGATTTGATTTATGGATCCGATGGAATGTTTGTTTTTGTAAGTTGTGCATGTGGCTCTGTGGCTGTTTTCATACACAAAGATAGATTTAAGTGTTTAAAAAGGAAATCAATTAAAGGTCAAATGATGAAAGAATAAGTTTAAGGTTGAAAGTTTTTAAAAGAGGTAAAATTAGCGATTTATGTTGTATTTACATCTGATTTTAAGCTCTTTCACCTCTGGATTTACAGAATAAAATCTGTGGAAGAGGAAAAAAAAGGCCAGAGTTCTGCAATACAAGTCAGAATTCGGAGGAAAATGCTATAATTCTGAGATTAAAGACAAAGATTAAATAATTCTTGATTTTCCAGGATTCTCACTTTAGAAATCTGACGTCTGCCTAACAAAAAGTGAGTCAGACTTTTTTGAAGAAAAAAAAAAAAAAAATATATATATATATATATATATATATATTGACTTTAATCTTAATCCCAGAATTCTTTTTTTCTTTGACAAAAAACATTTCACATATGGCCCTAATCCACTTTCATAGAAGTGGACATAACTTTGAGTTTGTGTTGGATTGTATTCCCCAGTCAATAAAATAATCCTAAAAAAAAAGACATTCCCACAATAATGAACAGCATTTTTAATTATTTATTTACTCATTTGAAATACTTTCAATAAGAAACATGTTTTCTGACACATTTCCAATAATATTTACGTGTCCACAGTTTGAGGACTGTGGTTTGTCCATTGTGTTGCACCATCCTCTCCATAACAGGTCCCCCTGTCCCCCTGTCCCCCTGTCCTCCTGTCCACAGAGAGACATCAGTCTGAGTGAAGCCACCTGTGTCTGGTCGGCTGAATCTACGGTCGAGGTGATTGAATCAAATCTGCTGTGATTTGAATTCAAAGACACGCGGTTTAATCGTGTTTTTGCTCAACAGATTGTGTTTATTTTCATTTAACATTTACTTAACAATATTTAACATGTTTCTGTTGGAGGACTGAGTTTTTGGGAGCTTTTACTTTACCTCCCTTTACCTCTTGCAATGGTTGAGTCCAATTAGGGCGGAGCTACAAAGGGTATAAGAAGCCACTTGGGTGTCTGTGACGGTTGCAGTGGGGCTGTGTCCAGTTGTTTTTTATTTTTTTTTGGTCATTTCCTGAGATTTTTTTCCTGATAATCCCTAATTTCTCTCATCTCTCTTATGTGATGTTACTACATGCAGCTTTAAGGTTGAAACACCAGCCTGTTTACCTGCTCAAACATTAAAATTGAGGGTGAACATCAGTTGTCTGGGAACAAACTCTATATAGTGTGAGGATTATATACAGTACTCCTGCACTGTTTGGAACATTAGCAAGTTTCTGGGGTGTTTTTATGAATTTCACTGGTCATTTTTGGCATCATAGAAAGGTAAATATGATTTGTGCTGTTGTGAAATCCTTTGACACCAGTGAACGGAATGAAAATAACAGGATGAAACACGTTATTGTCACTGATTATACTGTAGAATACAGTGCAACTAAGGCCAGTGCAGGTTTTGCAGGTGAAGGTGGATGGAAATGATGTCACATCCTGTGTCCTTCCACCTTCACTTCAGGTCATTAACAACTCTCCAAAATAATAATCCCTGTTAACATGTGGCTTTAGTGAAATGGACGCGTGTACGACTCTGAGGTTCTGCTCTCTTAGTCAGATTTCAAAGAACGAAAAACAGGCCTCACACTGAAGCGTGTGAGAAAACAAACCACAGACCAGCAAGTCTGGATCTGACGGTGGAACGCTTCATTTACACGACACTCAGCCGCAGAGAGGAATGTGCAACCGGAATTTATTTCCCCCCCAAAAAAGAGGGTGGAAATCCCTTGTAGGAATGAGTTTCCCCTTCTTTGCTACAAGAATTTATATAAACAGTGTTCCACAAGCTGAGACTACGATCATAAAATAGCCAGCACAAAAGATTTTAAACTTGGAGAAAGTACAGTACAGTGATTTTTTTTTTTTTTTTAGAAAATGAGTGGTGGTGACTCACATTTTACAGAGAAAATATAGAATTGTTGGCTGCGGATTAACCAGTATTTTCTTCCTCTATTTTTGTTTCGTTTCACCATTAAATGACTAATTCCAGAGAAAACGAGACCAGATTGAAAAGGTTTACTTTTGAAACTCTGCCTCAAATTACCGAGGAACTGAAGCAGCTGATGGAACAGTTTCTTAAGTCCAGGTTAGAGCTGCTGTGAGGGTTTTTCTGTCCTGAACACAACAAACCACACGTCTGTCGTGGGAGTGACCGTCGATATGCACAGTATAAAGTAAATTATAGACAGTATATCGTCATTATTTCTGCTTTACTTGCTTGTCATTCCACAAACTTGACTGAGGTCCAAGGGTGACAGGAACTCTGTGACACAACCTGTCAGAGGACATCGATTTCACCTCTTTTAAATCCCTTTTAAAGACGTGTGTGTGTGTGTGTATATATATGTGTATATATTAAACCAGGTAAAGGGTTTTGGATTAACTGAGATTAAAATCCCTTTTACGAGGGAGACCTGGCCAAGAGGTCATCATAAAAAATATAAAATAGATTTATTATGACACAAATAAAGACAAATCACAATATACCAACAATATAAAACAAAATGGTGAAGAGAATAAAAGCATGTTGTTGAACCTCTCAGAACATTTTCAGTGACCAAGGGTGCTCTCTGTAAAATTGATTTAAATTCCACCAAAGTGATGAATTTTGACACTTTAAGCTTCTACATGACTTTTGTTAATCATCATATTATTTTTTTTTCTTGATGTTTAACTGTTTTATATTGCTTCATTCAGCTCTATTCTATGTTGTCTGAGTCCGTCTGCTTTTGACTACACTTGATTCACTTGTATTATGTGTCCTCTCAACCATTTAGTAACTTTGTCTTTCACTTCTGTCTTTGTCTTTCACTTTTGTCTGTCTCTGGCTCGATTAGAAGGATTTGAGATTTCCGTTCATTTCTTTTTTTTAAGTGGTGTCATTACTCAACTAGGTATTAAATTAGGTAAGACTGAAACCAAAAGGTTACTTAAGGCACAGGGTTTGTCGGGATAAACAGTTATTACAGTTACATTATTAACATGAACAAAAAAAGAATTAGAACCCAGAGTTTTTCCTTGGGGAAAACCATATTTAGTGCCAAATATTTGACACAAAATTGCCCAAGAAATGTATCATCAGCATACCAGTGGCATTTAATGTTGATTTGCCCAGTAGTAACATAAACAGGAAAAACAATAGGACCCAGAATACTTCCTTGAGGTACACCATATATATTGTCAAACTTTTCAGACACAGAACTGCCGAAACCTAAAAGGAAATATCTTTTTTTAAAGGCTGGTAATTATCTATATGTTCCTGTGAATCATGTGTGTAACTGTGTACATGTGTACGTACATGGTTCTGAGCACATGAACTCCTCGTGTGTGGACATTGACGTAATGTCCACCCCTGTCGTTATTGCAGCCTGTCATTCCTGACTCCAAACTTCAAAAACATGAAGGAAACAACCAAGTCAGTTTCTCCTCCTGACAATAAACCCGCCTAAATATTAAACACGCTGCACTTTTTAAGAAAATAAAGGGCAAAAACATAATATGGGGGGAAGAAATGATGTCATTTTACGATCTCATACAAATTCAAAGTAGTAATGTGGAGAATTTACTCGGGCATAAATCGATAAATACTTTGTTTGTGTGAGTATCACACACACACACACACACACATATATATATATATATATATATATATATATTTACACCAGCTTTGTTGTTTTTATGTCACTTTTGTGATCGTTGGCGTTCAGATTGAAAAGATGTGACTAAAAGTCAGTCTTCTACTATATGATCAACCTGTCAGTGAGTTGAACTTGTGCAACATGTGTATGTAATGCTCCAACATGTCTGGAGTAAACCAGGTATAATAGACCTTTTTCACAGCAGCTATTTGTTGCCATGAAATAGTAGGAGAAACACAGGTTTGACCAATAACATTAGGGTTCCATTCCAGGTTTTAAAGAGCCATGGTTGTGTTATTGTTCAAGTGGAAATGTAGCTCACACTAAATATTTGATATTATACAAGCATTGTTGTTGAAAAAGATGTTATTTTCAAACTGCATATGTGTTTCTCCATATTTTCAGGATGTGTTGCATTAAAGTAATTGAAAAATAATTGTACAGTCTGGTCATTATAGCACTGCTAAAACAACAAATCTAATGGTGGCCTAAGACTTATGCACAGTACTGTATCTATAATTATTTTTCTTTCGACTCTTTCAAATTTGTTCCAACGCTTGAGTCGACAATTTTCAACTTTGGTGTAGAATTGACGGCACAGTTTCCCGGCGCCCAGACTCTGGCTCCATGTAAAAATGTGTGTTTCATGTGAATGCACCATGAGAAGCACAACGTGGCAGACCACTAACCAGCTGTAGCTGCGTTTTCCCAATCTAGTCCAGGAGAATATTGACTGAAATCATAAAATTATCAAGTCAATTGATGGTGATGCTGTCATCCACCTTTTCAGTTCCACCAGTCCTGGTTCCACGAGCTAATTTTATTGTGAAAGAGCCTTTAGTCTGGACTAGTTCGTTTTTTTTCTGAAAATAAATGTTATTTTCAAACTGCATATGTGTTTCTCCCTATTTTCAGGATGTGTTCCAATAAAGTGATTGAGAAATAATTGTGCAGTATGGTCATTATAGCATTGCTAAAACAACAAATCTAATGGTGGCCTAAGACTTATGCACAGTACCAAAAGTTTAAATGTTACCTTGAACCTTTACACCACACGATGTGTGTCTCACTCTCTACCACTAACAACTCATCTCTTCCATTTACTGCCTAATTGGGCTCTCAAGGATAATGGCCTATTTGTTTGTTTGTGTGAGTAAAAGCGATCAAGAGAGGGGATCTTGCATGTGTGTGTGTGTGTGTGTGTGTGTGCGTGAAATGGCCTCCTTTCTTCAAAGTTAACGTCGAGTGAGTGTGGCAGATCTATGACAGGTGTGAGAACAGCTTGAGGCTCGTGTCATTAGCCCGCCACCGGTGTCGCTCCGTCCTGCGCTGATGCAGCCTGGCGCCATCCATCCACCAAATGCCACACATAATCTTTTATTAAAGTGTGTAGTCACCGCAAAATGATTTAACGTGGCTGAGCGCCGGCGCGTGTGTGTGTGTGTGTGTGTGTGCGCGCGTGTTAAAGTGGTTATGGCGGATCCTGAGGCGAACTCCACACGGAGCAGCCTTCACCTTGTTTTCTTTTTTCTTTTTTTTTGCCCTTTTAATGTCATTTAATGGTGCATGTCAAGTGAGTTTCAACTGTTGTCTCACTTGTTTACCTGTACATTTTCATTTTATTGTCCCAGTTGTCACACTCCATATGAGCGATGTATGGTGACATAAAGGTGGAAATGTAAAAAAAAAAAGTGTTTGGGCCTCCAGACCCGAGGCGAGCGCGAGGTGTTGAAGTGTGTCGTCTTGAGCGTTTGACACTTTTGAATGTGCAAAAGTCAACGCGAGCGGCAGAACTGGGACAGAGTGACAGACTGTCCCCAGTCAGCTTTTGGCACTGTCACCACGTTGCATTGTGGGTAACACCGCGTGACACAACCACAGGAGTCGGAAAATGAATTTTCCACCGTGGGCTGTGCGTCTTTGGGGCGATTTAACAAGGTAGATGTGACTCGATGCTAATTAACACGTATCGATTGTTGCATTTAAGGCGATGCAGCAAATGGAAATAACCTCAGCGGCTTCACCTTCAACTAATTTAGTTGTTTGTGGTCATATTAATATGGAGATAAAACACAATGGTCACAAATGTGTATCAGATTTATACACATGTTCAAGTATAACATAAGATTGAAGAAAAGAGTAAGACAAGTTGAGTTCAACTTTCACAAAAAATACAAATTTTCACCCTCACAGCTTCCTGTGTTTGCAAATGTCTAAAAGCTCTTAATCAAAGGTACAAACTTAAAGTTTACAAAATAATCTCACGTTCAAAATATACAGCCATGAAGTGCATCAGAAAGTCTGACGTAATTAGTTTTGGATTGAGGATCTATCAGAAAAATAATGCGGTCTTTGCCGCTGAAAATTGGTCGACACCAGCTAAATCACAACAACACAGCATCCAAAAAGTGCCGTAAATTCTACAGCTTCTGCTGCATATAATCTAATGCAGTATTTCCCAAACTTTCTATATTACACTATACTTTTTAGTGATTGCAAACTGTAAATCATGACAAGAGCAAATCTGACTGATTTACAGCCATATCCATAACACCTACTATAATTTTCTGATACAATTTGTACATTAGATGTTCAGTAAATAAAATACAAACTTAATTTTATGCATGTCATTTACAACGTACAAATATAAATCTCGACCCAGTGTTTTGGAATCGCTGGTCTGTGGGGCAACGTTACTCGTGATCAAACACACGTGACTAAATGTAAGAGTAACAATAAATGTTTGTCACATTAAAACTGATTTTAACAATTTTTTTGTGACATGAATGGTTAAAATAGACTAATTTGTATTATTCTTCTGCAAGACAACATGGCAGCCCTCCATATTATTCTCTCAGTGTTGAAAAAGCCGGCAACCCTTGTGTAAGTGGCAATAAAAAGTTACAATGGCAGCAAACCAGTTAGTAAACACACAATAAGAGATTATATATGGGTACCTGGTATTCCTTATGTTGTGGGGACCTAAATCTGTCTCCACAGTCACATTATGGGGACAAATATCAAGTCGCCATAATGTAAATGACTCCATTTTAAGGTGAAGACATGTTTTAAATGGATGCATTCATTAATTTAAGTATTAAGATTTGAACTGTGGTATAAGGTTAAGGTTATTCAAAATGAATGGAAGTCACTGTAGAGTCTTGAGAAGAATAGCTGCACAAATCTGTGTGTGTGTGTGTAGCTGGTCTTCCTCATGTTGTGGGGACCTAAATCTGTCTCCACACTCACATTATGGGGACTTGTCTTCCTTATGGGGACAAAAATCAAGTCCCCATAATGTAAATGACTCCATTTTAAGGTGAAGACATGTTTTAAATGGATGCATTCATTAATTTAAGTATTAAGATTTGAACTGTGGTATAAGGTTAAGGTTATTCAAAATGGAAGTCACTGTAGAGTCTTGAGAAGAATAGCTGCACAAATCTGTGTGTGTGTGTGTAGCTGGTCTTCCTCATGTTGTGGGGACCTAAATCTGTCTCCACACTCACATTATGGGGACTTGTCTTCCTTATGGGGACAAAAATCAAGTCCCCATAATGTAAATGACTCCATTTTAAGGTGAAGACATGTTTTAAATGGATGCATTCATTAATTTAAGTATTAAGATTTGAACTGTGGTATAAGGTTAAGGTTATTCAAAATGGAAGTCACTGTAGAGTCTTGAGAAGAATAGCTGCACAAATCTGTGTGTGTGTGTGTAGCTGGTCTTCCTCATGTTGTGGGGACCTAAATGTGTCTCCACACTCACATTATGGGGACTTGTCTTCCTTATGGGGACAAAAATCAAGTCCCCATAATGTAAATGACTCCATTTTAAGGTGAAGACATGTTTTAAAGTTAGGCTGAGGTTAGGGTTAGGTTAAGGTTAGGGTCAGGGTTAGGGTTAGGACACTAGTAGTTATGGTTAAGGTTAGAGTAAGTCTGCAGGAAATGAATGGAAGTCAATGGAATGTCCTCTGAAGTCATGGAAACCAGTGTGTGTGTGTGTGTGTGATTCACACACACAGCAGAGATTGTTTTGTTTTGTTTTGTTTTGTTGTGTTGTGCAGCTCTGAGGAAGTGCCCTGCTGCCACAGTGGTTGCCCCAGAACACACACACTCACAAACCTGTCTTAACATCTTAGTGAGGACACCTCATTGGCATTATGCATTTCCCAGCCCCTTACCCTAACCTAAAAATCAGGTCTTAACCTCGAAAAAGCCCTTTAAAGTTGTGGGGTTTTATGCTTTTGTGGACCTCACAAGGATATGAATACTAGTAAACACACACAGGTTTGCACAGCTATTCTTTTTAGGACACTGCACTGACTCACATTCATTTGGACAGTGTAAGCAAAGCCTTATCACTAAACTTAACCGTAAGGGCAATTCAAGTAGTTCTGACTCATTTAGGACCAGGTTTTGGTCTCCATGTTTATGCCATAAAAGGTCATAAAGACACACACACACACACACACACACACGTGCACAGAGCGACCTCCACAGAAGCCTACAGTGTGATCACAGTGTTCATTGTCAGTGCGTGTGCCAGCGTGGCACTAACAAACAAAAACGGTCATCAGTCTTGAAAGTGGTCAAACACACACACTCTTGTTTGTGCTTCTATCAAAGTGAGGACCCTCATAGACACTATACATTCTCTAGCCCCTTACCCTAACCTTAAACATCACAACCAGATGCCTTACCCTAAACCCAATTGTAATCCTAACCCTAAAACCAGGTCTTAGCCCAGAAAAAGCCCTTTAAAGACATGAGGACCAGACAAAATGTCCTCACTTTGTCAAAATGTCCTCACTTTGTAGGTGTTTATACAATTTTTTGGTCCTCGCTCTGCAACAAATACAAGAACACGCACACATACAAAGCACACCCACGTGCAGTTGCACTGACATACCAGCCCACATACAGAGAAACACACACACACTCTGCAGATCCCAATATAGACTGTGTTACTTTGGAATGCCACAGTGTTTTCCTCTGAACACGACATGTGCTCGGGCTTCAGCGGCCTGACTGCAGTGACTCACACAGGACTCTACAACCAACCGACAAACACGGCTGCCTGGTTACCCGCGTTTAAGGGCCAGAGTGAGTCACAGTCGGCCGACACTACCCTGACATTAAAACCTGTGGCTTGTGTAAATACAGCGCTATTATTCCTGCTGAACTCTCTCATTCACTGTTTGCACTGGGGTGATTCATACAGTCACAACCCATGACCAGAGGAGCGTTCCTCTGCTCTGAACTGGACCAAGAGGACGAGCCGGGTCAGACTTTTATGGCAAGTAGCTGAGGTTATTTGTCACATTTGAGGTAAATTTACATTTTTAGACAATAAAATATCCACTCACATTGGGTCTGGACATTGATACATTTGCCACAGCAGAATTTCTGGACTTTTGATCCAGAAGGCCGGCAAGAAGTCCAAAGAAAATGTGGAAAGTTTTAGGAAACAGTCTTAAAGAAAAGTCCAACAGAACGTTAACAAGATGCCACCTTGTCAAACTTCTTCAAACCTTTTCACATCCATCCAGGTCGTCTTCACTAGTTAGCTGTAGTTAGCTTTGGTTCGCTGTAGTGCAGCAAACCTAACAGCAACGTCATCTCCTCGGTAACTCTGCGTTCCATTCCACTGGTAAGTGGGAACTGGGGGTTCCAGAAGGAACCACGCAAACATGGACACAATCGTCTCCCGTGCAACACATTTTGTGCACAAATGGAGCAACAGTATGTGTACGACTGGGACAAAATTGCTATTAACAGTGAAAGGAGTGATATTTGTACGATAACTTTTCTGTCCATCGTTGTCACTGGCATTGCCCTGCCTACATCACCTCATGAATGTATTTGTTGAGGGGGCGGGGCATTTACATACTCGCATGAGGAAGTGTGGGATTCTGGACAATTTACCCAAAACTGTTAAATAAATCACATATTTACTTCCTACTTTAGCTTCTACCAAGTGGAACGGTCCAGTATGGTATGTATGTGGAGTACCACGGTAAAGCTCCGCCCACCACAGTCAGCTGATTAGGCGTCACTACAAACCTTTTGCTGCTGACTGTCCGCCATTGTTGTCTGTGGTGTCGCGGTTGACGTTGCCGCCCCACAGTTAGGGGCCGTCCACACAGAAGTGGCACGGAACGGAACGGAACCAGTCTTTTTCTTTGTCCTTTGAACAAAACACTGTCGTACATATGCCAAACATGTTTTCTTTTCTCCTCCCTCGAGTTTACTTTTATTCATTTTCGTTACTTCGTTCACTCAACCCGGTGTGTGACGTCTCTGAGGACAGGACGTGAGTCCCAGCGTCTTTTTCAGGCTGACTTTAGTTTTAGAAGTTTGTAAATACTGTCAAACAATCTCCAAACACAAGAGTATGATGGCGACAACGGCGGCAAAGACAGAGACTATGGGACTATGACATCATCGTTTTCCTAAAGTAACGCATTCGCCGTCTACACGGAAACGTGAGTTTAGAGATTTTGCAACGTTTCAAAAAAATTACTGAAACTGTTTTGACTGATTCCAACTTTTTTTTTTGATCCTGTTTTTGTTTTTCGTTAAAGCACTTTTGTTATTATATTGTTATTATTGTCACTTTATCAAGTGTGGTACTGTATTTGTGTGTGTGTGTGTGTGTGTGTGTGTGTGTGTGTGTGTGTGTGTGCGTGCGTGTGCGTGTGTGTGTGTGTGCGTGCAGAGGAAGCCAACTCACTTCACTGTCAACCAAATCTACCTTTGTAGAAATAAAGTGACCTTGACCTTGAAGTTTACAAAGCACTGTCGAAGCGTCATGATGAATGTAAAAAAAGAAGTGCATCCTCTGTTTTGTGATCAATACATAAAGGAAAATATCAATAATCATTAAATTAAAAAAAGGGATTTATTTGAATGAGACTTTACTCAGTTTTCGCACTTTGATTTCCTTGCTGCTTGAGTCCGAAGGTTTTATGTTTATTTATTTGAAAATAAACTGTGAATCAAGCCGTGGTGCGAACAAGCTCCCACCCGTCTGCCATTAGTCTTCGTCGTCTTCGTCGCTTTCTCCATCTTCATCAACCACAAGTGCATGTTGTTTCAGATTAAAGCTGAGCTCTGCTGTTCTTCTATCTGAAAGCTGTTTCTTTTTCCTTTTACCCAAAAGAGCAACGATGTGGAGAGGTTTCGAGCTACAAAGTGTAAATACATAAACGAATTAATCCAAGCAAATGCCTTGAGACGCTTCCACTGCAAACAGCAGTTGTGCGATTATAATTAGATTTACAGCTAATTTGAATATTTATAACCAGACATCAGCTATTTGTTTTCGTTACTGAGCAGCTCTCCACTCTTTTGTGTGCATTCATTAGTCTGATTCCTTTCATTCCCGATGTTCTGGGAATGACCCTGCGTATTTAAAGGTGCAGTCGGTAACTTTTATCTCAACTTGAACCATTTTTCAAACTCAAAAAAAACGCTCGACTCCCTCCGTGTTTCCTCACAGAGGCGGTTGCCCTTGACTCCGCTCGCCCCTGCTCTGCTGCTGTATACTCACAAACGCTCCCTCAGTCAGGGCTAATGCTTGACAGAGCCGTTTTTTTTTCAGTTCACGATCACCAAACTGCAGCTTTAATTTAATTATTCCTCAATAATATGATCCCTGTTTCAAATGTGGTTCTTTAAGTGTCGTCTCGTGTACGTTTAACCAAGTTCTATATGTATTTTCCTGGTGAACTCTTTCCCACAAACACAGACAGGATGTGGAACGCAGGAGGAGGAGGAGGATGGGACAAAGGTGGGGTGAGTTGGGGGTTGGATTCCACGTCTGAGTTACAGTGGGAAGGAAAGGGTCACGTTTCTGTTTGCATTATGATTATGGAGACGTCATTTATAAGAATGTCTGTCTGTCTGTCTGTCTGTCTGTCTGTCTGTCTGTCCACGCTCGACTCTGTCTCTCACGGTGCACGAAGGTTCATTTACCACCTTTAAAGCCCGGACTCATCATTTCCTCTTACAGAGGCGTGTTGGTTGCTCTGATTTGTAATGATGATTTTTAATCATGAATGTATTTTAGGTCTGCTCCCGCCATATCTGCAGGTTTTCATTACTTAAAGAACAAGTTGTTATGGTCTCAGGTCACAGGATTTTCTTTTTTGAACGTGGAAACTATGCTTTTACGTTTGCTGCTCTGAATGACATGGAGGCACAAACTTCTGGCTGAAGATGTTTTTAACTAATTTTAACCGGGTTTTAATGTCACTAAGCCCACATTTGTTGACCACCATTACGTGTCTTTTGATTTCTTGCATGTGTGACGATTGTGCTGCTGTTTTAATGTTGTTGTTCATGTCTATTGACTTGTAAATTGTGCTGCCGCCTTTCTTGGCCAGGACACTCTTGTAAAAGAGAATCTTGATCTCACCGAGTTCTTATTCAGGTAAAATAATAATAAATAATAATGGTATGGCAGCAGCCGTGCTGGAGATGTGCCGGGAGACAGTCATGCGAGGGGGCAGGTCATGTGTGCGTGTGGGGGTTGGTCATGTGGTGCGGGGGGTCATGTGGTGGGGGGGGGGGGGCCGTGTGGGGCCTGCAACAAATGGGGGGGGGGGGGGGGGGGGGGGGGGGGGGGGGGGGGGGGGTCATGTGGGGTCCTCTGGGGTCTTTAACTTCTATCATCACATTCACAGCTGCTGAGGTTGGGCTGCGTGGGACGAACAGAGTGAAAAGAAAGAAGAAATCTCCCATGATGACACTCCTGAAGCATGCTGGGAAAATAAAGTTTGAATTTAGCCGAGCAGAGTACTGTGTGCAGCGTGAATGAATGAATGAATGAATGAATGAATGAATGACTGGACAGCCAGATACATTACAGCCAAACGTATCTTGATAAACGGTTCATAATAAAACTGTTTCCACTTTTCTGTACTAAAAACGTCAGGCACAATAATGAAGGAAAATTTCAGTTGAATTTCCTCTGATTTATTAATTTTGGTATTCACATTAATTTGTATCCATTTAAATAATAAATAAAACAGCACGCATGTGTTAAAAAAATCCAGTTTAATCAGTAAAAAAAAATGTTCTATTTTTTAACATCTTATTTAGTCAAAATGTAGGAGATGAATTTCTTAGTAATTTTACATAAAATCTCATTCTAAACTGTTTCCCTCATGTTTGGCTGAAAGCTATGCATCACACTAAGTTTGTTTATGTTAAAACTGTCAGCTGTGTCTGTGTTTGAAATGTATAAATCCAAATAAGTCTGTGAAGAGATTTAATCGTAGTGTGGCTCCACGACCTGTTTTTCCACTCAACCTCTGTGTTTCCCATTGGCAGGGAAACGGACGCTTCCTTTCATGAACAACAGGATGTGTGAGCTACTTGGACCTTAAGTGCGAGTCCTTAAGTAAACCACTGCTGCTGTTTAACAGACTTTAAAAGGACGATCAGCAGTAATCTATGATACTCACAAACCATTGTTGTCCTTTTTAATAAAATTATTCACAAACCATTGTCCTTTTTAATAAAATTATTCCATAAAATTGCATTATTTAAGTCTGCACACTTTTTAATCAAAGTCCAGTTTGAAATTTTTGGAACATTTATTGGCAGATATTGATGATTGAACTACCTATAAATATGTTTGTGTAGCATAAACAAACTGGGACGGCCACACCCACTGTTCTCTTAGTTGCGAGGGCGGACATCCTGCATTAGACCTTTGCCAAATCAAAAACGTGGATCACTTAAAGGACACAAGGTGAAGGACGAGCTGGAGACAGATGACCCGCTGTGGCCACTCCTACATGGAGTAGCTGGTGCCACCATTCGTGTTTCTCTGGAAAAGTGCATTTCGCAAAGTTTAAAAACGTCTCCACTTAAGGAAATCTGCACTCTCCAGACTCACCATTAGATTATAACACGTTGAACCTTTAATACTGCTGTTTAAAAGCACATTTATTCTAAAGTGAACACTTCCGGCTTTATGAATGAATCATGACTCCAATCTTAGCAGCTGGACCTTGCAGGAGCGATGCTTATGTAGAGTCAACTTCTTGAAATTTGGTTTTAAAATCACCGTAGGACATCCAGTGTGGGGGAAATGCAATCTGGGAATTACATAATCTGGGAATTACATAATGGTTTTACTAACTCCAGAGCCGCGTGGATCACATGGGTATCAATTCTTTCAGAGATGTTCTAACAAGTTAATAACATAGTAAGCAGTGGTCGTGTGCTTCAGGTTTGACAGAGTAGCAGTCAGCCACTAGGGGGTGACTACACTGGATTCCAAAAAGAAAATCCGCTTTTACTTCTCACCTGACTTATAACGCCAGTAGACATTTTCCTAGGAGTTAATGGTCTCAATCACTAGTTTCATTTGTAAATGATGTTCCTGTTTAGATGGAAATGGCACGTATGAGTGGACAGCAGTGTGGTTGACAGCTGGTACTGTCCACTACCCGGCCAGAATTTTAATGTGGGCTAATACGGGTCCCACGTGGGTTTGTCCCAGGTTTTCCCAGATGGGCTTCCAGTCTGTGGCCACCATGGAAACCATGGACAAACTTGAGACTCAAATCGTCCGCTCCAATATAACATGGACATGGAGGCTGGGCAGGTGTAGGCGTAGGTGACGTCTCAATTTGTGCTTTTTTAAAAATAAAAATGGTAAAAATAAAAATGAAAAATACAAGAAGAAAAGTCGTCTCACAGGAATAAAAGTATGTGTCGCTAAGACACAAAAAGACTTTAATGTACCCTATTACATATGTGAGGTTTTAGTGCTTGAAACTGCTGTTTTCTTTCTGAAGCAGCATTAAATCAAAATGATCTGATTCATTCCATCTTCAGCTGTGGCTGCACATTTTCTACTGACCACCCGGTGAAATTCTAAACGCTGCACCAGTAGCAGAAATGTGGAATATATGCTTTCATCTATTCTAAACACGACGTGCATCTACAGCTGAGGTTTTCAGCTGAATGACGCACATTAAGCTGGTCGTCAATAAGCGCCTGTGTGGCTGCCCATAGGGCTGGCCGTTCCATCCGCAGGATGTTTGCAGATACAAGAGAAATGAATGAATATGAACAACAACGGAACAAAACTGAGAAAACCAACACCTAAAACAAACAATAAAACTTAAACCTCCACAAAAACAAGGGTATCAAAAGAGATTTGAGAGTTTCTGAGGTCAGACTGTGAAAGAAAGTAAAATCATTTTAAAAATCAATGTGAAAGCTGACAGGAAGCCAGTGAAGGAAGTTGGGGACAAGGGTGATGTTCTCAAACTCTTTTGTCTTTGTAATTATGGACCAGCTGGAAATGATTAAAGGAACCATGTGAGATTGTACATCAGCTCCCAGAGCTTCAGCTGCTCCACCACATGAATGTTCACTTCAGGGGATTGTGGAGAAGAAACGTCCTCCATCTCTTTAAAGCCTTGTATGGCAGAAGTACCATGTGATCCATCTGTGTTGCTCTATTTACTCAAGGAAAGCCTGACTGTTAGTCACATGACTGTCCAACGATTCACTCGACGGACTTCAGACTTGGCAGGTTGCTCACTGTCGACACCAGTGAGTGAGACGTCGACTTTGGTGGTGCTTATACCAGAAATGCACAAGAAATATGGTATTGTTGAAGAAGCCTCTTGCGCCCTGAAGAAATGAATCGAGATAGACGCCACTCTCACCTTCTATTGATCTGAAACCAAGTTACCACGGCAACCAGAGTAGTAAACTACACAGTTAAATGATTTCATTAAATACAAAAGAGCTTCAAACTTGGCAGGTGACTTACTAATGTCTCTTTTGCACTATAAAGTTCTAGCATAACTCGGCTCGGCTTGTTTTCCTTTTTTTCCTTTTTTTTAGTCCCTGCTCCTTTTCAGTTTCCTGATTTGTGAACATTTTATTATGAACACATTATGTGTTTACCAAGCTTGATAATAGTCTAATTAAATAGTCAGTTGTACTGGCTGTTATAGTTGTCTCGTGTTTTTACAAATGCTGCTCATGTTCTCGTCCTTTTATAACAATTTCTTACCTTATTTTAATTGAGTGTTGCTTTATTCTATTAACGCGAACTGAAGATGGCGGTAACCTCCTCGGCCTTTTTTCAAAATTTTTCAATATATGCTTATAACCGGAGGCAAAGTTACACTTTAAACTAAGCAACATAAATCCTATAAGTAGGTGAGCAATGGTGCAGTATAATGCTATTTGTCCATAATGGTTTGTATCTCTTATATTACCAGGATTAACAGACCCTGCACATACAATATCTCATTCATGACGTTCAGTCATAAAGTCCCCAAGGCACAGTGGAGTCATTTTCAAAGCCACCCTCATTTTGGTTTTTTCCCTTGCTGCTTTGTCAGGTTGAGATTCTGATGACTCGACTCATTAATTCAGGACGCTCTCTAAGTGCAGGCCTGATAATGGAGATGAGGAACCAAACTGAGCGAAAACCGTGGTCCGGCACTGTGGAAACAACGAGCACTCAGCTGGCCGCTGCTTAAATATGACGGCAGAGAATGAGTGGAAGGACAGCGGACAAGGTTTGACAGCGACGGTTGATAAAAGAAAAGTTCCTTAAAGCAATAAAGCCCCCACAGTACGACCACTGTAAGAGCATCGTTCAGTAACGGCGTGGAAAGATTTCACTTTACCGGCCGAGAACTCAAGTTACCCCTCAATAATAATTGTTGATAAGTTGCTGCTTTCGTGTTGCACCATCAATCATGTTCGTAGGCGTAAATGCACGGACTGGTATCTCACATATATCTCACTTTGGAGAGAAGCTGCTTTCTTACTCCGCCGAGGATCAGCGTTCAATTTATCTCCCTCCCTCGCTGCGATTCAACAGAAGTGATAAATCTGCAGAAGCTAAAACAACCGGCCTCAGCGTTCACTGATGATAACAGCCCCAAACTGCAATCAATACCTTATCTTTTACATTATTTTAAACATCTTGCACATTTAAGCTGATGCAGTCGTGTGCAGTGGACGGTTTATTGTCCGGCTCTAAAAAAATACTTGAATTTCACCTCATGCCAGTGTTAAATTCTGAATTCATGTGCCAGGTCTCCGTTGAAAACCAGGATCTTAATCATCGTGGGATTTAGTTTCCCGGGTTAAATGAAGGGTAAACTAAAACTTGTGCATTGACAACGAATGCACAGTTGGAAATGTTGAGTCATGCTGAGGACTCTGGCTGTGCTACAGAAAGTATAAGAGCAAGAATTTACTTAAATGAGCCAAAAAATGGTTGAAAAACTGCTGAGCAGCATTTATTAACTATTCTATAAACAAGTCCAATATGTATAGTAATGTATAAATAGTAGAATCTTTGTCAGCTGGAATGTCCTGAACAAGATGAACAATTTGAGGTATGAATTGTTGAAATCAGCCAAAAATGTAGGAGATCACAGTCAACAAGAAAATAATTATTAAGAACAGAATGTGGACTCATTACAATAAATACTATGGAAACTCTATAAATATATATACACTGACTGCCAAAAAAGAAGTCACCACCTGGATTTAACTAAGCAAATAGGTAAGAGCCTCCTATTAGACAATTACTGCATGGGAGATTATCTTTCAGCTGGCAACAAGTTATTTAACCCCAACTGATGCAATGAGTAGCTTCTCATTTCTTAAACAACCATGTGGAAAGACACATCCTGTGGTCGTGGGAAAGATGTTAGTCTGCTTGAGAAGGGTCAAATCATTGGCATGAACCAAGCAGAGAAAACATCTGAGGAGAATGAAGAAACTACTAAAACTGGGTTAAGTTAACTGTCCGACGCATTATTAAAAACTGAAAGGAGAGCGGGGAACCGTCGTCTTGGAGGAAGAAATGTGGTCGGAAAAAATCCTGAATGATCGTGATCGGCAAACATTTGGTGAAATCAAAATGGTAGAAAAACAACAGTAGAACTCAGGGCCGTGTTTGATAGTGAAAGAAAGAGCATTTCCACACAGTGTAGCCTTAAGAAAACCACAAATCACTGAGGAAAATAGGAAAAAAAAGGCTTCAAGTTGCATAAAGATTGGACTCTGGAGCAATGGAAGAAGGTCATGTGGTCTGATGAGTCCAGACCGACCCTGGTCCAGAGTGATGGGAGCATCAGGGTAAGAAGAGAGGCAGATGAAGGGATGCACCATCACGTACAAGCCTGTGGGGGCAGCAGTGCAGTGATCTGGGGTTGCTGCAGTTGGTCAGGTCTAGGTGCAGCAACATTATGTGTCCAAAGAATGAGGTCAGCTGACCACCTGAATATACTGAATGACCAGGTTATTCCATGAATGGACTTTTTTTTCTTCATATTCCAAGATGACAATGCCAGGATTCATCAGGCTCAGATTGTGAAAGAGGCGGTCCAGGGAGCAGGAGACGTCATTTTCACATATCATTCCAGATAAAATTAAAGAAAGCAAGAGCAATATCGTTGGGAATGCTGACTCAGTTCTCTTCATTTTTTCTCAATTTTCTTCGCCATGGTTCCTCGAAAAGCTTAGAACTGCATGTTCTGATGTGCTTGTGCCTCAAATGTCACCACATGTTCTTCCTCTTTATACACCTGGATGTCACCTGGAATCAAACCTGCACTGTGACCCTGCAGCTCTTGCCGCTGTCGCTCTGGCAAACTCAATAAAACTGCACTGCTTTTTTCAGTTTTCAGTTTATGGGGATGTTTTTTTGTTTTTTTTGTTTTTCCCCTCCCGACGAACCAAACCGGAGAAATTCAACACACTTGACAGTTTGTTGGTCAAGGTTAAGTGGAGGCGTCTGTTTCCACAGAGCGGCCGGTCATAAGACGACGATGACTCACTCTGTTGTGACTCGCTCCTCCCTAAACATGATTCACCTGGGCCTCTGCTGATTATGCGAGCAAATGGCACATTGATTATGAGTGCACAGATGCACAGAGGGACGGATGAGTGCAGCCGTGCAGCGGTGAGCAGCTCGGCGCTTTTAGTCCTGTAAATGACTGCACAACTCATTACGCCGCCAAAACATCTGATTATGTCAGACAGTGAAGTCGCATCTGTTTGGTTCTATCTAAATCGCATTTTCAAATTTCATTTCAGCACATTTCTCAGAATCGGCATAAACATGTTAATTGAGAAATTAATCCAGTTTCATCGGTTAGAACTTATTTTATTATAACCAGCTGTGAAACGACCATATTCATGTTCATTCAATATGAGAGAATATGAAATCTCATGAGTTTCCTTAGTGTTTGACTAAGTTTTGTTTATTGGTCTGTTTACGTTAAAACTGTGTGATCCAAATCGATGGAAATGTCACATGCAATGGAGACATAAATGTAAATATTAGGTGTACGTATTTGTGGACACGTCTGAAACCTGCAGTCCAAAGATCGGCCCGTTTCTCTCAATGGTTAACATTTTCCTGAGGCGTTAATGGCCTAAATCATCAGTTTCACCTCTTCTTCGACAGAAAATAGGAAGCAATTTTGTAAATTGTCATCTAATTCACAGTTAAACTGATGATAAGTGGGCACATTGTTCCACTGTCTGTGACTCTGTCCAAAATGAAAATAATTTTAGGAAGAGGGTAGAGCGTTAATAAAGGAAAATCCTATCAGTTAGACTTGTGATGGATCCAAAAATGTTTTTAATGGGCTTGTACCCATTAATGGACATATTAGTCAGTATGAAAAAAAACTACAGACAGAGGGAGATAGTGAAAGTGTAGAAAATGGCTCAAAGGACAGGTCCTTTTTCCAACAGAAAAACCTTGACGCGTTTTCACTGAAATTACCCGCATAAATGTTACCCTGTTAGAAGTTTTACTCGGGTAAATTTAGTGCTTACTTGCATCTAGGGACTTTTCAGATTAGCAGGAACTTTGTAGGGGTGGGACTGTGTTTCCTTGTTGTGAAGGTAGCAATTTTGTCTCTATATTTAGTGAGTATTTAGACTCTCTTTTTCAAAAAAGTCTTTTACACACCAGACGGAACCAACGAGAGGATGATTCTGATGTGATGCAGCCTCTCATGAACATCGAGAGCGATGAGAAGAAACTAATAAATTATGAGGAGGAGAGAAATATAACATATGTTTGTGAGCAGAACATGTTTCACACACACTCACTGCTGCTGTTCTCTGGCTGATGCAGCTCACAGTGATGTCAGTAAAAACTATATTGAAGCTTGACTCACTGAAGCACCTTTACGACCCCCCCTCCACACGTCTGTCACTGTTTCATACTTTATTCTTGTTTATTAACATGAAACGGGTTTTGAGAAACAAACGCACTCAAGCGACTCCCCTTGGACTCTCGTGGACCCGTTTGACTTTATTAAAAGTGTCCTGTGATGATACGTTTCCATTTATCTCGTCATTAAACAACTGTCTTCAGGTTTTCAGTGCAGGAACGTCACCAGGCGGCACAAGGTGTGACCAACAACGAGGCCACGTTACAGACACACACTACAGTTTTATTTACATATACTCAAACACCCTTTTTAAACGTTAGCTACTGGCTGCTCGTGAAGACACTGGATGTTGCCAGGTGACATCACGCTGTAATTAACACATCAATGCATTTTCCATTTCAGTTCTGTTTCTTTCCCAAGCTTGCAGTGATGCATCAGACAAAAAAGGCATTCAGGAGCTTCGCCCACCACCACCACCACCACC
>JAFBJR010000476.1:555971-641971 GCA_016785285.1 Brachirus orientalis
CACTCTGTCAAAATGTCCTCACTTTGACAAAATGTCCTCACTCTGTCAAAATGTCCTCACTCTGTCAAAATGTCCTCACTGTCAAAATGTCCTCAATCTGTCAAAATGTCCTCACACTGTCAAAATGTCCACACTTTGTCAAAATGTCCTCAATCTGTCAAAATGTCCTCACTGTCAAAATGTCCTCACTGTCAAAATGTCCTCACTCTGTCAAAATGTCCTCACTTTGTTAAAATGTCCTCACACTGTCAAAACGTCCTCACTCTGTCAAAATGTCCTCACTTTGTCAAAATGTCCTCACTCTGTCAAAATGTCCTCACTCTGTCAAAATGTCCTCACACTGTCAAAATGCCCTCACTCTGTCAAAATGTCCTCACTCTGTTAAAATGTCCTCACTTTGTCAAAATGTCCTCACTCTGTCAAAACGTCCTCACTTTGTCAAAATGTCCTCACTTTGTTAAAATGTCCTCACACTGTCAAAATGTCCTCAATCTGTCAAAATGTCCTCACTGTCAAAATGTCCTCACTGTCAAAATGTCCACTGTGTATGTTTATAAAATGTCTGGTCCTCACTCTGTAACAAGTACAAGAACACACACACACACATGTATCTCTGTCTCACCCTCGTTTCCTTCCCTCGCTGACGCTCAAACCTTAAAGTGCGACGTTCCTGCGAGTGGAAAACTCGGCTCGGTCACCTGCAGCGGCCGACCTCCTGTCACTGAGATGGACGGATGACGTTCTCCTCAGATGCGATGGAAGTGCGGCCGTGACTCATCTAATGTACAGCTGATGGACATGGGACAGGCGTCCATTGTCCCCTGAGTGGGATCTGAGGTGGCTCTTATATATATGGGCTTGTTTTTCCACATACTGTCTGGCCTTTTGACCCAATAATCAGATTAGAAGATGACTCAGTTGATCGAGAACCAGGTAATTCATTATTGGAAATGCACTTGGTACGTGTCATGGTGTCAGAAGCAGGAGCCTTGAAGATACAGTGTACGATTTCTGTAACCTTCAGGTAAAAAAAAATAGCACGGCTGCATGAAACTGTGTCGTTTTTAACTAGTGACGGTCAAAGCAGTTGTTTTCTTTGTAGTGAATCGTTTCCCTCAGTTTTCTAAACAGATGAGTTCCCTGAATGGTTCAGTACTTCCTGCATGAGCGGAGCACAGACTCCGTCTGACACAGTAGCTGAAGTGAAATACGGCTGAACGGCTTGTGATTGGGCTCACCATCTCCGTCTTTCAGCAGTGCTGTCGCTAAATACACCAGACTCCTCTGTTAAATATGGACATTTTACAAATGTCCTTGTTAAATGTTGCAGATTAACGCATGTTTTCAGGATTTTCAAGTCTTTTTAACTGATCTACAGTTCGCCATCGTTCGCTTTGATTCTTGTGTCGGACTTTGTCGCGCTCGTGACTCTTCCGGTGACGACGCTCTCTGACCAATCAGTGGCCGGCAGTCTGTCCACGTCACATTTGGTGTGTGTGTGTGTCACAGGCCTAATTTTTTGTCTCACCAATGGATGTGACTAATTTACACACTGGACCATTAGTTAGTCTTGTAGCTACTTTGTCTTTAAGCTTAGCTCACTATTAATTCAAGGAAAGTCTCTCTGTTAACTGCATAACCAGTGTGTGCAGAGTGTGACACCAACTGTGGCGATGCTTGGACAAGAAACGCAAGGCAAATCCGTGGAAATTGAACAGATTTATCGCCCCCCTTCCTTCTATGACTTTGAACAAAAAAAAGGTTGTAGTGTAACATTACTGAGTCACTCCTCATAAGTATGTTTGAACCAAAAATAACAATAGAATAACACTTTTCTGGGTATTTTAGGCAACGACTTTGCTTTGCGTCTTAAATTAAGTACTTCTGCTTCAAACTTTGACGTTGCTTGGCAGAGAAATGCAAGAGACATCGGGAGAGCCACTTCTGCATGACCATCAAGCCAACAGAGAGAGCATATACTGTACAAGGCAATGTGCACTGCGATCCATACGTCTGTCCAAAAACCACTGCAAAATGTCTTGAATGTATACAAGGTCAATTCTGGCTCAAAAGATACCAGCGGTTACCACAGGATTGAACAAAGTTCCAGCTGAGAGCTGTGTGATAGGCCGACGCCAACACCAAAGACTCGCCTCACAACCCGGACATGAAGACCTTCTCTGTCTTTATTTGGTTATGTTTTGAATCGCGCTTCGGTCTCGAGCACCAAGGCTTTTATTTTCAGGAGACTATGTAAACATCACTCAGGACCTTTGTTGATTCCAGTCACTAGCGGCCGTTAATCAGCCGAGTGGCTCGGTCACCTTCTCGTTCACTGCTGGACTGTTGGGAGACGCAGCGCTTGTTCGCTGTGGCAAAATGACACCGTTGTGACCATTTGAAGCCAAAATGATTCAGTTTTGACACCTTTCTAAAAAAAAATCCAGCAGTCGATACAGTTAAATCTTGACTTTCCATAATTCTACTTTGATGCATCCGCAACAGAATTTCAACGACTCCCAATTCCACTTCAACTTTTCACTTGTTAAAACTTAATCTAAGATATTTACGCAGAATCATAATCATAATATCAAAATAATAATCTTCAAGATGATATTTCACAGAATTTCAAAATAAAAGTGCATGTTTGTGTACCGAATTATAAAAAGCAAATTATAAGTAAGAATGAATCTATTATTTTAAAAAAAAACATACAGAAATGTCTCACATATATTAACAATATCTTCATCTGGAATTATGGATTCTCATTCTCCACTATTATTATTATTGTTGTTGTTATTATCATTATTATTAGTTATTATTATAGTATTATTAGTATTTTAAAGGTATATGTAATCACAAACTGCTTTGTCCTTGTTCTAAAATGCTCACTTTGATGATTTAATTTGATTACATCAAAAAGGTATCGGTGATATAAATCCAGACGAGCCTTTAAATGTTAAAATCGGGTTTCCATATTTTGAAAACACGTTTCCACGCGTCTCCGTCACTTCCAGTCACATCAGCTGACCGACCGGTTCTGATTCCGATTCTAAGAGACGTGTGATAATGTGGAGTCACAGCACAGACTGTCGCTCAGTGTGCCTTTTATTTTTTCCACGTCTCTTTGCTTTTACATACTGTACTTTTCCCTCGCTCTGAATATCTTTGCATCCTGATTAGGTTTGGCCGTTGGAGCGCGGCGCTGAATGTGTTAGCGACATCAGGTCCCTCTCTCATACATCCAAATGGTAATTGGTAATAATCCAAGCAAACACGGCGCACGGTACATTTTCAAGGCGCTCAATCAAAAGCGCCGACACAACAACACGCTCGGCCTGTAAATCACCGTCATTTGTTATGATGCTATCTGACTTCTCCGTCCTAACGGCAACAGGGAAACTTTTTAGCCTAATTGCAGCTGTGTATTCCCAATCAGGCTCCAGACACTGTTTGCAAATTAAGAGCTGGCCTTGATCTGCTGTGCACTGAATTTTAGGACAGCTAATTAAAAGTGAGTGACCAGCTTTTGGCTTTCTCTCCAAACGCTGGATCTTTACAATGGTGTTAAGATGAGGCAAAAAGAAAAGAAATGGTTTCTTTTCCCTGTCTGACCCCGCAAAAATGATCTGTGGTTACATTTTTAAAAACAAATGACAGTGTGACCCATATACACACTCATCCAGTGTTGGCTGTTTGTGTGGTTTCCACTATAACATTGCAGCATCTATTATAGATTGTGTGTATAAATGTCAATAACCGACCTGGTCCAGAGATTGAAACCAATCCAGAAGCAGTTTTCTCTTCAATGACCATCAGGGGGCGTCTTATCTAGTTTGTAATGAATTCTACCAGATAAATCACTTGATTTATCACATCAGGGAACATTTTCCTGAGGAGTTGATGCTTTTAGTCACTAGTTTCAGCTCCTTTTAGTAAATGATGCTTTCATTTAGAGGAAAATTAACGATATGCATGGTCCAAATAAGGTTACAAAACTCAAAGCTACAAAACGGCAGCTCGCAAACTAGTGGTTGAAGTCACAGTAAACTAAATGTTTGGAAGAGTGTATAACTGCTGTAAAATAAAATAAAAGTTAATCTTTTGTAGCCTCAGACGAAGCCCTGAGGGACAGTTTGTGTTTCGAAGAGGAAGCTTTCCATGTAAATATAAGAAGCAGACCATTCTGTCCAGTCTGTGACGGCAGCGATCGTTCAACTGTTAGCTTTCACTAAATTTTACTCACTGCACCTTTAAAACAATCTGAACGCATCGCGTAACTATTGACCTAATCTGGTAAAAAATGTGGCTTAAAAGTCATCACACACTGCCACACAGCAGGGGGCAGCAGAGTGATAAAGCCCTTTCACTGAGTTTACGTAAGTAAGTGTTTTAAGTTTCATGATGACTTTTTTGTTTTTTCAGATTTAAAAAAAAATGAGGTTAAATTGCTTAAATTAACTACATTTAAGGGCAAATATTTGGAGAATCTCCTTTTGTGACACGGTGTCACTCGCCATTTACTGTGACGCCACACTGTGAATCAACACAAACACTTGAAATGTCTCACATATATTAACAATATCTTCATCTGGAATTATGGATTCTTAAAGGTAAAGGTTTTTAAAGGTATATGTAATCACAAACTGGTTTGTCCTTGTACTAAAATGCTCATTTTGATGATTTAATTCGATTACATCAAAAAAGGTATCAGTGATATAAATCCAGAGGAGCCTTTAAATGTTAAAATTGGGTTTCCATATTCCATAACACTTAGATATTTTCTTCTTTTGTACATGTGTATTCTGTATTTTTGACGTACTGTACTGTATCTCCGCCCCTGGACTCCGAAGCAGCAGCAGCGGCAGCCACTGAACTAAAACATCTATTTTATTTGCATCTTTTTTTTCCAACAGGGCAAATCCTCAGAGCGGCGTGTGGATCATGTGACTTATGTAAATAAAGACATACAAACAAGGCCCGGGCCTGTGTTGTTTATGCTCATTATTATGTTGCCATGGATTCGCCGTGTCACGGAGCAGCATCTCGCTCGTGCGTCTCACACCAACATCAGTCATGGCGTCATGGCAACTGTGGCTGTTTCTGTCCGGTGTGACTCATACTATCTCATCCTGCATCAGAATCAGGACGACGTCCACTTCCAGGAATGAAGGCAGTGTAGGAATCTGGTTTGTTTACAGTGACTTTGTAATTTTTTTTCCTTTTTTTTTTTTTAAATCATTATTACTGTTAAATTATCGTCTGATGTGTCACTGTAGCAACATTAGCTGCTGCAAAAACAAACATGAAAGATAATAATAAACAGAAACATTTACAACCACAATATGATCTTGTTTAATTATATTTTTCTTTTACAGATTTAGCAACCTGTTAGAAATATATGTAATACTTGTCACTTAGTGATTTCAATGTGCAGTGTCTTAATGCGGGTAATATAATATGATTATATGAATATAAATGTAAAATGATCTGTGGTTACATTTTTAAAAACAAATAACAGTGTCACCCATATACACACTCATCCAGTGTTGGCTGTTTGTGTGGTTTCCACTATAACATTGCAGCATCTATTATAGATTGTGTGTATAAATGTCAATAACCTCCTGGTCCAGAGATTGAAACCAATCCAGAAGCAGTTTTCTCTTCAATGACCATCAGGGGGCGTCTTATCTAGTTTGTAATGAATTCTACCAGATAAAGAGTCTATGGATCACTTGATTTATCACATCAGGGAACATTTTCCTGAGGAGTTGATGCTTTTAGTCACTAGTTTCAGCTCCTTTTAGTAAATGATGTGTCAGGGTCCGGCTCCACACGCCTCCTGCCTTTTGTTTTAATCTGTCCATTTCCTGTGCAACCTTGTTTCTGCCTTGTGATTGCAGGAGGCTTGACTGGGCAGCTGGGCGGAGTCTCTCCCTGCGCACCTGCAAATCATTTTCACCTGATCACCACCCTTAAAACCCCTACTGTCTTCTGTGGCTCTTGTCAGCGCGTCTCACGACCGTCACGCCAGAATTAGCTTTGCCCCTTTGAAAGACTTTACCCTAATCCTCTGTTTTTTCTCTCCCTTCAGTGCACCAGTTCGAGAGGCTTCACCCCGGCCAGCCAGCCAGCCTCTTCGCCTTTTGTTCTTCTTTTGTTTGGCTAAGTGATTCACATTTTTGGTTGTAATTAAATCGTCAATTCCCCTTTTTGAACTAGCTGCTTCCGCTCTTTACTTGGGTCCATACATGTCTATGGTAAAAACATAACATGATGCTTTCATTTAGAGGAAAATTAACGATATGCACGGTCCGAATAAGGTTACCAAAAAGAAACAAAACGACAAAATACAAAACTCAAAGCTACAAAACGGCAGAATGTACAATAAAACATACCATCGATGTAAAATTAAAAGTTTGATACAATAGTCTCATATGAATTTGGCTGTACTTTGTTGAAAGAGACGGCGGCAACCAAATCACGGCAGAAGATCTCCATTTATGTTAAATGGAAGAGTGAAAAGTGCAGAAAAAGTCAAATGTACACTCGTGTCCTGGATGAGTTTGCAAATCAGTTGGAAATCCCAACTACTAATGAATGGAATTGAGTGTTTTCACATTATCTCTCATAAATGACGTGACAGCAGCGTTATGTCTGCGATAATCACCAGTCTGTGTGTGAACACATCTGATGTGTTGGCCTAATTGTGCTCAGTGGTTGAGCTAATGATCCGCCTGGTGAAGATGGATGGTTTCCGTTGAACGTTCTCCGCCTGCGTCTTCTGAAGAGAAGAATTTATAAGTAAAGAATGTTCAACGTGTGTGTGCTTTGGTTTAAATACTCCATTGTTCCTTTTTTCTGCTGTTTCTAAGGTCAGAGATGAATCATCTGCTGCTGCAGGGAAGCACCGCACTTCCTTCCTCCTCTGCCTAACACCGTCCACATTACGACACGTCCTCTGCATCCATGCTGCGTCCGTGCTGCGTCCTCTGTGTCCCTGCTGCATTCATGCTGCGTCCGTGCTGCGTCCTCTGTGTCCCTGCTGCGTCCATGCTTCGTCTGTGCTGCGTCCTCTGCGTCAATGCTGCGTCCTCTGCGTCCATGCTGCGCCCGTGCTGCGTCCTCTGCGTCCATGCTGCGTCCTCTGCGTCCATGCTGCGTCCTCTGTGTCCCTGCTGCATCCATGCTGCATCCGTGCTGCGTCCTCTGTGTCCCTGCTGCGTCCATGCTTCGTCTGTGCTGCGTCCTCTGCGTCCATGCTGCGTCCTCTGCGTCCATGCTGCGCCCGTGCTGCGTCCTCTGCGTCCATGCTGCGTCCTCTGTGTCCCTGCTGCGTCCTCTGTGTCCCTGCTGCATCCATGCTTCGTCTGTGCTGCGTCCTCTGCGTCAATGCTGCGTCCTCTGCGTCCATGCTGCGTCCTCTGCGTCCATGCTTCGTCCGTGCTGCGTCCTCTGCGTCCATGCTGCGTCCTCTGTGTCCCTGCTGCATCCATGCTGCGTCCGTGCTTCGTCCTCTGCGTCAATGCTGCGTCCTCTGCGTCCATGCTGCGTCCTCTGCGTCCATGCTGCGTCCTCTGCGTCCATGCTGCGCCCGTGCTGCGTCCTCTGCGTCCATGCTGCGTCCTCTGCGTGCATGCTGCGTCCGTGCTGCGTCCATGCTGCGTCCGTGCTGCGTCCGTGCTGCGTCCATGCTGCGTCCATGCTGCGTCCGTGCTGCGTCCGTGCTGCGTCCATGCTGCGTCCATGCTGCGTCCGTGCTGCGTCCGTGCTGCGTCCATGCTGCGTCCATGCTGCGTCCGTGCTGCGTCCGTGCTGCGTCCATGCTGCGTCCATGCTGCGTCCGTGCTGCGTCCGTGCTGCGTCCATGCTGCGTCCATGCTGCGTCCGTGCTGCGTCCGTGCTGCGTCCATGCTGCGTCCATGCTGCGTCCGTGCTGCGTCCGTGCTGCGTCCATGCTGCGTCCATGCTGCGTCCGTGCTGCGTCCGTGCTGCGTCCATGCTGCGTCCATGCTGCGTCCGTGCTGCGTCCGTGCTGCGTCCATGCTGCGTCCATGCTGCGTCCGTGCTGCGTCCGTGCTGCGTCCATGCTGCGTCCATGCTGCGTCCGTGCTGCGTCCGTGCTGCGTCCATGCTGCGTCCATGCGCTGCGTCCGTGCTGCGTCCTCTGCGTCCATGCTGCGTCCATGCTGCGTCCGTGCTGCGTCCATGCTGCGTCCGTGCTGCGTCCATGCATCGTCTCTGTGTCCCTGCTGCATCCATGCTGTGTCCATGCTGCGTCCTCTGCGTCCATGCTGCGTCCATGCTGCGTCCGTGCTGCGTCCGTGCTGCGTCCATGCTGCGTCCATGCTGCGTCCGTGCTGCGTCCTCTGTGACCATGTTGCGTCCTCCGTCAAACGCCAGAGTGCGTGATGCTGCTGGGAGCTGCAAATGTGCCCACAGCTCGCATCCCAACAAAAGAGGCTGCGTTGTGAAGAAGCGGGCCGAGCCAACGCGGGCCAAACAATGACCCTCTGTTCCAAATATGTTGTTTGTCACTTGGCCATCGTCAATGTCGCCCGTTGTTCCACCAGACTTCAACTTTATCCCACGTCTTATGCAACTTTCTATATGATTTTACTGGGTTAACAGCTCTGCATTAGTCACACTCATCGTCTCGTGATAAAATACTGAGCTGATTCATAAACTTGGGGAATGTTGGTGTTAAAGCAGCAGGGTGTGAAAAAATAGGCGGCATTATTTTCTTAAAATAATTATTCTTACTTTTTTATAAGGAAGTCCTGAAAGGGAAGTGGGGAAAATCTCTCTCCCTCCTTTTCGGGTGGAAGAAGTGAGAAAAATATAGGAAGTTATTTTTTCCTTTTTTTTTCTCCTTTTTTTCTCTTTTTTTGGGGGGAAAAAGTTAACAATTTTTTTTAGGATTTTCAGTTACTTTTTTCTCTCTCCTTTTAAATAAAAAAAGAAAATTGGATCATGTATTTTCGAACTTTTCTTTTTTCTTTTTTTAACACATGCATTAAAAAAACAAACCAAACATTCACTTCACTCTACAGTAGCCCACAATGGACAAACTGAACATCTTTTGAGTTCTGATGCTACCTGAAGGCTACAAAGGTTCAACAACATCATTTTTGAGGTACAGATGAAGTGAGGGAGATTTTTAATGACCATATAAAATGTCTGTTTTCTTTGCTGTTGTATTTTCTGATTATTATTATTATTATTAAGTTGTTGTAATGTGCTAGAACTTGTCTGTTTGCCACAGGGTAATGTGTTTTTTTGTTTTTTTGGTATCATTTTTCATTTTGTGATTTGGACTTCAGGGCCACCATACACAGGTGATTTGAATCACCGCACACACACACATACATACGTCCCTGATGATGTGCCTGGAGCTGCAGCCTCTACATTAAACCTGCGCTGCATTTTGCAAATGATTATTTTTATGGCGACTCCATTATAACTTAATAGCTTATTAAAGCTGTTTACATGGTCACAGGGGAAACTCGTGATGATTCTCTGAAACCTCTGAGCTGCACTGAACACCACCAGTCTATCAGTTTTATTTCACGGAGCGCAGAAATTGATCGGCTCCTTCACCGTCCTCCTGAGTTCCTGAGGAGACAAATCCAAATATTGTCCCTGTCACAGGCCAGAAACACACAAGTTTTTGGTTTTCAGTGAAATATTGACAATTTTTAACCATTAAAAAAAAAAAAATCTGTAAAAAAAATGCACCTTTATGTGTGTATAGTTCATGGTTTTCAAATAAAATTATAGACGGGGTCAGTATGAAAAACTGGGTCCAAGTTGAAGGCCACACATGGTCAAATAATATAAAATTCAGAACAAAGCATATAGATTAAATGAAGACACGAATCACAAATGATTGAAATTAAATGTGTCAAGAGAAGACATATTAGAATTAATTAAAAATTATTCACCCATTATTTTGGAATAGCCTCAGAAAGGGCTAAATATAAAATGTACACACCAGTACAAAGAACAGAACTGTAATGTAGAACAGTGGCACATATTATGGGGTAAACAGTGGTAAATATGGGGTAAATAATTCATGAATGATTTTTCACATGTATCTTAGCCAGTTATTTGCTGTACTAAACTAGGTTGAATTATTTTTGCTCGCTAAAAATAAGATAGGCAGCAAAATACAAACGAGGGGCTGAGTCTGCGTCTAATTTATTTATTTATATGGACGAGGTAGTAATATATATGTGTCAGTGGAGGAGCAGGAAAGACATATTATCTTTAGGGCCGAACACAGTGGTATGACGGGCCGGATGTGGCCCCCGAGCCTTGAGTTTGACACACGTGGTGTAGTTGGTGCAAAAGTCCAGGTCACCACAGTAGAAAGATAAGAAAGTACAACTTGATGATGCTGTTGACGAATGTCGGCGTTTTTTGCTGCTGCTTCCTTCTGTTTTTACCGTCATATTTACTTCTTAACTCCACACACTCCACCTCCTGTTTGCCGTTACTGCTGATTTTCCTATTTTCTCTGTGACGAGAAGAATCAGTTTGAATTGCACTCATTCACGTTCACCTTTTAATCAAACCGCAAAATAAAATAAATGATGCGAAAAGTCCAAGCTTTTATTTTGAAATTTCTGTTTCCATTTATGCTTTGAACTGAAAGTTTTTCTTCACATTATATTGAGATGTATATAGAGTTTATAATTATATATTATTGTATTGTACATAGACATAGTGTTTTGTATTAGAAGTGTATAAAGAGGATGAAACAGAGATCGTAACATGTAATATGTAACATTTAATGCTGCTGGATGTAACGTCTGTTGCCCCCACGAGGAATTCTGAGTAATTACCACTTCATTCTTAGTTGCAAAAAGAATTGACTTAAATGTTTTAATAAAATGCTGAGCATTTAGGTTCATTTTGAATAGTAAAACTGACTAAAGGCACAGTATTTCTGGTAAACTGTCGGTCAAAGCTGCTCAGATGTTAACATCTGCAGAAGTTAAGAAGAGTATTTGACGAGAAATGACAAGCTTTAGATTAACAATTAAATGCATTTTTCATTCGCAGGGATAACAGCTAAAACAACTACGAAAAAGACAATGTAAACATTTTGGTTTTAATCACAAATGTTACTTTACAAAGTCCAGGTTTCCCTTATATTTTGGCAGAAGTTGTAAGTGAAACTCTTCTTTATGTTTTTGCTCAAACGTCAACATGTTCACAGTCGCGTCGCTTTACTAGCGGGTCATGAGAACTTGATAGACCCTTGGTTCTCAAACTGTGGTGCTCGTACCGCCAGTAGTACGCGAGCTTCCTATGGCGGTACTTCAGGTAATCGGAAATACTGTTCTACTGTGTAAACAAGGATATGTGATAGGAGTGTGTAGAAAATGAAACAAATAACAAAATAATCATAATTAGAGTCACCTTATCTGTTGCTCCATCTTCATCTAAGTGTCTGAAGTATATTCGGACTATCTTAGCAGATTATCTTATTGGGATTAAATCTGCCTCCTGCAAAAAGTCTGTGTCTGACTTTTCTTGGCCTCTTTTACACCACTGTATTTTAATGTTGGAGATAATGGTGTTACTTCAAGAACTCAATATTTTATTTGCTGGTTCTTGGTATAAAAACTGTGAGAACCAATTTAACGTAAAAGACATTTATTTGTTCTACCTAAAAGTTATAATTTCTGTATTTTATATTGTTTTAATGTCTCCTTGGGCCACACGGTTGGTGCAGTGGTTAGCACTCTTTACATGTTCTCCCCGTGTGTTCTCCAGTTTCCTCCCCAGTCCAACAACATGCAGATTTGGGGATTAGGACAATTGGACACTCCGTGATGGACTGGTGACCTGTAAGGGGTGTGACCGTCAGCTGGGATTAGGCCCCGGCGACCCCCGTGACCCCCATGTGGAGGATAAAGCAGTAGAAGATGAGTGATCTTGAGTAATGTCTCTGTATATCAGTTCGTTGGGGGAAAAAAAAACAAAGATAATTTTACATATTAATCCGACTGGTCTTGAAGAAACACCTCTTTTCTGTCTGAACAACTGGGAGCAAAGTTCTGAAGTTCCCACGCAAAGACCACAAACTGAGAACAGTATCATGGATGTAAGTCAAAGACGGGAGAACGTCCAGACGTCTCAAACCCGAAGCAAACTGGAAAATCTGGATTCAACTGAACAACTGGGAAAAAGAAGCTCCGCCAGTGTTTTATTTGGCAACAGTTTCCCAGTCTGTGACCAATAAAGTCCATCTATCTATTTAGAAGAAGTGCTCTTCATTATATATTTATTTCCATATACATGGTCCCTTTTCTTACATGTTTGAAATAAAGAAATGTCACTCATTGGTTCAGACCAGGTTGAAAGCACCAACAGACATTTGACAGAAAACAGTGAAGTGAGTCTGTTTAAGACCCGATCGCGGCTCCACAGTCGCCGCCTGCAGCCTGAAACCTGCAAACCTGCAGAGGCTCAGACTCGCATCTGAATCAGTGTTGGACCCGACGCCACTTCCTCGTTTCTCTACCAGAGGACTCGGTTTATATAGCGCCCTAAAAATAGCTGCAGCTTCAGTCCAATAGGAGGCGGGGTTGCTCGGGAGCGCGCGGCCAACCAGGGCGCGCAGGATGAGTCGGCTTTGGCTCCGCATTGGCCCTCGCTGCGCCTGTGGGCGGGGCCTGCGCGCCTGGGAGCGCATTGGTCTTCGTGCCGAAACGTCACGCAATCACATGGGGGTGGGTTTGTGTGTAATTTTGAATCGGGGGGTGAAGTTTACAGTCAGTGCGCTGTCTGACTTTTGCGGAGTTCAGTGTTCGGTGCGCTCTCGCGGTGCGTCACACACTCCAGAGAAACCATCCGGCAGCGGACGAGCGCACGAGCAGCAGCCGCCGATCCTACATGCGCACACAGAGCCGGGACTCCAGCGTCTCTCCGCGGTTCGTCTCCAAAGCTTCGACTTCGCTTCTCCTCGTCGCTGCTTCCCGGGAGTGAAATGGATGTGATCCCGATGTGCAGCATCTTCCAGGAGCTGCAGATTGTGCACGACACCGGATACTTTTCTGCGTTGCCGTCCCTGGAGGAGTACTGGCAGCAGGTAAAGCACCACTGACACCACTGACAGCGGCCCACGGCCACGCAGCTCTGCTGTGACAGCTCGCCCCGCGCTCCTGGCTGTCCTGCGTGTGCGCGCGTCACCGTGGCGCAGAGGGAAAGTGCGTAACGCGGGGAAACTTGTGCGCCTTCGCTCTCAAATGTCAGACGCGTCTGTTCGATCATGTTTTTCTGCGTCTGTGTCTTTTGTTTGGGGAAGTTGTGCAAGTTCCTTTTATTGTTTTCTGTTATTTCTACATTTCAGGTTGGAAATAGCGACTTTTTTTTTGGTGGAACATTGTTGCGCGTGACCGACTGAATATGATACTTAGTAGTTTTTAAAGCAGAGGGAGTCATGATCTGCTGCTTCGTGTCTCTGGCTGGTGGTGAAATGTGGAGTGACAGTGAGTGAAAAACACGCGGTGTTTGCAGATTCAGCGATTGAATGGCGAGTCGTGCGTCTTTGCGCGTGTCTCCTCCTCCTCCTCCTCCTCTCCTCATCCACTCCTCCCTCCCTCCTTCTCTCTCTCTCTCCACTCCCTCTCTAGCTCTCTTGCTCTCTCTATCTGTCACACACGTACACACAGACAGAGAGATTTGTTTGGTGTTTTTGCTCCAGTTTTGGCTCAGTCAAATGAACCTGTGGAGTTTCATTTGCGGGAAAGGAAAAGATAAATGAAGGCTCTTCTTGTTGAGTTTTGGGAAATGAGTCATTTTCTTCTTCTTCTTCTTCTTCTTCTGCTTCTGCTTTTGACATTTGCACACTCTCTCATTCCTCCGTGACCACGTTCATCCCACATTATTCCACTTTTAGACGACTGTTTGTCAAGTTTTGTTGCCTTTTGTCTCAACAAATATTCGCCTGTATCATGAAATTCCATGTGCTTTTTTTAGACGATATGATAAAAAAAACTACACAAATAATAATAATAATGATCAAGGTTAATTATGAGCCTGGACACTTATTTTGAAAATCCCCAGTTCCTTTTTTCTGACACATGTTCTGTTTCTCTGTGAGCAGCTTCCTCTTCTACTTTTTTTTTTTTTTTTTTGCAACCTATAATTGATCAGAATTTATTTCCAACTATTTTAATAATAGTTTAATCAGTGTGAGTCCAGTTTTTCAATTAACTAGAAGCACGTTTTGTGATTTTACCTCCTTAAATGTTTCTTCGACGACAGAAAACTGAGACATTTGTTTTCTGCAGCTGTTAATCGATTTCAAAACTGTTACTGAAATCATCTGATAATGTGCAGCACTTTTTTAAATGTGCTCTGTAAATAAAGTGGATTGGATTGGATTAATCAGTTCAGTGGGGTTTTTGTGCTATTTTTTATGTGATTTCAGCTTTTTTAATTGTGAATATTTTCTGGTTTCTCTTCTCTTTGATGACATAGAACTGAATGAGGCGTTTCATTTTTAGGTTTGCAGGAAGCACTAGAGCCGCAGTGATTCATTGGTTATTTGTTTTAAGCTACTGTGACAACCCATCAATCAGTTTGACTCCGTTTTATGAAGTAAATACAACCATATTATATGACTGAATCTTCTTAGATGCGATTTTACGAAGCAAATCCCCAGTTTTATGTTTGGCTTGAGGTTGACACACACTTTCTGGACCAAACAACGCACCGATTCATCGACACATCAATCAGATGTTTCACTGATGAAACACCTCTGGGTTTATACACGTGTTCTATAATAGAAGTGCAGTTTTATATTTGACTCTGCTTCATTAGGAAATTGCACAGGCCCATTAGTTGCCCTGGTCTCTGCCCTGATCAAGTGCTCTCTCTCTCACACACTTCCTTTTCAAATAAGAAAAAAAAACCCACACAATCCTCAGCAGCAGCTCCTGCAGTATTCATGCCGGGCTTTTTATGGACCCCTGTGAACCAGACCTTCCTCCTCCTCCTCCTCTCTCTCTCTCTCTCACTCCCTAGTGTGCTATGTTATTTCTAGCAATGCCTCAGAATGCATTATTAAATCCACATTATGTTGAATAATTGATAGATTTAAAAGATCTACAAGCACTTCCCTAACCCAAAGGATGAAGAAGAGGAGGAGGAGGAAGTGTGCGTGTGTGTGTGCTCTGTAGCATATGTAAATTTCATGACTATCCCCCAACACACACACATATAAACACACACATATAAACACACACATGCACGTGTTTGTGGCTGAGAGCTTCTTGTTCCTGCATGCTCACGAAGGAAACGTGGCGCGTGTCATCTTCGCCGATGTGGTCTCTGAGGGCCTCCGTACACTCGCATAGGACATTGTGTCTCGCCTTGTTTACTCGGGCAGGAAGGAAGGAAAGAAGCGGGGGGTCAGCGGTGTTAGCGTCACAGCGTTTCCCGCCGCTGAGGCTAAGAATAAGCCAGAGTCTGGTCAACATGAGGAAAAAAAAAAAAAAAAAAAACAGGAAAAAAGTTGTGATGTTGATAATTATTGTAAGACAATGTCAGACAATTTAAGATCAGTGGTTCTCAAAGACTGGTTCGGGACCCACAGATGGGGCGCAGGAGATTATTTTGGGTCCCCCAAACATTTTTTCCCAAATTTTATGTTAAGATTTATGAGCACATGTTTTAAATAACATTATTTAACATTTTGATTTTCATTTATTTACCAAAGATCTCTTGGATATGATTAATTTACCAAGTCAAAATGATGTGCTTCACGTATGGCTGTAAATTACACACAAATTTGCTGTTGCCACGATCCATGTTGTGATTTCAGTAATGATAGTTTTCCATTTTTTAAGTGTTGGGATAAACAACAGACATTTGTTTTTGTTCAAATGTGAGGTGAAAACATTTAATAGCGATCATGTTTTGTGACTAGAGGTCGACAGATTAAACTTTTTAGCTGATTAATTTAGCAGTTGTTTTAGCTGTTTTTTGTGATTTTCTCCTAAAGATTAATAATCAAAACAAAAGCTTTTATATGTCATAAAGTAACTTTCAAACTCAAACATGTTGGTTATTCTACTATTTTCCTCAAACTAACTTTATTATCTCTTTATTATTAACTTTAGTATCTCATCCAAAACCTATGTGACAAATTTTACATGAAGCGTAATTTTGTCAGAGCGTAATTTCTTTCCTCCACAAAAACAAACAAACATACAAACTAAAAACGTGGGACCTGCTACTCGATGCATTCAATGACTCTTGTGACTTTCAATGTGTGCTGCTGCTGCCACCTTGTGGTAATATATGCACCACTAATTAGGTCATTGGAGAATTATGGCCTGGCACTTCTTTTAAGCAGTGCAATCATTGATCACTGATAAACAGAAAATGTTCAGTTTTGTGTATTTTCTGTATTATTGTAATTAATATCTTGATAATTCGAATTTTCTGAGCATATGGAGATGTATATTTTATTTCTGGCGGTTTTTCATTTTGCGAATAAGTGGTAGGGACATATTTATTGACTATGGGCTATCATCATTATTTTCTCAGACCTTATAAATCAACCAATGATCCATTTGTCGTGGGGTGGTGTGTTCGCTCCAGACAACTCACAGCCCTCTTGCCTTTTGTCCTCCACACAGACATGTCTGGAGCTGGAGCGTTACCTCCAGAGCGAGCCCTACGTCTCGGCCACGGACCTCAAGTTTGACAACCAGGAGGACCTGTGGAGCAAGCTGATGCTCGCCTGCGGGGACAAGTCCAGCGACCCGGACCCAAAGATCCCTCACATCAAGGAGGAGGAGGACAATCAGGACATCCAGCATGTCGATGCCGGAGGGTTCAACTCCGACGCCAGCAGCGAGGCCTCGGACAGCTCCGAGGAGCTCTCCCCGACCCTCGACTTCACCTCCGGCTCTTTGACTGACATTCTGGGTGACGGCGGGGAAGACCTGGGCTCCGCCATCAGCAGCACGCCGCCGTCTTCGCCGGAGCTGGCGAAGGAGGGCTCCGTCGCCCAGGTGTGGAGCGGGATACAGACTGTGCTGAACTCACCCGGGAAAATAAGGACTGGGGGAGGCACGGAGAGGTCGGGGCTGACCAGCGGGGAGGCGTCGCCCGACGGAAGGAGGCGGGTGCACAGGTGTCACTTCAACGGGTGCAGGAAGGTGTACACCAAGAGCTCGCACCTGAAAGCACACCAGCGCACGCACACAGGTAAAAACTAGCTAAGGGTCAGATATTTACATCAAAACCATCCATCCATCCATTTTCTATCACCGTGTCCTCTACATGAGCGTCACGGGAGGAAGCTGGAGCAAATCCCAACCGAGGCCTGATCATACAGAGACAAACAACCATTCACTCTCACATTTACACCTACGGTCAATTTAGAATGTCCACTTAACCTAATCCCCGATTTTGCATGATTTTGGACTGGGGATGAAGCTGGAGAACCCAGAGAGAACATGCAAATCCCCCCTTGTTTGAACCATAATCTGAACCAGTATCTACAACCCACTGCTCCTCTGTGTGGCTCCTTACAAAAAAAAAAAACAGACTTTTAATATACATTTATTCATGGTAGTCTGTCTAAAGATTGCACCAAGCCGAATTTGTCGAAGTCACACCAGCACACCCAGCTAATGTGGTTGGGAGTTGATAATCTGTTGGATGTCAAGTGAACACAAACTGGTGTGGATGTTCTGCACATGTTCTGCATGTTCCCATGACCGGGCTTTAACCCATAAATAATAGAAGAAGCTGGTTTGCTGAAGAAAAAAACAGACTGGTGCATGTTTTGGACTGACGAGGAGACTGAATTTCTGCTCACGACAGGAGATAAGGAAGAAAAGAAAGATTATGACGGACTGGGTAGTGTAGGTGATGATGATGATGACAATAATGCAACACCATGAATGCATTAAACCCATAGAAGAAGAAGAAGAAGAAGAAGAAGAAGAAGAAGATGGTACGATTGCTTCGATTGCTTGAAATGAAGAAGTAGCAGCCATCTAAACTTGTTTTGGTCTGTATGTAGCTGATCAACCAGAAAACACGTAATATTCTCAAACTGAAAGGAGGCATGGCATATCACCAGCTAGTGTAGCGGAGGAATAGACCAGGCCAATTTCTTTTCTAACTGTCATTAGAAAAGCAGTGAACTGAGACTGTTTTTGTCACGGGTACAACCTCAGTGGACGAGCGGAGACGGACCGTTCTGACGTCATGTTTTTAACACACAAAGAGCAGCGGACCTCTGGAAAGTGAAAGTAGACGAAGAGTTCACGGCCAAAGTGGTGCAAATTCTCCCACATAGTTTGAGTTGTTTGTCGGGAGGAATGCCCTCAACTGTGACCTAATTCACACAGAGGAACGTGACTTCATGCAAGGGGAAGGGAGACGGCCAGAGGGAGGGAGGGAGGGAGGGAGTGCTTTTGTGGCCGCGCAGCACCCGGAGGATGTGGATCCTGAAAACAAATCAACAATTCTCAGATTTCACCATGGGAAACGACTCAGAAACGCAGGCGTTTGCAGTCAAAGTCAAAGAAAAGAGAACGAGAGAGCGAGAGAGAGAGAATAAATAAAGTGAAAGAAATGATGGGAATCTGACATTTGCTGTGTTTTGTTCAGGGTTCAAATGTGAGCAGTTTCCCTCGTCACCTTTGACCTCTGCCAGGCAGTTTACAGCTGTGTCGCCCATTAGCAGAGGAAGTCACATTCCAGACATCCTTCGCAGACCACGTTAGCCACATGGTTAATGGCCTTCAGGACCATTAGGAGGAACAGCCTCTATTTTTTCCCTGCAGCTCCCTCTCCATTACATAAGCCGTCTCCTCCGGCAGGAGCCTTAAAGCTGCATACCACAGCTCTGCAAACCCACAAGGCACCAGGATGTTTTTCACTGGAAGGCACTGTAGCCGACCCAATCTGCTTAGCACCTGCTTAGGATCATATTTTCCCTGAAATCCACACTTTAATACCTTCTCCGCTCTGTTAAGACGTGTAAATATTGGCTAAGTTTCTGCATAACTTGCATTGTAAAATGTCAAATATTGCAGTGCTTTGGTTGATAAGATAAAAAAAGTGGATATTTGACTGATTTCTATCACACGTAGAAACTGGCTGAACCTACTGAACCTAGAGAAATCACATTTATTGAGTCCAGGAAGCAGCGGAACTTAGAAATAAGTCTTTTTTTGAACCTTATTAGGTTTTGTGGTAATCTGATGATTATTAATGTGCTGATCCACTGTGACTCTTGCAGGGGAGAAGCCCTACAGGTGTTCATGGGAAGGCTGCGAGTGGCGCTTTGCACGGAGCGACGAACTCACCAGACACTTCAGGAAGCACACTGGAGCGAAGCCATTCAAATGCAGTCACTGCGACAGGTGAGTGCGATGGCGAGTCACTGGTCAGCGTCGGCCACAGCTGAAGCACCGGCTGAGAAGAAAAAGAAACAGGACAAACTCTTTAGAGAAGGAAGCCAGAATTCCCACTTCCCGTTTTCACTCATCATTTAAAGCATTGACAGAATATTAAACGCAGGGGTGAAGCCGTAATCACTCAACAGTCGGGTTAAAATATTTATACAGTTATTGGTTGTTAAAGTCGAGCTTTAATGTTAAGGTAAAGTTTGCTTTATTGTCAATTCTGCCATGTGTACAGAATATACATATTCAAATTGCATTAAACAGTAAACATTTACAGAAACTAAGGTCACGCAAAAGAAAAATAACGCAATATATAAAAAAGGCAAGTCAATAAATAAGATATATTAAAGCGATCACCTACAGTACTATATTGTTTTATAAGGATGAGACCTAAAATTAAAAAAGTACCATCATTTATTTGCAGCCTTTGCAATTCGTCAAATTGTGATTTCAGTTTGAAAAATATTCCACAGCAGGTCTAACAGGGGCCACATAGATCAACTTTTTTATTTATAATGGGAAAGGCAGAATTGAATGACCCTTAATGACACTCAAAACAGTTAAATTAGCGTAGAACCGCCACTGTTAGAGCCGAGTATCTGTTCATGAACAAAGACTTTGAATTAACCGAAGGTTCTTGTAATGACCGACGACTTGATGCTACACACTGAGCTGGACAGTGACGCTAAACCCAACAGCATGTCGACGCTAACGCTGTTAAAACAGGACAATTGGCTGGCTAACGACCTCACTAGCTGTGCAGCTTTCCCGCGGTCGCCAACTTACTGAAGCAGAGGCTATAGCCAAAAGTTAGCGAGTTAGCTCGTCACCGGGGAAAATGACAAATTTCAGATTTCTGCTGCAAACGTCTTCCAGTGTCGCCTGCTGTTGCTCACTGTTCCAGACTTTTAATCCTAAACTTCAATTTATTAGCTTCATGTTCTTTGCAAACAGGTTCTACTGAGTAAACCTGTGTGTGTCTCCCCGTAGCTATAGATCCGACCCAGCTAACAAGTTCAGATTCCCAGAATGTTCAAGAAAAACGTTACCTTTTATTTCCAGTGACATTCCCTGAACGTTTGCCTTCTTGTAGTCTTATGGCTGTCATGGAAAGTTTTCCCAACGTTCTCCAAATGTTGCTTTTTGGCTTGTGTCTCACTAACCTCAGGCGAACTATATGGGATAACCTTCTTTTAACGTTTTGTCTTCATAGTGTCAAAATTATTTTCATAATCAATTGATCTATTATTTATAGCTGAACTTGAAGAATGTGTTTTTATTTGATCATTTTAAATGATTTTAAAATGATTATCAACACAGTTTTGGATTATTTTATATTATATTTTATATTAGTCATTAGTCACAGCCCTAGTTAGCTAACATCACTAATAGTATGTAACTCTACTTTAGTTTATACCCATGGTTCTTAAACTGGTGGTACTTGGAAGAAAATCAGAAAGAAGCGAAAAAAATTAAACAAATAAGGTATGAAGATAATTAGAGTCACCTTATCCTTATATGTGAGGAAGAGGAGGATCTGCCTCCTGTGAAAAGTCTGTAGCTGACTTTGCTCGTCCGGTTTACGCCACTGTATCTTAACATTGTTACTTCAAGGGATCAGTATTTTCTCTGACGGTTCTTGGTATGAGAAGTTTGAGAACCTCTTGATTATGTACAATAAACAAATGTCAGAGTCAGAGTTTTACCAGCAAATAAAAACCAGAAAGTGAAGGTTCAAAACTGCAAAACTCTGTTTTTAGTCCAATGACTGACATTTTCCTTCCTTGGTTCCATTTTCTCCTCAGGTGTTTCTCCCGTTCCGACCACCTGGCGCTGCACATGAAGAGGCACATCTAAGATGGCCTCCGTGTCCAGAGCTCTGAGGGATGATTGCGGTTGATTGTCCCGACCTGTTGGGGGATCAGCGAGGCCGGTGTGTCCTGGGAGCGCTAACGGGAGGAACACCGCCGTGTTCCGGGCAGCGGAAAAACATGAAGCAACGCAGGCTATTATTTGCACCATACTTAGTGCCTCCAACACCTCGCTGTGGAGATTGCTCTTGAAAGGCTTTTACAGAGGAGCGGGGGGAGGGCAGGGCGAGACGACGGGAGGGGAAAAACCTGGACTGGAGAGGACGGGAAAGAGACTCTTCTGTATGGTGTTCGACGCTTTTTTCCTGGAGGATTATGGGACTCCTGCTGGGGGGAACCGAGCCTCCGACGACAGTGTGTTTGCCTGTGTGCATGGGGACTGCGAGTGCCTGTGACTGGGTGCCTGTGCGGGCTTTGTGGAGCTGATGGCGCTTGCATTGTGGAACGTGAACGAGTGAGTGAATGACCACGCGGTGATGTCGCGTTTTGTTTGTTTTCATTTGGGGCGGTGGATATCTTTTTTTTTTTTTTTGCGAATGAATGCAAGCGAGAAGCGAAGCGGTTCTGTCTGTGTTCTGTGATTCTCACGGCTGTGGAGAGGAGCAGACTTGGGGCGGGAGGGGGTGGTCAGTTTGGTTTTTATTATAGAGGGCGCCCCCTTCGTGCCCGGAGGTGGAACTACAGCTCCCCTATTCACAAGTGGGAGTTTGTTTTGTTTAGTGCAGCTATTAAATGTGCAATGTATTAAGTAGCCTGTCTCAAACCATACACGCTATAAAGCTTTTGTTGTCCACTGTGTAAGCTCTGTATCTTTAAAAAAAAACACACAAAAAAAAAAACAAAAACCAAAAAAAAACAACACAAAAAAAAAAAAAACAGTTGTACACAAACAGTTATCACCATTATAACAGAAGTTGCATGGGATCAGGGGATGTGTTTTGCTTACCTGTTTGCTTATAGGACAACAAAATTCCATTCAAGAGCAGCTACCTTCATGTTATGCTATTGTAGTATTGTACAAAACACATAAGGCAGTCTTTTTTCCTTTTCTTTTGGATAATTTGGGATTACCACTATTGCTTGACTTTGGGATTTTTGTTCCTTTTTTCTCCACTTCTGCTTCTTTTTTGTTTTTCGATCTGTAAATGCACTGTTAACCTTACTGATGCCTTATGTAAGTGGCCTTGTCCTGTTAAATACATCACTCTCTCTCTCACGCACTCACACTCTCACATACACTCCATCTGGGGACTGCTAATGCAGTAGTTAGTGTAGTACTGAATAGCTTTATAAAAGGCTCTGTTCCATGCAGTCACACATTTTCCCTCTTCTTCCCAAAACAGACTCATCTAATCTCCCGAACAGTAATAATAATAATAAAAAAAAACAAAAACTATATATATCAGCTTCATAACGACTGCCACTGTTACATTTCTGTGCATTCTGTGTCCAGCTGATCATATCCAAATCAGAAATAAAGGCGTGAGACGGAATTGCGGCGCACGCAGTTCAGCGCGATGGTTTGCTACTGTGTAGTATATTTGTCGTCGTGGCAGAACGACAGAAAGGTACAGAGAGTCTTGGAAACATGTTCTCATGAAATGTGGCGTCCCGAGATCCAATGCAAATAGAACATTTCCATTAAATGTCATGAAAGAAGCGGCTTCTCCTCCCTGCAGTAACGACAGCGAGTCTGTTTTGATGATGTAACTCTTGGTTTGAACCTCGCCCTCGGGCTGCGTCTGTGTCTTTACTCAATCCTGCTTTCAACAACCCGTGATCTGACTAACCGGTGCCTAAACCGGTTTAACCAGTTCACCTGAGCTGTGGCGCAGGTCATGGGTTTTCTCATGTGTTTTCTCTGCAGGTAAAACTGAGAAAAGACACCGAGACCAGGTTAACGTCAGTTCCAGCTTCACTTTAAGCATGTTTTTCACTTCCGTTACGTGACTTCAACACACGCCTCTGTGCGTTGGTGTACAGTAATTGTATTATATTTTTTTTTTCTCACTGATTTCTTTTGACCTCAAATTCTTCCCCCCTTGATTTTGAGGGGAAAAAAAGGGGTTTTAAAGCCACAATGTCAGTATTTTGTTCAAATGTGTAACAGTGCGTTTGCACCAAAGGCAAAGCAGATTTTTCGCATTGCGTCAGTACAACCCACGAATAACGCGACTCAAAGTTTAACGACATCCTCAATCACACGGGTGCATATATATTTCGAACACTTAATACTTTGAGAACTAGATTTCACATCTCTAACAAAATATGCATCACTAAATTTGTGAAATTCGCACTTTTTTGTGTCTTTTTTTGATATAATGTATGAAAAATCTCAATGCTAATTGGGGCTGGGCGACGTCGCGCCGCGCAAATATTTCACTACAGAATTTTAACTTAAGCCAAGGAAGCAAATTGTGTCACTTTAACATATTTGTGTCGTATCTTTCACAAGATTTGCGTCACCCGGTACAAACAAGGTCAATGCAAATAAACTTTGCATTGACCTTGTTTGCGATTTCGTCATATTTTGGAAACAATGTTGGAAGAATCTCACTGCTGATGTTGGCTTTTACGACGATCGCGTCACAAAAAAGTTTCAACTCCAGCAACTGGATTCACATATTTGCATTTGTGTACTTTTTTTTTTTTTTACAATTTCGTCGTACTTCTGATGCAACATCGGTTAATGTCAACAGTGATTAGATATTGATGATGTCAAAATCAGGAAATTTGCGTCTTTTGGCATCTTTGCATTGACTTTGGCTGTAATCTCATTTATTTTTGTCACAGCAACTCAAGCAAGTGAAGCAAAATAACGCGACTTTCAAATCTTTGCATTAAGATTTGCGTCTTCCAAATGCTAGTGATCGGAAAGACTTGACGTCATCCGTTGTTTCAGATATTTGCATTGCGCTTGGTGTGAACGCACAGTTGAGGACTTAGCGCGCGTCTGCTTCACGAGTTTAGTTGATAAAAGTGTCGGTAATGTCTCCGTCTTCTGTCACTCAGTGGTGGACCTCACAGGTAGCCTTGTTATAACTCGACAACTGTACAGGTGAACCTCAAACAACATTAGAGAGAATCAGCGGGCCAACGTTTCTTTTTACACTGAGAAATATGTCAAATGCAAAGATTATGTACATTGTAAACTAAGAGAATTTTGTATGGAAGCTTCTATTTTGAAAGGGTATGGGACCAAAAAAAAAAGAAATTAAAATAAAAAAAAATACATGAGTGCAACATGTTGTTTCTTAACATGAACCAATAAAGACAAGAGGCTGAAGAATTACTGTAAAATAGTGGCTCTCCGTTCTCCTTCATTTGTTTCTCTTACACTTTCTTTGTTTTCCATTTGACTGAAGCAAATGTTCATTTAAAGAGTAAAAGAGACAAAAGGCATCATCAGCACATGTGACCTGTCATCAGTCAAAATAATAATAATACTAATAATAATCAGATTATGAATTGTTCTGGACACTTGAATTGTTCTAATTTTGCATTCTGGTGCCTGCTGAGTATTATTTACTTTTTTTCTTATTGTTTTATTTGTTTTTATTATGATTATTATTTGAAAATTTTGCCATGTGCTTTTTTTTCCTGAACTTTTTCAAAGACCTGCAGAGACGCCATAACTTTAGCTACAGAATCTTTACGAGAAAAATGTGAGGCTCTATTTTTGTTTGCTTTATGTTATTACAAGATTTTTTCATTTGAAATTGTTTTGTAAAATAGTTTCTGTATGAATGTATTTTTTTATTGGAAAATCGATAAAAAAAAAAAGAATTTATTGGAGAAGAAGAATTTTTTTTTTCCGTTTTTGTTTTCTCCCCTCTCTCCTGTAAATTTTATAAATTCTACACACTGGACCTTTAAATATGCATCACAGTGTTTTTTTGTAAACACTTCCGTGCTCTATATTCTCAAAAGAATGCAAACAATTTGACCCCGTTCTCCTACAAACCTCGTCTGACCAGAAGAACCCACAACAACCTGTTCGTCCACTTCCTGCCGCTTCAGCGACCCTGACCACTGTTTCTCCATCTGTCTATCAGCCACGCTTTAATGAAGGTCACCTTTCATGCAAAGAAATGCAACTTAAAGGGCTTCATGGGATGAAAACAAAACAAGGAACAACCCAAACATCACATCATCCACATCATCCGTCACCCAAACAGCAAATAAAATGAAATTATTGCAAAAAGAGAAATGAGGAAGTGAGGAAACGCCAACATAAATCTCATAAATCAGCCACGAGGGAAACAACTGAGACTAAAATATACTAATGAATGACCAACAGGAAAAGCAGAAAATAAATGCACAAACCATAGCAAAATAAATTATATTACTTAAAAAAATTACTAGTAATATAAGTTTAAAATGTTTTAAACTTAAGTTTTAAATGAAACTTAAACTTGACTGTACATGAAATAATTTATTTAAATAGGATCAGGTACAATCAGACAGAAAGATGAATGAAATAAGACATTTCAAATCATATAATGAAATTAAAAGAACAAATTAAATAAACAGGGACATAAATAAAGAGAGTTAGGTCTTAAATATGCTTAAAAATAAGGATTATTTACTGTTTGCTGATGGGACAGTGAAAGTGAAATGAAGAATGACCGTAGGATTTTGTTCTGCTCTTGGGGGATAATAAGAAATAAATGCAAATATTATAAATATACAGGATTAAGAGTTTTAAACACTAGTAAAATCCAAAAGTGTAGTAAAAAAAAGGCAACTGGACTTAGATGAATTTCTTGAAGACGTTTCTTAGTAAAATAAACTTAGTAAAACTAGTAAAATAATCTTAAAATCGAATCTTAGAGAAACAGGACACCAGTGTAATGACTTTAAAATCAATAAAATCTACATCAAAGTATGTATTCATTAAAGATTAAATTTAAAAAATCTAATTTCGGGAAAACAGTTTTTTAATCAGTGCATCAATTTTCCAAAGTATCCACTTGAGTTTTTGTGCTTTTTGTTCATGAACATCTGAAGTGTTTTTAATTATCAGACACGTTTTTTTGAAACTTCGTCATCTTAAAAAAACTCATTTATGTGTGTTCTCTGGCCGATACTTCAGCAGAACATGTTCAGAAACATGAGGGAGATGAAAGAGAAGATTCAAGGTCAACCAGGAAAACAAGATCTTCCCCAGAGCAACACACACACACACACACACACACACACACACACACTGGTTTCCATGACTTCAGAGGACATCACACTGACTTCCATTCATTTCCTGCAGACTTACTCTAACCTTAACCATAATTACTAGTGTCCTAACCCTAACTCTGACCTCTAACCTTAACCTAACCCTAACCTCAGCCTAACTTTAAAACATGTCTCCCCCTTAAAATGGAGTCATTTACGTTATGGGGACTTGATTTTTGTCCCCATAAGGAAGACAAGTCCCCATGATGTGAGTGTGGAGACAGATTTAGGTCCCCACAACATGAGGAAGACCAGCTACACACACACACACAAGTTCGTGCAGCTCTTCTTCTCAGAACTCTGCATTGACTTCCATTCATTTAAATAGACTAAACAAAGCCTTATCACTAACCTAAATAATAACCTGTTAACCACAACCTTAACTTAACCAAAATTCAAATCTTAGTCATAATCTTAAACAGTTCCTCGGGAATGAGTTTCTGCCTCATTAGGACCAGGTTTTGGCCTCCATGAGGATTCCTGGTCCTGGATAAGACCTAAGAGAAACAACAACAACAAAATTTCTGTACTGCAGCTTTAAAACATGGTCAACAGAAGGAGGACAGAGGCAGAATAAAAACAACAACATTAAAATCAACAAAAGTTACATACTGCAGCTTTAAAACTGTGAACACAGTAGACAAAACACTATGAGAAAGAACAACAAGAACAACAAATAAATTTAAAAAAAAAGTTACACACTGCACCTTTAAAGCTGTAAACATGATCAGTAGATAAAGGACAAAAAGAGACAAAATAAAAACATCAAAAACAACAACAACAACAAAAAATCACATACTGAGGGAAGAAAAGGTGCATTTTAATGAGTGACAGAGTCAAAAAATGTCTGTAAGTGAACACAACTTTATTTAAAGTCATAATTGGACATTTGGTTTCATGTTGGTGATCAGTGGAGCTGATGAAGAGGTCTGCTGTTCTGCCAGGGTCCGTCTGGGGCAGAGTCAGACTCTGGGTCGGCGCCTGATGGATGGATGGATGGATGGATGGATGGATGGATGGATGGATGGATGGATGGATGGATGGATGGATGGACATTCCTCAGCCTCCTCCTTCAGGCCTACACTCATCGTCTGAATCTCTCTCTTTCTCCCTGTGGGTGATGAACAAGCTCATAACTGTGGCAGTCTGCTAAAAGAAGGCCATTATCTTTTTCCTCACTCCCCACCACCACCACCACCACCACCACCGACCTTTGAACCCCGACAGAAGAATCCACTCGTCTGGTTACGTAATGCAGTCACGGCTCAGTGGCACAGGTTCATCCCTCACTCCCTCTCTCTCTCTCTCACTCTGAAGACGCCGCCATGAGCACATGCTCAGGATTCTGGCCCGTCAGTGAACCGTCTCCGTCTCCACGCCGCCGCGACGCTCCTGTCCACAGGAGGCGGAGTCTGTCGCCTGAAAAAAAACTGGGGTTTTAGTGCTGTCCTTGAAAGGCATATTACCATGACATTCTCATGATTTATTATGCATTGCACACAAAATGACACATTAAATAACGGCAGTGTCTCTCGGTTTGGTCGTCTCGTGGCTCCGTCGTGAGCCTGCCAAGTTCCCCGCACCCTTGTTTAGTCATATTCATGTGTTCTTTGTGTTTCCCCGCTTTATTTTGGTCACCCTTGTCTTGTTTCTTTCCACTTCCTGTCAAGTTTCCCGCCTCTGTGATTGTCTCCTCCCTCTCTGATGTGACCATCGGCTGTTTTCTATGAACTGTCGGGGGTTCTGTCAGGTCCTTGAAATCCTTGGCAGTTTGTGAATTTGATAAAAAACAATTTCCAAGGCCCCTGAAAGTTTTTGAAAATCGGCCTAAATAGACACGGGTCATTGAAAGTGCTTGAATATCGAGCGAGAAAGAAGATCAGACGATATTTAGGTAAATGTCTCCCTTGTTTGTTACGACGCCACCTACTGTTTCATGCCCTGCATTGTTTGACGTGGAGTCATAATTACTGGTGGACACTGTCCACTGTCTCTCTTCCCTTTTTGACGTACGATTCCACGCAGAACGATGACAGAGTAACGTTAAGCAAGTCAAAGTCAATGATGTGATGTCTGGGAACTTTAAATTCCAAGATAATTCCAAATGACAAAGACTGACTTTGACCAAGATCCCAAGGACAATCACTTGTCCAGATACGGCGCGTCCTGCAGAGCAATACAAGTGGGCGCCATGGATGAAAACTCTTTACAAGTCATCCTCCCATCTTAAGCTGTGTCAACACGCTTGGATTTGAGGGAATTGGTCCTGGAAAGTCCTTGAATTTGATGTCAACCAAGGTGAGTAAAATCAGTGAGCTGATTTTCTGCCTCAAGTCTGATTTGTGAGTCCCTCTAACTACTGTCCAGCAATAAAAACACACGTGTTTCATGAAGTGATAAGTTGTTAGTCGTCAGCGTAAAGGTTGATCTTTAAAAGTTGGTCAACCTGAATACAACAAATTTTTTTTAACTGAGTAATGAAATTTAAGGTTTTCATATTGTATTCTAATTTTTTGCTCCAAAATAAGACAAAATCTGTTAAGATATAAGATACATGATTCATGGTCCACGATACTAATCATATCGCGATCAATATATTTCAAGACATCACAATATCTGACTGAAGAAAACAAAAAACAAAAACAAAAGTCTCTGTATTGGACGTGGATGGAGCATCTTTTAACGTAGTTTTCCCCGACATTATCTCTGTAAACTCCCTCTTCTTCAGTCTGGTAACTTCCACACAATTTCCCCTCATTCATTTAGACAGCGCCACCACGAGGAGACATGAAGTCGTGACACCTGTGGACTGAAACTGTCAGGGACTGTTTACTTTAGGGCGCCTCAATTTGTTAATTAAAATCTATTATTCACTATTCATGAAGCCATTACTCTTTTAAATTTTTCACAAACAAAAAGGAGCCACAAGTTACAGTAAAACAATGTTGCAAGATGAGATTTGAATTTCCACCTAAAAATTTCATCAAACAGAACAGAACATTTTCATCCTTTTTTTTTTTTTTTCTCAAGGATGCAACCTTTTTTTTTTTTTTACTATACACTTTGGAATTCAAAATTAATTGTTTCCCACAAGGTTATAAATGTTTTTGCTTTGCTCCAAACTAAGAGGAAAAATGCAGCAAAAAAATAAACTTTTTGCCAGACAAAAAAAAAAAAATGTTTTTTTTTCCCATGCAAATAACCAAAAACCCTGAGGATACAAACATTTACATATTTTTAAAATGGTTCAAGGATCAAATATAGCATTTTTTTTTTTTGCCCTCTTTTTTAACCCAAGTACATAATATTTTGGCAACAGTGTTGATTTTTTTCCCCCTCCCTAAAGGCAGAGCAGTTTCTTACGCTCAGTTTTGGCAGCTGTTTGTATTTCTTGAGTCCTCAAAGCAGAGGTGAGCAAATTTACAACACATGAGTGGAAAGAATTTAAAAGTAAAACACATAGATAAATAAAAGCTTTTATTACGTTTGCTCAGACTGAACGTCGACCCCCCCCCACACACACACACACACACATGCACACGTCGTCTAACCATTTGTCTTATTTATTAAAAAGGAACTGATTTTGAAAAACAAACACAACACAAACAAACAAGAACTTTGAAAACACAAACCACACAGATTACCTGGGAATTCTTTCCTCCAGGTAAATAAGTTTGTGGTAATAAAAGTTCCTGGAAATGTTGGTGGAAAATGGCTTAATATTGTCTCCATTAGGTCTGACGTCATGGAATCATGACGGCTCTCGCTCAGTCAATGGTAAACTATCAACAAAAAGCTTATTTACTTGTACTTAATTCAAGTATTTTGGGGGAAAACCCTCCTCTCTTTAAAAAACTGATGTCAAAATGGTGTGAGTGTTATCAGCTGGTTACAGTAAACATGTCCGCTCTGTTTACATACACAAAGAGGCTTCACTGCTGACTCTTCAACTTGACTCTAAATAAGAAAGCTTAGTTTTCTGCATCAGGTTCAATTTCCTGCTTTATTTTGTCATTTTATGTGTGAGTGTAGCTGGAATTCCTCATGTTGTGGGGACCTAAATCTGTCTCCACGCTCACATTATGGGGACTTGTCTTCCTTATGGGGACAAAAATCATCAAATGACTCCATTTTAAGGTGAAGACATGTCCCCTCAAGTCATGGAAACCAGTGTGTGTGTGTGTGTTCTTGTATTTGTGTCTTTGGTAGGACCAAAAATCTTACAATCCATACAAAGTGAGGACATTTTGTCTGGTCCTCACAACTTTGAAGGGCTTTTTTTAAGTGTTAAGACCTGGTTTTAGTGTTAGGGTTAAAATTCAGTTAGGTTTCAGTTTCGGCATCTAGTTGTGATGGTTACGGTTTGGTTAAGGGGGATAGCGAATGTATTATGTCTATGAGAGTCCTCACAATGAAAGAAGCACAAACCTGTGTGTGTGTGTGTAGCTGGTCTTCCTCATGTTGTGGGGACCTAAATGTGTCTCCACACTCACATCATGGGGACTTGTCTTCCTTATGGGGACAAAAATCAAGTCCCCATAACGTAAATGACTCCATTTTAAGGTGAAGACATGTTTTAAAGTTAGGCTGAGGTTAGGGTTAGGTTAAGGTTAGGGTCAGGGTTAGGGTTAGGACACTAGTGATTATGGTTAAGGTTAGAGTAAGTCTCCAGGAAATGAATGTAATGTTCTTCCTCATGTTTTTCCTTCTATGGCCCTCAGTTTACAAAATGGACGTCGTTCCGTGTTTTAAACAAAACTACAACTTGTTACTGACAACGTAAACAACACAGCACCATGTTAAAAATCAAGCGAAAATGTTTTTATGAGTAAATTTCCTCATACATTTACAAAGAAAACAGTGGAGTCGCCCCCCGAAGGCAATTCAAAAGAATACAAGTTCAGTTTTTGCTTAAAATTCCAGAATATGAGACTATGTCCATGTGAGTGATTTGGGAAGTTGTTTGGTATTTTTAAATAAACATTCATTCCCAAACATTAAAAATAAAATGTCCTTGTGGCCCAGTTCAACCCAGCCCAAGTCCCAGTACCGGCCCCTGACCCTGGTTTTGGGAACCCTTAATCTAAAGTGGGACAAATGAAGCAGATTAGTGAATAAGTGAGAGGCTTCAGCTCGTAAATGACTCTGCACTTAATTCACAGGTGGACACGGCGATGCGGCGTGAGCAGAAACAGCTGCACCAGATTAGATTAGACAACGCTAATGCTAACTGGATTTACTGCGGTGAGTCAGTCTGCAATTGGACACGCTGCGAGCAGCGGGAGACACCTGTAACCATGGCGACTGTACACAAAGACGGCAACAGCTGTAGCTGGCGAAAACTGTCAACTGAAACTTCAAAAAAGATTAAGAGACTAAAGGCCTGGTCCACATGTTAGCAGGCGTTTTTTCCCCCCCCAATACAATCCAACTTTATTTGTAAAGCGTTTTAACATCAGTCACACTGGACCAAAGTGCTGTGTGGAAATGATAAATAAAGGACATAGAAGCTCACACGAGGCAACAAGACACATTTAAAACTCCTGAAATAAATGACAAGACATAAACATGGATAAAAATACACAAACTGATCAAATAAGTAAATAAAAGGCAAAATAAAAAACCTTACAAAGACTTTGCTTTTTCTACACATTTTGTCCTTTTTGTTCACCTGAAAATTATGGGCTTAAACACACATTTAAAACATAAACAGTGTTTACCTCACAAGTCTTTTAGGCCACTATTTAATTTTAAATAACGACATCATGCACATCAGATTATTTTAATAAGAAGTTGTCCTCTGATTGGCCAAAGTGGCTCCACACTTCTTGATAATACTGCCACCTGCTGCCTTCGCAGGACAGGATTGTTTTTTTTTTTTTAAAACCGGAGTAATAAATAAATACAGACCCACCTACATGTGGACCAGAGCTACAGCCAAATTAAAATCTGATGTGCCAGAATTAACCTCAGTTCAGTTAAGTGTAAACACCAAGTCACCAGCTGAGATTTTACCCAAGTGACTCATCCAGTCTGAGCTCAGGTAACACTGAAACACACACACACATTGGGTTTCCATGACTTCAGAGGACATTACATTGACTTCCATTCATTTCCTGGAGACTTACTCTAACCTTAACCATAATTACTAGTGTCCTAACCCTAACCCTGACCTCTAACCTTAACCTAACCCTAACCTCAGCCTAACTTTAAAACATGTCTTCACCTTAAAATGGAGTCATTTACGTTATGGGGACTTGATTTTTGTCCCCATAAGGAAGACAAGTCCCCATAATGTGAGTGTGGAGACACATTTAGGTCCCCACAACATAAGGAAGACCAGTAAATATATATATATACACACATACACATCAAGGTCACAGTAACTTTTCCCTCCTCTTTCACAATAAAAATCTATAAACACGCGCTGAACGGCAGCCACTGCCTCACACACACACACACACGCAGACAAAAAAAAGTCACTTCCACGCACTCACACCTTTCTCCCTGAAGGTTTGTGAAGCATTGTTTGAATTCACCTATCACCATGACAACTGCTCTCTCTGTACCTGCCGTGCCTGTGGGAGGTTTCTCGCCCAGCCTTTTCTAATTTCACACTGTGTGGATATCTCCATTCAGTAATTACAATCCCATCCATTCTCATTCTCCCTGTCCAGACAATGGACACACACACACGCGTGTGCACACACGTGCACACACGTGGGTACAGACCCCTGTTTTCGCAGACAATGTGTGTGTTTGTGTGTCTGTCACAAACTCACACAAACCCATCGCTCTTAAAATCCAATTACACGTCGACCCCCAGTCTCTTTGTTTTAAGGAACAACAACAATAGCAAAGTAATAGCAGGAGTCAAATCAGTGTGATTTGGTGGCAACAGATAAACCGTAAAAGTCCATCATATTATTAATAATAATAATAATAATAATTGATTTTAGTTTTCAATTGTGATGACAGCATGACATTTTTAATTTTATAAACGTAGGACAGATCAACACATGGGGTTGCATTATGCAAATGTTATATACATATTTTTTATTGCCATGGATACATTTTATATAATTCGTGGAGCAGACAGTTGATCTTCAAAAGGCTGATGGAATAATAATGAATGTCTGAAACATAAAAGTGCTAATGGCGAGTAAATCGGACAGTAGCCTCCACCTACTAATAATAATAATAATAATAATAATAATAAATAAGCATCATATAATAAAAAAGCACAATAACTATACAATATAAACAACTGAAAAAGAAAAGTGCTAAGTTTAATGAAATGTTTTTGTAAGATAATTGTTTGTTTTGTTTTCAGAGAAGTTTTTAACAGATTGTCACTGATTCACTGAGCTTCTGATCCAGAATATCCTAGATTTATTAAAAATAAGAAACAAATCCCTATAACATAATCCCTTGATAAGATATAAAAGATGAAATGGAAATAAGTCTCTGTGGATGCTTTTTATATAAAGTTCTTTATCCTGGTTTGTTTTACTTAATTCTGATTTTCCATTTCTCCAAACAATGTTTCCGAACCAGTCTTACCTGCCGAAGTGTACACTCACCTGCCACTTTATTAGGCACACCTGTTCAATGGCTGGTCAGCCTATGTTTCATCGGCCAATCAGGAAGCAGCATAAACATGTAAACATGATCAAGACGAGCTGCTGAAGTTCAAAGTGAGCCTCAGGATGAGGAAGCGAAGTGATACAAAGTGTTTTAAAGGTTTTAGAAGTCGATTTTGTGTTATTTAAGGATGATTTTAAAAGTAAAGGCAGAAGAATGTAAAGCCTTTGCATCATTTTCAAAAACCCTTGCAGACCTGACACCTCTATTTTGAGTCAAAACATGGCTATGTCATTATTTTTCCACCAGCGTGGGTCCTGCAGGACTTCATCCCTGTCACCAAACAAATATACGCTGTCATCCTAATCTTCAAACAGCAAATCATTGCATACACTGCATGTGTGTATTATGTGGATGTATTATTGGGGACGAAGTCCTGTTTCCTGCTCTGTGGTGTTGGTGAAAATGGAATTTCCTTCTCTTGGAGAAAGATGTATCAAGTATAAACAACATTTAGGCGACGTCCAAGAGCGTCTTTAATGACATCAGCATCGTCCTGCACGTGTCCAAGGACATGTCCCCCACCAACAACGAACAGATACGTCCCTGACATGTTGTTTTCTGTATCAATAAGTGATTTGAACATTTGCTCTTCTGTTTCCAGGAAGTCGGTAGCGTATCATGTAACTATATTAAACTTCCCTCTTATAAAATGTAGTTTGTGCATTAAAATAGAAGATTTTGGACAAAAGTGGCAGATGTGTGTCTGGTTTTCCCAGGATCCCCTCGGCTCAGCTGTTCTCAGGAGAGTCATGTTGCAACAAAAACACTGTGCTGCATGTAAACACCGGCCCGGAATCATTTGCGTTTACACCACAACTCCGGCATTTAACCCCCCCGACGTCAACACGATGTGATGACTGGGAAAAAAAGAAGGGGGCGGAGCTCTGGAGGGAGTAGGCAGCATGAGGTCATTTTAACAAAATGTTGACCGTAAACTAATCTGATCCAGACTCGGCATCACACTTTAAAGGGGCAGCGTGTCACATTTAGGATGTTCTACTGGAAGGAATTGAAATGACCAACTATAGGAATGTTTGTATAAGTGTGACTGCAAAACTGATTTTCAAATATGTCTGAAAATAAGTCTTGTTTCTTAATTTTTGCCGATAACATTCTTGGCTAACATGTTTCACACCTGCAAAATAATCAAATTTTTATCAAGAAAGATGATCTAACTGCCTTAATAAGATATTACAGCTAATGTGAAGCCAAACTGTAAAAAATGGATTTTCAAGACAGTTAAAAAAAACCTTTGTTTCTGGAAAATTGTTCTTATATTTCATCAAAGGAAAAATAATTTTGGCAGAAAAGATTTACAGTTAAGGAAAATAATCACATTTTTAACAAGAACGATGATCTAACTTTGTCTTAATAAGATATTACAGCTAACGTGTAAGTCTTAATTACAGGTCATGCGCTACGCTGCAAAAAATGCAATAATAATAATAATAATTCTGGAAAATATTTTGCCTTAGAAGGAAGACGTGTTGTACTGTAGAAAAAGAACATCAGTTAAAGAAAGAATATTAATTTTGATGATTTTCTGAAGAGGTGAGTTTTGAGTTTATCACTGTTAGGTTTTAGGAAGTTGGATGTGATTTCCTGCCGAGGGTCAGAGAGGGTGGAAGTGGGTTTTGTGGACAGGTAGAGCTGCATGGGTGTCATCCACATAGCAGTGGAACTGAATGTTCTATTTACAGAACGTGTGGCCCAGAAGGAAGGTAGATAAGAAAAAACAGAGGCCCAAGGATGGAGCCTTGGGGAACACCAGAAGACTGGGTTTAACAACAAACTCTAACGACTAGTAACAAGCTAAAACTAGAGTTTAAATCCCAACAACAAGGTTTGGTTTTTTGAAGGTAAAGGAAAAGCCCTTTTTTGAAAGTTCGCTCATGGCTTTAAAGTGTAAAAGGGATAAATGGTGTTTTCATATACAAAATTTGCAATATTATTGCAATTTCAAAACTACACTAACTCTAGTATGTTAGTTTTTTGTTTGTTGTGTCCTTTATCTGGAAATGAGATTGGACCAGCAAAACTATCAGACCTGAGAGAGTATTGATGTGTACAAGCATCAGTTAAAAATTAGTGTAATTTTACAGAAATATGTTTTTCAGTATTTGCTCTGATTTTGTTGTATTCTCCTGTAGAAATTGTTTTGTAGAAAACAGTAATTGCATGTAGTGATTTACCAGTATTTATTTATGTAAAAATACAGTGTTTTACTTACACTTTATAACTATAACAATATATTAGCAAAAATTCCTGTATAAATACTGCAAATTTTTCTTCACAGTGATGCATGTATCAGTATAGTTTTTTTTTTCAGTTTTTTTAACCATAATTTATCAGTACTTTTTTGTAAAAATACAATATTTTACTGTTACATTATAACTTTAACTTTATATAAGCAACATTTCTCGTGTGGAAATATTGTAAGTAACTGTAAAAATATTACTTGTAAAAAATTTTCGGGGGAGTTTCTTGTAATTACCACGCCTGAATTTCACAATAAAACACAAATAAATATGGTATGACATTATGAATTATTACAGTTAAAAGGCCTCGCTTCCTATGATCCCATCATTTCTCTGTTTGTCTGATTTTACAGTTCGTTCTTTCTAAAGTGGTGTGTAACTTTATTTTTCTCTCTCTCTCTCTCTATCTGTCTCTCTCTCGGGGGGCCACCGCAGGGTCAAAGGTCGTGACACGGTTGTTTTCCCCGGCAGATTATGAACACTCACTTGCTCGGGACATAAAGTGCACGCATGCTTGACTGACAAGATGCTCCAAATATGATGCTCCAAATATGTGGCCGCCCTGCTGCAAAACTTCAGACCAAAGACGTGTAAACAACATGTCGTTTTCATGCCTTTTGATCACGGAGCTATTCTGAGCGAAGCTCTCGAGGTTTTTGCGACGGGGGGAGACGCCGAGGTGCAGAGACGAAGCTCGGGTGTAAAGATAATCTGAGGTTGTTGGTGTTTTTTCTTCTTCTTCTTCTTTCCTCTGATTTTTCTTCTTTCACTTTTAAGTATTGAGGTTTTGAAAAAGAATAATAAAACAACCGTCAGCTAATTGGCAAGAGAAGTGCACTATGGGAGAATAAATTTAAAAAAACAACAACAACAAAGTGTCTCCACAAGGGAAATGTAGAAAGCTCGACTGTAAGTACACACACACACAGATGTACGTGGAGAATATCCAGAACAATCTCTCGTCTCTTCTTTTATGCTTCCATTGTTATTTCTCTTCCCAGATTCAGTGTATTTTAATGCTACAAGTCATTGTGTGTGAATAAGTTTAGTTGGAGCGACGACGCGCACACATTACTATTATTTTTAACAGACTCCCAGAGACAGACACAGGATAATTATTACGTGGGAACACCCTGATCCCCTTTTCCTGCTTTTGAAAATCAAGAGCTGGAGCAGCGAGGATGGTATAGATACGATATGAGTGAGGATAAAACCTGATTAGCTGAGTTGAGGCAGCTGTCAGGATCTGAAGAGATAACACACAATTTATTTTACAAGATATGTGAATTCTCTCAGGTGACTTTTTTTTTTAAGTCAAAGGTGTCACTGAAATCTCCTTTGCGGCGATTTTTGCATTTAAAGGCTTTACACTGGACGTGCAAATGTGAACATGAATGTCCGCAGCATTTGTTCCAGACATTCTCTGAAGGTTCTAGTGCCTCTTCCCTACAGTCTAAAGATTCTTGTACAGTAACTGCTATGTCAATGAAAGACAGGAAAATGCAAATAATTCATTAAGTTTCTTTTAATCTTTTTTTTTTACAACTGGGGAAGCAATTAAGGGATTATAACAACTGTGTGAATACACAATAGATAGAGAGACAGATGCATAGATAACTTGAGACACTTATCAAGCTAACATGCATGATGGATGGATGGATGGATGGATGGATGGATGGATGGATGGATGGATGGATGGATGGATGGATGGATGGATGGATGGATGGATGGATGGATGGATGGATGGATGGATGGATGGATGGATGGATGGATGGATGGATGGATGGATGGATGGATGGATGGATGGATGGATGGATGGATGTAGATAACTTGAGACACTTATCATCATCCAACATGCATGATGGATGGATGGATGGATGGATGGGTTCGTTGATGGATAGGTTGGTTGGTTGGTTGTTGCTTGATGGATGGATGGATGGATGGGTTCGTTGATGGATAGGTTGGTTGGTTGTTGCTTGATGGATGGATGGATGGATGGATGGATGGATGGATGGATGGATGATAGGTTTGTTGGTTGGTAGGTTGGTTGGGTGATGGATAAATTGGTTGCTTGGTGATGGATGGATGGATGGATGGATGGATGGATGGATGGATGGATGGATGGATGGATGGATGGATGGATGGATGGATGGATGGATGGATGGATGGGTTGGTTGATGGATAGGTTGGTTGATGGATAGGTTGGTCGGTTGATCGGTTGGTTGTTGCTTGATGGATGGATGGATGGATGGATGGATGGATGGATGGATGGGTTGGTTGGTTGTTTTTGCTTGGTGGATGGATGATAAGTTTGTTGGTTGGTAGGTTGTTTGGGTGATGGATAGGTTGGTTGCTTTATGGATGGATGGATGGATGGATGGATGGGTTGGTTGGTTGGTTGATTGGTTGGATAGATAGATAGATAGATAGATAGATAGATAGATAGATAGATAGATAGATAGATAGATAGATAGATAGATAGATAGATAGATAGATAGAAATACTGAAATTCATTTTTTTTTTTTAAAAAAAGGTTGCATATAAAGTGTAAGAGATGATGTTACAACAATATAATCAGGATATTTACATAATATGCAACATGTAACCCTTCACTGTGGAAAGAGGGATGAAAAACTGCCTTTACACAAGTGTACTTTATAAGTTATATTGTTTTATATACAAGTACAGTGAGGTAATACTATAAAAAATGCATGAAACATATATGTAATTACAGGATGGGCCAAAAATTTGACCCTCCATTTCTACTATATTACAACACAGTCCAACTTTTATTCATTGATCCCTTTCAGCTGGTGAAGATGCCTTACGATGGAATTAATCACAAAAAAATGGTTTCACGGGAAGAAACAGTGTGTACAGATGAATTTACTGAATTAATAGAAGGTAAAGAACAACAGTTCCTCAGTGGAGACGTGAGAAGAACCTTCACAGGAGCTGAAACTGTCACTCAGTTTGAAGATTTGATGATGATCCTGTTTGTTTGTTTGTTTGTTTGTAAACAGTCCCAACTGGTCTCGACATTTTCAGTGTCACATTGGTTTGATGTGACCAAGTTGAACCTCAGTCCAGAGAACCAGAAGAATAAAAGCCCCCCTTTCTTCTTCTTCTTCTTCTTCTTCTTCTTCTTCTTCTTCTTCTTCTTCTTCCCTGCTCAGTGTGTGAACTTAACTTTGGAGTTATAGCCCACACATAAAAACAATGACATTATAAATAATAAGAAATAACATCAACATTCCCTTTTCTCGTCTCTGGAAATGTTTTACAATCATAAAAATTTTAGTGTCTTTTAAAAAAAAAATCATGACAGGAGTAATAAAGAGTAATAACTCAGCTTGTTTACACAGGTAGGTGTCCTGTCACCACTTTTATCACTTTAATATATATGCCTTTTATTGCTTTATGGGAAGGAAAATATGTTTTATTGTTGCAGTGCCACAGTCGTCCACTGAGGGGAAAAAGGTTTCAGCAACAATGCTGCCGTTTAAATTTGGCTCATTTTCCAACATCAGCTCTGACACAAGGGTTTTAACGAGCATTTATAAGTCAACAGTCAAATAAAACGACACCATTTCTCAATCAGAAGTGTCAGTTTTTAAATCTGATTTATCCTGTCACTAAATGATTTATACTGGAAACCCCATTTGTTATGTGCATCTTCAAAGTATGACTACTTCCTGTCAAAACATGATAATTCAGGGATTTTAAATAAAAATATTGTTACATTGCGTTCTTAGTAGTTTTGTTTAGAAAATAAATACACATTTTGAAGTTACATGTTGTTTTATCAGTTATTCTTAATAAATAAAAAACACATTTTCTTCATTCACAATAATCCCTCAGCCAATCTTATGTAGCACCACTGCCTTTCAAAATAAAAGTCACTGACTTCAGCTTTTTCCTCTACAATCACTTGACAATAAAAAAAAAATAGCTTACACTCATTATTGTTATAAAATAAAAAAATGACTACTGTTTTAGTAGTCATTTCACAAATTTGATAACACAATAGTGGTAACAGGAAGTAGTCCCACTATGCACAATCGCAGAGCAAATCTGGTTTCCAGCCACAGATCAGGTCAAGACACTCAGCTGTTCCCCACTTCCTGTTCCTGGTCTTTGTTAAGCTTTTCCAGCCATTTACATGACCATGCCCACTTTATTTTAGGAATTTTTCATAAAATAATATTACATTTTTAGTAGTTTATATACACACATAATAAATACACATTATCTTTGTACACAGGAGTCATTGAGCCAATCTTACATAGCACCACTGCCTTTCAAAAAAAGCTTTTTTCATTTATAAACACTTGACAATAAAAATACTTTATTATTGTGATAAAATAAAAAATATGTTTCCTTTTAGTAGTCATTTCACAATTGTCGTGATGCATTAATAGTAACAGGAAGTTGTCACACGATGCACTGTCGCAGAACAAATCTGGTTTCCAGTCACAGATCAGGTCAAGACACTCACCTGTTCCCCACTTCCTGTTCCTGGTCTCTGTTTAACTTCTCCCGCCATTTGCATGACCACGCCCACTTCCCGTCCCTGTGGTTTTCACCTGGTCAACCTGTGTATTTACTCCAGTATTCACCACGTTTCTGCCAGATGTCTGTGTTTCCAGAATGTGAGTTGCTCTCTTATTTATTTATTTATTTATTATTGTTTGCTGTTAATTTTCTTTATCGTATTCCTTATATTTTCTTAGTGAGCGTTATTTTAATTCTGAAGGAGCAACTGTAAAGCCCCCAGTTTCTCTGCGGGGAATAATAAAGTATTTTGAGTCTGATCTTTTATTTGTTTACCTGTTTTTGACGACCTTGCTGTGAATGACTTTATCTGCGCGGTGGATTTAAGTGTTTGGATCTTGAACTTGACTTTTGGCTTTTTGTCTTCTGTGCATTTGTCTTGTCTGAGGGATAATCAGAAATATTTGCCACTGATTATCAATGTCTGTAATTGTGAAGCTGTCACTGTTTTGCTGCCTGTTTGAAACTCAAGGATCTGGGATGTTGATGGTTTGGCATCAGTGCGTTTTTGTGGATTAAACTGCAGGAAAAAGTGACAATAAGCAGCTCAGACTGCAGCTTTGTAAGAAACTTTTTATCTTAATGTAAATCAAGTGATCTGATCTGAGTTAAAACTGTCTTATATTATTTGCCCGTACTGAGCAATTACAGGACAATTAAAGGGGCTATACAGTATGTGAAATGTATTAAAGTGTGGACATAGAGTTTAAAACAAAATTCTAAATATTAGATGACCATGTAAATGGCTGAACCACAGAATTGCACCAGAAATGATCTTACATTATGAATCTTATGTTACCACTGACGCCAGTCTAAGCCAATACTACAATAATAAAACTTTTAAAGCCGGGTTAAAACAGGTTTTTGACCAATGGGAAAATATTTACTAAGCATTAAAGATCCTGTCAATTACTGCAGTATTTACACTTTGTTCTTATTCTTAATGATAGTCGTGTTTGCATGCGTGTGAAATTTCTTTTAAAATAAACAATATTCTTTTTTTGTGGCCTTAAAAATACTTTAGATGAGGACTTTTGTTTGGAGGCTGCCATTTTGTGCCGCCCTGTTTCTACGGCAGAGTGTGCATTTTGTGTTTTGAAACGCTTACTTCACAAGTAGAGAACAATGACTTTAACACACTCGATAAAGGACAGACTGAGTGGAGGAGTCCACTATTTGTTACATTTTGCAGTCTCACCTTTAGATGTCACTAAATCTAACACTCTGGATCTTTAAGTATAATGGGGGGCTGACACGTTTAACTTTGGACTTATTCAACGTAGAGGTTGAATATCAATAACAGGTTTGCTGATACTAAAATGTGACGTGGACAGACTGCCGGCCACTGATTGGTCAGAGAGTGTCGTCACTGAAAGAGTCACGAGCGCGACACAAGAATCAAAGCGAACGATGGCGAACTGTAGATCAGTTAAAAAGACTTGAAAATCCTGAAAACACGCGTTAATCTGCAACATTTAACAAGGACATTTGTAAAATGTCCATATTTAACAGAGGAGTCTGGTGTATTTAGCGACAGCACTGCTGAAAGACGGAGATGGTGAGCCCAATCACAAGCCGTTCAGCCGTATTTCACTTCAGTGACTGTGTCAGACGGAGTCTGTGCTCCGCTCATGCAGGAAGTACTGAACCATTCAGTGAACTCATCTGTTTATAAAACTGAGGAAAACGATTCAGCACAAAGAAAACAACTGCTTTGACCGTCACTAGTTAAAAACGACACAGTTTCATGCAGCCGTGCTATGACAACCCCGCCCACGGTGAGGAGGAGCTATAGTAATGGAAAAGGACACCAGACCGAGTAGAGTCGAGCCGAGCCGTGCTAGAACCGTGTAGTGGAAAAGCGCCAAAAGACTGTCAGCACTGCAGGCACGCACTTTTTACACACACACACGAGCTTCCTCATTCATTCATTCATTCATTCACAAACATGCAGATGAGGAAAAAGCTTGTCCTGGGCGACATGTCACTTGTCCCCACGTGTTGGACGTGGCGGCGACACATTTGCTCTCTTTTGTCGTGCTAATGTCACGCCATCATCGGGCCGAGCTGCTAATGCACCACTCACGGCCGCAATCTTGTCGTCAGCTGTCTAACGCCGCCGCCGACGTGCAGACACTGGGAGCCATTTGCCGAGCGTGAGGCTGAGACCCAGCTTAATTGGATTTTGAAATGTGGTGTGTGTGTGTGTGTGTGTGTGTGTAGATCTATGGGTGTATGCATATGCATCGGTGTTCCAGCACGTCTGAGTGATTTCATTTGTGTGTGCACTCATATCTGACACATGAAAACATATTGCTGTCAGGTGAAAACCCTATGAATCACATTTTTTTCCAGGGGAAGAAGGGGGAAAAACAGCCTTGATCTCCAACGGCTCGTGTTTTGATTTGATCTAATTGGTTTTGAACAGGTTTCATCTGCTGTTAAGCATTTTCTTTATGGACCAGTAGAAGAAGTGCATCATTATTTTTACTTTAAAAACCTGGTATGAACACAGTCTTCAGTGATCTGATTGTGTTATGGTGCATGTAATGTATGGTTCTAATTCTCATTGTGAAAAACATAAAGAGAATTAAGTTTATGAAATACAGCCTCTCACACCAAAGAAAAATCAGCATTCTATGCTTCTGGAGACACAGCAGCTGCTGGTCCACTGCTGCATCTTTGAGTACGTTTGTATAATTTATACGAACCTGAACAAAGAATTGCAAACCCCCAACTCAAAAAATTACTAATTTGAATTTACTGATGGAGGCAGCAGTGGATCAAAAACTCCTGTTTACATGCGATGTAAAATTGTTGATTTTCTCTATGGGTTTTGGTGTATGGAGCTAGCAGTTTACGGAGCGACACAAATCTCAGTTTCCAGGCGAAAAAGGTTGTCTAATGACATAATAAAGCAGCAAACATATTATTCAGATAATGTAGACTTAATCTGGCATAGTTTTTATTAGGTGAGCCTTTCGTTAAGTTGAGAAATAATCAGAATTTCCTTGTTCCCACTGCCATGTTTTTAGTGAGTGTTGTTGCACCTCAGTTAGCGTTAAAACTCAAAACTCCATTGTTGGGCTACTATAAAAACATGGTGGTCCAAAATGACCACCTCTATGAATATAAACTGCTTGTTCTGGGGTAAATGGGAAAACAACAATACATACAAGAATTAAGAATGGGTATTGGGTAATTTATTTAAAATTTTGTCATTGTCATATGTCATTTCAACTCAATTTTTAAGACAACACGGCACAATTATTACCTAATCCAAAAAAAAACTAAAATGACCAATGTTTTCTCCCGATCCTATTAAACACCCTGTCACCACGAATAATCAAAATTATGCCCAAGATTGTGAAAACAGTAGTAGTGAGACCTGTTGTATGACTTGGAGACAGTGACACTGTCTAAAAAACAGGAGCTGGAGCTGGAGACATTGGGAGGAACCATGATGGACAGGATTATAAATTAAACATATTCCAGGAACAGCTCAGGTTTGGAGATGAAGTAAGAGAGTTAAAGTTAAGGTGGTTTGTTGGATGTCGATGTTGAAGATGGAGCTGCTGATGGAGGGGAAGACCACAGAGAAGGTTCATGGATGTTATGAAAGACATGAGGACAGTTGTTGTAATAGAAGAGGGCACAGGGGAGAGGACAAGATGGAGGCAGACGATCTGCTGTGGTAAACTTTTAAAGAAATCCAAGTTTGTGAAAATAAGATCCAACTTATAATGGACTAGAAACACCTTTTGATAAAAAAGGAGAAAAATCTTAACTTGCATACCAAATGTTCTCATTGATTGTCATTAATTATGAAAATGTCTCTACATGAACATGTACTTATCTGCAGTAATGATAGATACATGTGAAGGACTAAACTACAAGGTTTCTCTTTGAAGTATTGAGTCTGAAAAGGGTGAAGTCTCCTCCCACTTCCAACGGATCAAAATGCCTCTGTATGAGCTGGACAGACGTACGACCAATCGGACCAATGATCAGGATGACGTATACAGGGCGACGGAAAACAAGTCAACAAACTATCGGCTTCTCCTCCGTTCAGAGGTCGCGTCACAGGATCATCTGTCCACCTTGTCCTCTCCCTTGCGTCTTCTCCTCCTCAACGACAACATCCATGAACCTTCTCAGTGGTCGTCCTCTTTTCCTCCTGTCCACAAGAGATAAGGTGGCTGTAATTATTATTTCAATTACTATTATTTGTTTCATTTTCTACATATATAAAGAGGACATTCAGTGGAAAATCAAATTTCTGACGTTTTTTTCGGTGTGTCCCCGTGTCCTTCCTGTATCTAAACATCACTAAAGTGTCACAATAAACACTTCAGCCACTTCTGAAGAAGAAGGTTAATCACTGTTACGTTACGTAACTCGCGTTACGTTACGTAACTAGCACATTTGCCGTGCAACGAACCCTCCCCCAACAGCTACTCCTGGTCATGGGTGTGAACATTCAACCTGAAGAAGAAGAAGAAGAAGAAGAAGAAGAAGAAGAAGAAGAAGCACCGCGGAGCAGTCAGTCAGCTGGTAGCTGGCCAATCACAAGAGACTCGGTGTTCTGGGGGGCGGGGCATTAGCTCAGAACCAGAGTGGCTGTTCAGAGGCTGGCAGAGAGCAGCAATAATCTGGCTTAATCTGAAGAGTTTATGAGGTTTTTGACCATAAATATGATTCAGTTTATCTCAGTAGACATCAGCAATCTGGATTTTTGGATCAAAAAGACCATTCTGTGTAAGTTTTAACATTCCTCAGCTCCATTTCTGATTTTCCTTCAAGTACTACCAGAGGAAGCTCACGTACCACTGGTGGTACACGCATCAGAATTTGAGAACCTTGGGTTTTGGAGATTCTGAATTTGGATAAGAAGGCATCCTTGCCGCATGTCTCTGCAGAGAAAAACCAAATCATGGAAAGTCCACCACCATTAGGACTAATGGGACAAAACCTGAGAACTGGATCTCAGCGACGAACTCGTGCATGTTTTCACGTTTCCATTCCCGCCGTGCACGCGTTCGCTCTTGCATGCACGTGACTTCATGAAGCCCTAAAATGAAAAGGTATGAGATAGCAGCGTGGCGGCCTGCCAGTGTGCGAGATAAAGAAGTGGACGCTCCACTGCCTCTCCTCAGAGACGGACGGAGACAGACGGAGACAAGGGAAGCAGTGTCTCGTCTGTGTTCACCCAAACAGATCCTGGTCCCTGTGGGATCCACCGTTCACTCTCCGTTCACTCCAAACAGAAAGGAAGTGAAAGAGAAAGTTCAGCAGGAGTTAAACCAGAGTATTTTAGTTTTCCATTCAGATTGAGATTACATTTATACTGTGGAGGAAAAGAAAAGGCTGTTGTTTCCACTCGGCCGTTGATGGATGATGGAATAGTTTGTGAAAAACTCTACAGAAGAAATAACTCACCACTTATTAAGGCCAGGAAATGTATTTTTAGTCCAACGGCTGATTTATTCACGCAGAGGAAGAGATACACCGCAGATACTCTCTCAATCTGTGAAGCCTTCATAAAAATAAAGTGGCTGATTTAAATAGAATATTCAACAGGAAGTGGAAAGTGTCGGAGCGGCTGCAGACGTCAATATTAATTCACCAGGAAGATCTTTTTTCCCTCCTTCTCTCTAATCTAAAATACAAACAGATGAACAAATCAAAAATGTGCACATATTAAATGTCCTAGGAAGAAGTTTTTCACAGATGTGAGGCTGAAAAGTTTTTAATTTGTGAACTTTTATTGTGGGGGAAAAAAAAGGGGGTCAGCCTGGTGAGTATTTAATAATGTATAAAACACATATAAAAGAAATGAGTCTGCACAAACTCAATTTAAATGCTTTCCATAAATCAGGTCGATAAAAAAACAAATTAAGATCGAGATAATTATACAAAGTGATATTTACCTCACACAAGTTTTGTAGTATGAGGTGTAATTAAAAAAAACATATTAGCTATTAGTCTGGAATAAGTTTTTTGTTATTTTTTTTGTTAATTAAAATATATATATATATATATATATATATATATATATATATATATGTATATGTGTTTGTGTTGGTGTGTGTGTGTGTGTGTGTGTGTGTGTTTGTGTGTGTGTGTAGTTTGGTTTTGGCAGTGAGACTTTTTTTTTTTTTCTACTAATTCAGTGAAAAATGTTTCTAAGGGCTTTACCCCTTATTTCAGGAAAAAGAAAGCTAAAATTATTTCTAAGAAAGAAATTTTTTAATAATAATCTTACATCAAAAAACATTCCAAAAAATTCCCAGGATTTTCCCCCTTATTTCCGTAAAAACATAACCAATTTTGTTTTTTACGGGATGTTATCAATTCTGATAAAAAGCCTTTTTAAAAAGAGGCAATATTTTCAATTTTATTTTTCCTCAAATTTTCAGAACAAAAAGCCCAAATTATTATTTAAATTATTTAATTGTTAAACGAAGACAAAGGTATTTTTAAGGTGACTAAAATACACTCAGTGTTGAAACATGAAATGAAAAAGTTGAAAAATCAAAACAAAATATTATTTCTAATAATGAGACATGAAGGTGGATTTTGATAGCGACAGAAAGAAACTTTACCTTAAGCAACTCCAGAAAGAATCAAACCTACATTGATTAAATTCTATTTCCTTTAAATACACTCGCAGAGACAACTCGGCTGTCTCCATGGCAACAGTGTTTGCAGTATGACATTAGTTTCATAAATTCCACAAATGTAATTGGCAAAAGTCTGCAGTGAAAACTGAGTCACTTCAGTGGAATCTGCTCCAGTTCATGGTCTGAGCGTCTTCAGTCAGGGATGAAGACGCGACACAAAGGAAGCTGATGAAGGAGGCAGAGTTAGGAGCTGAGTGGAAAACTAAGTCACAGCTACGAGGTCACAGCATTTAATCACGATGTAACTTCGGTGCCGTTACAGGCTCTAATTAACTTAAATGCCTTGTATATTTCTACATGCTTTTATTCTGCGCAGTAGAACGAGGGAAAGTCTGACCAAAGTTGAGGGTATCGTTATGTTGTAGTCGTGGCTGCTTCCATACACGTGAATAGCACCAGGGGGCAGTATAAGGATCAGATAAATTAAGCCTGTCAGATTATGCGAAATATTTCTAGATCTTCAGGGGAAGTGCACTGTGAGCTGACAATGGGAGTATTTACTTTTTTTTTTTTTTTCAAAAGCTTTTCCTGCCAAAATGGCGGTATAAATAAACTGGGTCACATGACTTCCGTAACCCTAACCCAAATTTAGCTCTTGGACAAGGTTGCTCTTCTCATTGTCAATGTTTTTGTCGGCCAAAGTGCACCTAACACCGGCAGGCAGCACATTACCAGCATGTTAGCAGTAGCTAGCAGCTAGTATGTAGTTAGCTAGTATGACAGAAAACGCTATGCTAACCTCTGAGTAAATTGTGTTTTTCAAAGAGATAATTCACTTGTTTTTCAAGTGTGGATCCATCAGACACAGACTGACTCCTAAGTCCATAAACAGATTTCAGCTCATTTAATAAAATTTAACTTAAATCTATTATAAGAATATGTCTGCTGCTTTATCTTGCTTTTACTGTCTTTTTTCACTGTAAAATGTACTAAAATCTGCTCTATCACTCTCTCCAACACACAAAAAAAACGACAACATGTTCTAAGAATGTAGATTTTTTTTGGTCGGTCCTAACAAAAGGCTGGTTCTCTGCAGCAGGGGGCGCTCACAGCATAGTAGGTGCCTTTTAAAATGTGTTTTACGGGATCGTATTGCAGTCGGTTAGCTCCTGACCACTTGTAAGTACAGGTGTAAATGGACGCGAGGACGGATTGCGATGCGAGACAGACTGTGACCACATTCAACAGGAGTTTAAACGCGCCTCCACTCTGTCCACGACAACTACACGAGTGGAAAAACTGTACGTCAGTGGCTCTGAGCACAGCCGACACAGTCTCCTCCGCTTTCACTGGTTTTCTGCTTTACGGGAGATGGCTTTGGATGCGACTAGCATTGTTGTTGATAGGGCAGAACTGTTATGACCCTAGGTCACATGCTTTGCCATCATATGTAATTCTCTCCTCTTTTGTGAGTGTGGTGTGGGTGTGTGAGTGTGGTGTGGGCATGTGTGTGGGCGTGTGAGTGTGGTGTGGGTGTGTGAGTGTGGTGTGGGCATGTGTGTGGGCGTGTGAGTGTGGTGTGGGTGTGTCTGGGTGACTGTCAATCTCCCAGGTGGATGTCAGCAACCTGGTGGCACACTATGACTGGTTCATTTGAAGAGGACTTGGCTCATCGTGAGTGGATGAAGTGATGGGGGCCTGGACTATATAAACCTTTCTCTGACTACACTCAGGGCTTCTTGCTCACTCTCTCCAAACAAACCCATTTCTAGTAGATTGAATCTGATGTTGATAGTATTTCTAGTTGTTTCTTGTTATAAGTTAGGTAAGTTATATGTGTTAGGTAAGTGGAATTCATGTTGTTAACTTTGTTGCTTCTCTTTAGAGTGACGGTTGACTGTTGTAAAATATGTAATACTCTTTTGTCTAATTTAATGTTACATGGTAACAGTTGTAGGAGAGAGAAGCCATTTTTGTTTCACCTTTCTTTACTCCTGTTTTAAGTTAGGAGCTTAGGTAAGTTTTTCTGTCATTTATTTTGCTATTTTCTTTATAGTAGGTAAGATTAGGTTCATTACAGAAGTTTTGTTTATTATTTTGGCATTTCTCTTCTCCGAAGTCAATAAACTGGTATACTTTGACTTGACTTTTGGCTTTCTTTGGAGAGAGGAGTTGGAAGACACACATGTTACCACCCCCCTGGTTTCCCCTAGGCCAGGGACGTAACAAGAACACAGAATGTGACGCCGTCGTCTGCTGTTGGAAATGTAGTAACCGTGATTGATTGGTGATTTCTCACTCACTCACTCACTCATTTTCTATCGCTTTATCCACTAGGGGTCGCGGGGGGCGCCGGTGCCTATCTCCAGCTAACATGGGGCGAGAGGCAGGGTACACCCTGGACAGGTCGCCAGTCCATCACAGGGCCACATAGAGACAGACAACCATTCACTCTCACATTCATACCTACGGGCAATTTAGAGTGTCCAATTAGCCTAGTCCCCAAATCTGCATGTTTTTGGACTGTGGGGGGAAGCCGGAGAACCCGGTAAGAACCCACGCACCACGGGGAGAACATGTAAACTCCTTGCAGAAGGCCCCTTGTTCCAACCGGGTTGTGAACCCGGGACCTCTTGCTGCAAAGAGTGCTATTGGTGATTTCTGATCTCAGCAAATCAAAGCATTCATGTCATTGTCAACGCAAAACCACAAAAAAACACTGAATTATCACTTTAAAGTAAGAAAGTTGACATGAACACATCAAGTCAGCCCATTAGAGCTGAAGGTGGGAACTTGTGCTTTAGTGTATGGATGTAAACACCTGGGTATATTTGTATATACTGTATATGAAATGGCTCATGACTGAGCACTTCGCTGATCTGTCAACAGAGCCAAAAGGTCTTAATATTGTCAAGTAACGACGGAAAAGCCACTTCTATTCTGTGGATGTTTTTGTTTATAATGAATGTTACTCATGCAAACACACACATTTTGTCCTGAGTGGGAGATAATTGGCGAGATACGAGAGGAAAAAGGAAATGGCCGCTGAGCCTAATTAGGGGAGAGAACATTTTGGTAGCTGCAAAACCAAAGGTGCCCTTTAAAGAATGTGTGGCCTCATTATAATGTGACAACACCACTGCTGCTGCTAATGCGACAACTGTTGCAGCAGCAGCAGCAGCAGCAGTGACAGGAGAGACACTGGCCACAGATCAGGGAGGATAATGTGAGAAGTACTTTCACGTTTACGCAGGAACAGCGAGCGTCTTCACAGATCAATACGCAGACGCTCGCTTCGATCGGCGGAAGGTGGATCCGGAGTTTTTGATGAAGCGCTGCAGGTCAGAGGTCACCGCTGGCATTGATCAGCAGCAGCTGAAGATCATCTGAGAGCCTGTCCTGATGAATCAATGGATAATAATCATAATGAAAAACACAGAAGATTTATGGAGGACATTTTTCCTATTAGAGCGGCCTCCCACTTCTGGGAAATGTTGGAGAAAAGACGCAGTCAGAACAGAAAATGACTCCACAAGGAAATATGAAAAAAGTCTTAGGGATGACACACAAATCAATAATAAAAGTGAAGGATACGAACACATTGATATGCAGACCAGTGTGTCAGTATAAGTGCACTATGAACTAATCAATGACCTTCATCTTTTATGAATCGGTTTAATGAAGCTGTTGCATCTTAAAATCCTCTTTTAAGCTTTTAATAGACCAAATATCCGCTAGCTAGCTTAGCGTATTACCTTGCAGTGTCCTTTTATCGTTCTATCTTCTACATTTTTGTTTTAAAACTGTTTTAATTCCAGTTGGAACTGCTTGAAAATGTTTATTGTGTTAAGATTTCCTGCTCTCTTTTGAGATTGTTTTGGGTTTTTTCTATAAAACATTGCTATCTTTTTATCTTATTGGCTAGATTGTTAGCAGTTATAGCAGCCATCTTCTCAGCAACTATCCCCTTAATTTATTCAACTAATTAGCCGCTATAACTTCTTAACTACTAGCAGTGGGCTTCTTGGCAAATTCCAGCTATCGTTTTAGCTTATTTGCCACTAGCAGCTAGACAATTAGCAGATGCTTATTAGACGCTAATTAGCAGATGCTAATTGTCTACCAGCTATCCCCTTCATTTCTTAGTAACTAGCAGCTGGCTTCTAAATCCCAGCTATCTTTTTTAGCTAATTTGCAGTTAGTGGCTAGATTATTACTATCCTAGCCTCTTAAAAACTTCCAGCTACCTTTGTAGTGAAATATGATTACATTACCTCTAAAGTCAATATCTGTATACAATATTTAACATTTTTGTATTATTATTATTATTTGTCAAACATCGACTTAGTAAAATTACCTTACGTTGACTCCCGAGTAACTGCCAGCTTTTTACCTCATTAGCAGCTAGATTATTAGCAACTAGCAGCTATAACTTCATAGCAACTGCCGGCTAGCTTCATCCTACTGTTTTATTAACTTACCTTTTAAAGTCAATATTATTTAACACAATTTTCACACAAAATTTTGAAAAATTGAAGCACATTAGACCCAAACAAAGTCTGTATTTCTGCTTTTAAATAAAAATATTTTTGTTTTCGTAGCCTTGGAGTGCCGACTTTTCTACCCACTTGAGACAAGGTTCTATTAGAGTTCACTAAACTTGATCTGACATGTTTCTACAGCAGCATATGATCCTGGCAACTATGTTCATCATGTCAGAGATGATGAAATTGTTGGTGTAGTTGCTGTTTTTCCCTGCATCCGCTCCTGAGTCAGAAAGTGGTTGTTTATACGTCATTTACAGTATTCAACAGCATAAGTCCCACTGAGACCAGGACTGTGAAGCCTGTGCAGCTGCAGATGCACCAACCGTTGATATACTTTTCATTAAGATGACAGACAACTGGGGGGGAAAAAAATAACATAGTGAGAGCAGAGAAATTGGAACAGAACAAACATGCATTATTCACTTTTCTGCAGAACAAACATGCAGCTCTGGCTTCAGGTGGAGAAACACAGCGTCTGACTGAGGGTTGTTTGGGGTTTTTTGTAGCTTTACATGCTCAATAACACTGAGTAATGATGAAAGTGCATTAATGAGAGGAACCTGTCGTCAAAAATGAAGATTAACTAGACAAAAAACTGAAGAAAAAACAAAAAAACACTGCAAGAGACGAACCTGCTCTTGATGGAGTAGCTTTTGGTTTGTTTGCTTTTCCCCCTACTTAAAATTCAGCGTCAGACAGCGCTGCTATTTGCCTATAAGTAAAACATCAGTCATTATTGATCACTGTCACTTCAGTAAAAGAAGGTCTTTATAGAGAATTTTCGAAAAAAGAAAAAATCAAGCAACTACATCCGTCCTCGCCTCTTTTATCTCCGAGGATTCGAACAATGAAGAGAAACTGAGCAGAGGAGAAACAGAAAATAAACATTCAAACGGTGCTTTTAGAAAAGAGAGAGCGTAAGAAAGGGAGAAGGTCTCGTGATGGCTCCTCAAGGACGCATGGCTTTGGTTTGCATTGTTTCATCAACACAAGTGTGTGAAATAGCTGGGGAGAAATGTCAGTGTCATTCCATTGTGTATCAAGGATATGAATTCCTGTGTGTGTGTGTTGGAACACACAGGGTTGCATTTATCACAGGATAAATTCAAGTGTCTTCACACAGTGGAGTCTCGGTGTTGCCTTTGGGCCGAGGAGGACGCAGATTTTAGTGGACACGGGTCAAAAAGCGGACCCGTGGTTCTCAAACTGTGGGACATGAGCTTCCCCTGGTGCTTCTTGGTGGGAAAAATCCGTTTTCGGATCATATCGGACGTTTTAATCGCAAACTCTTACTTACAAAGTCCAAGTTTCCTCTTAGCAGAAGTTGTAAGTGAAACTTCTCCGTGGAGGCTTCCTTATGTTTTGGTCAAACTTCAACCTGTTCGCGGTCACCTTGCTTTACTAGAGCAATGTAGCCTCCATTTTGAGTCAGTTAGACCCATGGTTCTCAAACTGTGGTGTGTGTACCACCATTGGTACACCAGCTCCCTCTGGTGGAACTTGGAGGAAAATCAGAAATATTGTTCTAAGTGATCGGAGTGGAGCGGAGGAATTTTTCATTACAATGAAATGTGTAGAAAATGAAACAAATAAAAATAAAAAGAGTCACCTTATCTCTGGCTCAATCTTAATCTAATCTCACTATAGAATTGTGAAGTATATGTGAGGAAGAGGAGGATGAAGAGAGAGCAGATTATCTTATTGGGAATAAATCTGTCTCCTGTGAAAATTTCAACGTTGGTCATAATGTTGTTACTTTGAGAGCTGAAAATTTTCCAGCTTGTTCTTGGCATGAAAAGTCTGAGAACCACTAGATTAGGCCACAGGTGTCAAACTCGTGGCTCGCAGGCCCAATGTGGCCGCCACAGTCAGTTACATGTGTCACGCCACTTAATTTCATGTTGTTATTAAAACACGGCCCATGACCTTCTTGTCCTTATAGACACACAATGTTTGGTTGAGACACAGTTGCCAGCGAAGTGATGGAAAATAATACTAAATATGTTTGTTAGCAACACTTTTATAATAATAACGTTGTATAATAGAACATTAAATGATATATTTATAACCATGTTTAGCATTTTGCAGTTGCCCACGCTATAATTACATAATTTTATTTATTTATTTTTTGATATTATTAGATTTACTTTGCGTTACAAACATGTTATTTTTTTATTGCCACACACACAAAACAAACTTTTACTTTGGAATTCTGTAAAATCTCACTCTGCATCGTCACATTTCCTCTTCTTCTTGTCCCCGCCCCTTCCTGCTTTGCTGCTGTATACACACAAATGCTCCTTCATTCAGGTCGTCAGATGAAGCAAACAAACAACTTCACATAGTAACATACAACATTCACCAGACGTTACATACTGCAGCTTTAAAAACGCACACATGCCAAACTGTATGAAACCGTGACCTTACTGTTTTCTCACATTTGTAGTGTGACACTCATTAATCTTGTGTTTCCAAGTGAAACCACCATCTGGAGGAATAATAAATCCCCTTTTTTTTAAGGCTCAGCATTTGGAGCAAAAGGTGATCTTTTCTCGTTCAGACGTCACTGACTCGGCCCACGTACAGCAAATGTCGACAAATCTTCCCGTGAGTCTGCAGTCGCGCTGAGTGGAATAATTTTGCGGCGGAAGTAGCAGCTCGTTCCCGTCATTAATTACAACCTGGCAAAAGTTCGCTGAAGCAAATTGATACTCTGCAAAAATATGGCAACAGGCAAACTGTGGAAAATCCTGCACCTGTCACACGGCAGGAAAAATAATCTCGCCCTCCAGGCTTGAAATATTTTTTCATCCAAAATTATGAATGATGTCTTTTATGCCACGGCATGTGATTTGTGCTAATTTGCCATTTGAAAACAATCCATTTAAATGGAAGACGTGAGAAAAAATTGGTTTCAAGTTCTCATTTTCTGTAAATAAGTTTCTCATCTTGTATCTTCTTCGTTACAGAATGATGTCCATTTTGTAAATAATGGTTCCATGTAAAGCTAAATAGACTAATAGTAGTAATTTCCACAGTCAAACACTGACTCGGCCCACGTACAGCAAATGTCGACAAATCTTCCCGTGAGTCTGCAGTCGCGCTGAGTGGAATAATTTTGCGGCGGAAGTAGCAGCTCGTTCCCGTCATTAATTACAACCTGGCAAAAGTTCGCTGAAGCAAATTGATACTCTGCAAAAATATGGCAACAGGCAAACTGTGGAAAATCCTGCACCTGTCACACGGCAGGAAAAATAATCTCGCCCTCCAGGCTTGAAATATTTTTTCATCCAAAATTATGAATGATGTCTTTTATGCCACGGCATGTGATTTGTGCTAATTTGCCATTTGAAAACAATCCATTTAAATGGAAGACGTGAGAAAAAATTGGTTTCAAGTTCTCATTTTCTGTAAATAAGTTTCTCATCTTGTATCTTCTTCGTTACAGAATGATGTCCATTTTGTAAATAATGGTTCCATGTAAAGCTAAATAGAAAACTGTGCTAAACTGAATTTCTCAAAGTTGGACGAACACAAATAGATAATTCCAGTGAAAGTAATACTACTAATGTATACGTTTCTGTTATATCCCACCTCCAGCTAACACCGGTGATTAACAGAAGAAGCTAATCCACAGAATGATAAGACAACAGCATGAAAAACATGGATAAATTCCGGAGGATTAATTGTGTGGACTGACGAGGAGTCTGCTTATTTCAGCTTAACGAACACACATTTCATGCCATAAACTGATTCATCTGACGCGTGTAAAACTGGGATGTGGATGGTAGAACTGCTGAACGTGTTTGAAAGTATAGTTTTGTTGTAGCATCAGAAGAAAAATTGTTGATTTTCAACTGGGTAACTTGTCAAACGATGAGTTACAGTGTTGATATTTTAGGCTACATTGTTCAGTTTTTTAGTTCGGTGTCACAGCCGAGGTGCCCAAAATTCCTGTGTGTAAACCAACGTATATATGTATAACTAGTTAACGTTATTTGTAATGAATTTGTTGTTGCTCCTCCGTGAGATAAAAAAAAAGAACTACAACAAGTTTGTTGACACGATTTTCTGTCGCTCTGGTTGGTTGTAGGTCTGTCCAGTTGCGTACAGAGACATTTTGATCCACGTCCTTCGGACGTCGTCTCGCCTCCTGGAGACTTGGAGCACCCTTGGAGACTGAGACCTGGTCTGAGGCTGGTAAAGTATTGAAATTAAACATGTTGTGATTAAAACCGGTGTATCTACTGCCCTCTCTGGTCAAAAATCAACTGGCTTAGTTAATCCACTCCTGCTTCACTGGCACAGGTTTCCATCACCCTCTTATCCAATCAGTGCAAAGCTCATTGTCCCAGACTCCTCCCCCTTTTATTTTAACGCCAGGCCTGCCCCTTGTTCTCTCTCTCTCTCTCTCTCTCCACCACTGTCTCTCCATTAGAGTGGGTTTAAATACCCTTTAAAACGCAGCCGTCCAGCGTCCACTCTGACTGCTTTGTGTGTGAAAGCCTTTGTGTGACCTCTGACCCTCAGACAAATCAGTTCTCCTGTGCAGGAAATGAGTCAGTGACAGAAACAGCGAGGCTTCCGGGAGCGCTTCCTCTTATGACTTCATGTGCACGGCACGTCTGCACATTAGAAACATGAAACTTGAGTGCCTTGCTCTTACGTGGAAGCACTCCAACTAATATATTTACACAAACACAAGCTGATGATCTCACACGTCATTAGAAATCCAACAAATCTTCCAAAAAAAAAAAAAATAAAAATTACCACGGCCATGAAAATAAAGCTGGTCGTTAAATTGCAAATCATAATAATTGTGGTGAGCTATAGCAGCTATAGAGCAGACACAGGCGACTGAGTGGAAGTGCGTGGTGACTCAGTGTGAGCGAGCCACTAACTGCATCATTATCCTCCACAGCAAATATAGGAAACGTTTGAATTATTTCCAAGAAGCAAAGTGTTTTAGGTCCTGAGACGTGATCCCGCTGTGCCACCGAGTGTGCAAACACACTCGCAAGTACACGGAGGCTGCACCGTGTGAACAAACACACTGTTGACACAAGGTTTCTGCCTGTTTTTGTTTGGAGTAAGATGGTGCTCGAGGTAAAAAGCCTCATGGGGAGTGTTTGTGTTTGTGTTTGTGTTTGTGTTTGTGTTTGTGTTTGTGTTTGTGTGACACATTGTGGAGGCAAAACAGATATTAAGCTAAAGACAATGGGGTATAAGATCAGATTAGTTTAGGTACTTATGGTGCTTTTCCAGTATACAGTTCTAGCCCGGCTTGGCTTGACTCGGTTTGGTATCAGACACATCATTTTCCATGACTTCATAGTTCCTGCCGTGACGACACAAACACACAAACTAGTGACGGTCAAAGCAGTTGTTTTCTTTGTTGTGAATCATTTTCCTCAGTTTTCTAAACAGATGAGTTCACTGAATGGTTCAGTACTTCCTGCATGACCGGAGCACAGACTCCGTCTGACACAGTCACTGAAGTGAAATACGGCTGAACGGCTTGTGATTGGGCTCACCATCTCCGTCTTTCAGCAGTGCTGTCGCTAAATACACCAGACTCCTCTGTTAAATATGGACATTTTACAAATGTCCTTGTTAAATGTTGCAGATTAACGCATGTTTTCAGGATTTTCAAGTCTTTTTAACTCATCTACAGTTCGCCATCGTTCGCTTTGATTCTGTGTCGGACTTTGTCGCGCTCGTGACTCTTCCAGTGACGACGCTCTCTGACCAATCAGTGGCCGGCAGTCTGTCCACGTCACATTTTAGTATCGGCTCAGCTTGACTGGAACCTCCACAGAGCAGGGACTAAAAAAATTGAAGTTGAGTTGAAAAACAATGATTATTCATTCATTATTGAGTTCAGTTAAAATGAATGACATTTGAATTAATGGAGACAAAAGTATAGGAGTGTGTTTGTGATTGACATAAAGTGTTGACAAAGACACATTATGGCCGGGGTTCAGAAGGATTGGGCTTTAAAATATGTCATAACAATATATTATGATACAGACATAATGACGATATTTCACATCATTTCAAAATAAAAGTGTTTGTTTTCACATAGAATGGTTTATCGATCACGTTATAAAGTATATTTATGATGCTGCAAAATTTCAGTGCATTTGTCATTTCATTGGTGGGCCCCATGAAATCCATTGAAGGGCCACATGTGGCCCACGGTCCACGTTTGAGACCCCTGCATCATGGTGTCACCTTTCTCTTAGGGAAGCAAAAACTTCGGTACTTAGTTTAGTTAAAGTCATAGGAGTGTTTTATGTTTGTGTGACTGATGTAAATGTTTACAAAGACACATTATTGTTGTATATACAGAAATAATTTTATTATATTGTATTATGTGTTTTTGTGGAGACAAAAAATATATTTTTGGAAAGAAATGGTAAAGCTGAAGTTATGTCAGGTTAACAGATTTTCTATTCTTGTGGATGTAATTTATTGTGCCCAAACTGTGAAATTATTGTGTAACTACTCTTTAATATTAGAAATAAAAAAAAAAAAATGAGATTGAAGCAAACTATACGTGTGAGCGAAATAAAATTGTAAATGTTAGAGAAAACAGACACAACATTAAAACTATTAAAGTATGGAAAATATTAAAATTAAGTGTCAAGTGTACTACCACATTTTATTATTCACCCATAATTTTTTTTTTTCTTAATTTAAAATGGAGCATAATATTTTACGTGATTCGAAACATTATATTTAAACAGTAGAAAACCACACCACCTGACACTCGTGTACTTAATAAAGTGGCCAACAAGTGTGTATTTCACAGTTAAATTCTTGGGGTAGAAATTACACTGTAAAATCTACTAATTATTGAAGCCTTTTTTAAAACAAATACATTCCCAAGTAAACAGAGCAAACTTTTTACTAATAAGGTTCAAATATGAATAGCAAAATATTGAGGCTTTCTCTTTAAACTAGAGGAAAAGTTTTAGAGGAAAGGCAGTTGCGTGCGTTTGTGATAAATTAAACGACCAAATATTAACAGTATGACTTTATTTCTTTCATGTGAAGTGGTCGCGTGTGTTTTTGCCCAATAAAACTTAAATCCAAACGGATTTAAGAACAACAAATTGTCCACAACTCTAATAATAAAGTCTCTGCCAATCCAATTAATTCTACAAAGTCCTCTCTGTTTAACTGCACGTCCACTTCCCTCCTCAGTTTTCTGGCGTGGAGCCGCAGACGAGTCTGAAGTGTTTACCGACTCACATGAGAAGCTGCTGCGTTTTTTCACAAAAATGCTTTTCCTCTGTTTTCTTATCACAGAAAGAGCAATAAGTTGCCTTTCATGTTTAAATACCTAAGAGGCAGCAAACCTGTTGAAATCCCTTAAATAAATATGTACTTTATCATTTCCTATTTCTGTTTCTCGAACGCATACTGTACTCGTCGGGCTTCTGTCAATCTCCCGCAGTAAATCAGGAATATCATGAGATCTGAAGTCACCTGTGGCTGTTCCTCTTCAAACAGACTCGGTCACATGTCGAAGCAAAACAAAACCGCCTTTATCTCGGTGAAACTCACCTGTTGCCACCAGGTATTTGCTCAGTGGCGACTTTATGAGAACAGTATCAGTGACAGGAGCGTTTTCCCTCCGCGCTCTGCGCCGAAGTGACCTGTTTCTGATAAAAAAACCAAAGCAAACGTGCGGCAAATAAGACAGACGTGTTTAGGTTTAAGTAGGAAACGAGGGAAAAACCCACGGAAATGTCCTCGGTTTGAACCAGGATTCAAACCGGCGACCTTTTTTTTGCTTTTCCACCGTAGGAACTTTTTCTCAGTTACCCAGGTAAAACCTTGGCCAGTTTCCACCAACATTACCCGGGTAAATATTACCCTGGTAAACCCTTTACCAGGCTAAACTTAGTAGCTACTCGTGACTTTTCAGATTAGCCGGAACTTTGGAGGGGCGGGGCTGCGTGGAACACATGTTACAGCTGTTTCCAACGGAGCATTCAGACCCTCTAGTGCAGGGGTGTAAAACACGTGGCCCGTGGCCCAGGGTCCAATCCGGCCCACATAATGAATTTGTAACAGAGTCTAATCAGTGTGTGAACCATTCATTTTTCAGTTCCAGACACGCAGCCCTGGTCTAAAGCCTGTGGTGGAAAATCAGAAATACTTTATAAACCAGGGTATGTGATCAGAGTGGAGCCGAGGAAATCTTAATCCATCTTAATCTAATCACACTATACCAGTGTGCGAATGATGAGAGAGCAGATTATATTATTGGGAATTTTTTTTTTTTACACCACTGTATTTTAACGTTGGTGATAATGGTGTTACTTCGAGAATTTCTCAGGTGGGTCTCGATAAACAGCAAAAACCTTGAGAAGCACTGCTTTAAAGCATCAAATTGATCAGATCTGCATCTCCTGTTATATACATACATTCGACAAATGCAAACACACAAAAATCAGCGCACATGTGGGGCAACATGTGGACATATCAGTTCTTTCCCTTTCATTATTTAACCAAATGCAACTGTTACATAAGAAATTGCACAAGAATTGACTGAATTAGCTGCAGACTCAAATCAGGTCTTTGAGTTTTGCTGCAGGTATCAGGCAGATCTACATTCCTCGGCCCACAGCTCCACGGCTCCTCGGGCTCACGTCACTCCTCGACTCTTGCGTAACGTTAGCCTCACCCTGGCTCTCGTCCAAGTTCACTCCCTCACATCGCCGTGATTCACTGGCGGGACCTCGTTGATCCGAACCCGAAAACAAGCCCCCTTATCAGTCGAGAAACCCCATTCCCCTCCCCCTCCATCCCTTTTTCATACGCGCCACTCGCTCGTAAAGGAATTCCAATAAGGCGGCATAAATCAAGGCTAACGCGCCGCCGCCGCCGCCGCCGCCGCTCTCAAGGCTCGGGCAGAATCAACCGGAGCTCGGGCCGAGAGCAGCTCTGCGTTGTGAAGCGATGCTTGTAAAAGGAGTTATTTGATTTGGCTGGCTAGGCACAAGCGGTATGGTTATGTTCAACATTCTTTAGCTAATGGTCCATGTTACAGCGAGTCTGCACTCACTGGGCGGTGGGGGGAGGGGGTGTGGGGGGGGTCAAAAAAATGGCAGCACTTTGAAACAGCCTTATTCTTCTGAATCAACCTGTGTGATGACCTGTGGAATAATATAGCACAATGCAGCGACCAGAGGGAGTGTGATCATGCAAGCACAGTGTTACTGACTGACTGCTCCATTAACTTGTCCAAAGGTTACATTCAAATAAAAGTACATTCTGACCAGAACATGTGCAATTTTTTTATGTTTTCCAAAGCATATTAGGTCATTTTCTGTGTAAAATAAGTTGGGATTGGGGTTGTACGAAGTCTATGATAGCTCAAGGATGTGTTTTGCTACTTTACATTACTGTTAAACATCCTTCTCTGGCTGGAAACTGAACTTTGTAAACCTGTCTCTCTTCTACACCAAATTCCATAGAGGAAAATCAGCGTTTTTAGCTCACAGGGACACACGAGTTGCCGGTCTACTGCTGCCTTGTTTGCAAAGTTTGTGTCACTTATTTAAATACAAACAGAGAGTTTCAAACACAGAACTCACAAAATGACACATTTGAAGTCACAGGCAGAGGCAGCATTGGATTTACAACTCCTGTGTGCTGTGAAGTAAAAAGCGTTGATTTTCTCTATGGAATTTGGTGCAGGAGAGTGAGCGGTTTGCAAAGCGCCAGAAAACCCTGCTTAATAATGAGAAAAACTGTGAACAAATTATTGTTAACTGAAGCTGGAATTTATTTTTAATTTAATTTTAGTCTTTTATTAAATAACTAAAACCACTTTTTCCTTTTGAGCCAGTGCGCAGACATATTTTCGGCGGTTTGTTGGTGCTGACATAATACTGGTGGTGCACAAAAAGCTACACTTTACCTTTAAATAACCTCAGTGCTTGTCACTTTGAATGGTGTGGGTGTGTGACTGTGATTGTGAAGGAGGCATTCCTGAAATAAGTGAAAGTGAGTCAATGTTTGATCATTTTCATGATAAACATGATTGGAGAACTAGACGACCTCTCCTCCTCTGAACCGGTGATTCCCAAAGTCTGGGTCGGGGCCCACAGATGTGTCGCAGGAGATTTATTTCAGGTCCCCAAACAAACTTGCAGAATTTATCTAACCTTTTTAGTTGTGAAATTTCAATGTTAAATAACAAATAAAAGTAATTTACCAAACTTTTCTTGGAAATTATTTAAATTTTTTTAGTTTTACAGCTGTTAGCCCCTGCCTTATGAACAAATTTTATGATGATTGATGATTGACGTTGATATTTGTTCACGGTTGTTATAATATGTTTGGGAAACAATTATTTTGCTTGTTTTAAGTTCGTAAACCACTCACTCTCCCACACCAAAGTCCATAGAGAAAATCAGCGATTTTACATCACAGCACACAGGAGCTGCTGATCCACTGCTGCCTCCATCAGTAAGTTCAAATGTCTTATTTTATTTTTTATTATTTTATTATTTCGGCTTATGAAATGCCTCATTCAGATTTACCTCAGTGACACAAAGTGACCACACGAGGCAGCAGTGGACCAGCAGCTCCTGTGTCCCTGTGAGCTAAAATCACAGGTTTTCTCTATGGACTTTGGTGTGGGAGAGTGAGTGGTTTACAAACTTCAGTTTCCTGTTGGAAAAGTCTGTCTAACAGTGAGATAAAGATGTGAACATGTTCTTCAGATACTGTAGACTTAATCTGACATAGATTTTATATTTTAAGTCTTTTTAAGGGGCTAAAATCACATTAAAAACTGAAGTTTGTAAACCACTTAAAGGCAGCAGTAGACCAGCAGCTCCTGTGTCCCCGTGAGCTAAAATTACTGATTTTCTCTATGGACTTTGGTGTGGGAGAGTGAGTGGTTCATAAATATGACTTTTCAGTCAGAAAAATCTGTCTAACAGTGAGATAAAGCAGCAAAAAATATCTGATTTTAAATTAAAAAAACAAACACTTATTGCATTTATGTAACCACACATTTACTCTCTATTAAAATATTGTGATATTAATATAAAGAACATTGGGTAATAGTTTTGCAAATGGTGCCGATGCAAAGTTACAGTAAGGATATTTCAGTGAGTGTGTGTGTGTGTCAGGTTTCAACTTTTTAATGAGCAAATGTGAACAGCTGCGACTGTTGACAAACAAACAGGATCCTCCTTCAGCAGTGAAGTGGTGAAGTTTAATTTCCTAAACCCAAAGAAGTTCTCATCTCCTTTTCAGGGTTTTTTTTTTCACTCAGATATTTCTTTTCCCTTTTGCTTTTATTCAGTAAAATGACAATGCAGAGACTTTAGGATTGGTGTCTTAGTCTGGTCTTAGTCTGGTTTTAACCTAGTCTTAGCCTGGTCTTAGCCTGGCCTTAGCCTGGTCTTAGTCTGGTCTTAGCCTAGTCTTAGCCTGGTCTTAGCCTGGTCTTAGTCTGGTCTTAGCCTGGTCTTAGCCTGGTCTTAGCCTGGTCTTAGCCTAGTCTTAGCCTAGTCTTAGCCTGGTCTTAGCCTGGTCTTAGCCTGGTCTTAGTCTGGTCTTAGTCTGGCCTTAGCCTAGTCTTAGCCTGGTATTAGTCTGGTCTTAGCCTGGTCTTAGCCTAGTCTTAGTCTGGTCTTAGCCTGGTCTTAGCCTAGTCTTAGCCTGGTCTTAGTCTGGTCTTAGCCTGGTCTTAGCCTGGTCTTAGTCTGGCCTTAGCCTAGTCTTAGCCTGGTCTTAGTCTGGTCTTAGCCTGGTCTCAGTCTGGTCTTAGCCTAGTCTTAGCCTAGTCTTAGCCTGGTCTTAGCCTGGTCTTAGCCTGGTCTTAGCCTAGTCTTAGCCTGGTCTTAGTCTGGTCTTAGCCTAGTCTTAGCCTGGTCTTAGCCTGGTCTTAGCCTGGTCTTAGTCTGGCCTTAGTCTGGCCTTAGCCTGGTCTTAGCCTAGTCTTAGCCTGGTCTTAGTCTGGCCTTAGCCTAGTCTTAGCCTGGTCTTAGCCTGGTCTTAGTCTGGTCTTAGCCTGGTCTTAGTCTGGTCTTAGCCTGGTCTTAGCCACCAGATGGGTGCCTGTAGTAACCGCAAATAAAACATGTTCTTTTTGGAAGACCAGAAAGCAGAGCATTAAAATACCCAATTCTCGAGGGGATGAAATGGCCGTACTCTGGAGATATTCTTATAAAATCCTGTCGTTACATGCAGTATCGTACAACACCCACAGAGCTGCCCCCTGGTGGTTAACCGCTATTTTTATCCCACTTCTTTTTCCTTCCTTCTTATTTATTTATTAAAAAATAGGGCCACATGGTTGGAGTAGTGGTTAGCACTCTTTTGCCTCTGCAGCAAGAAGACCCGGGTTCGTGACCCGGTTAGAACCAGGGCGTTCCGGCATGGAATTTGCATGTTGTTCCTTGTGTGTTCTCCAGTTTCCCCCCCACAGTCCAAAAAACATGCAGATTTGGGGATTAGGCAAATTGGACACTCTAAATTGCCTGTGAGAGTGGTTGGTGATGGACTGGTGTCCTGTCCAGGGTATGACCCACCCCCCAACCCCATGTCAGCCGGGATTAGGCACCAGCGCTCCCCACAGCAACCCTCATGTGGAGGATAAAGCAGTAGAAAATGAGTGAATAATTCTTTATGGTTTTGTCAACATCAATTCAGTGGAGAGCAGAAATCCTCCCTTTTTTTTAAGTGACTAACTGGCGCAGGTCGTGTTTGCTTCAGTGGAGAAAACCTGCAGCTCTGACGGCGTCAAACACAACCATCACCCTGGCTTCGTTTCTGTGAACTGCTCGTCTGCCAACAGCAGTCTTAGTCGTGTCGCTTTCAGACATCATCTGTTACAGCTGCGGCACAATAGACCGATTCCCCGCATTCACATACTGACAGCTGTAATGCAAGTACTGGCTGCTGGCCAACATCACACACACACACACACACACACACACACACACACACACAGCTCAGCCAGAGGAAAAGACTTTTGTGGCTCACAACTGTGATTCATCATTTAGACGAGTGTTTCAGCAGTTGATGGTGCAGGAGTCGGATCGCAGAGCTGCACTTTGTCGGTTTAATAACAGTATTTGTCCAACAGCTTCCAAATAATACGTTGGGTGACCTAAATAAGTAGTGTCCAGGTTCCTCAGAGAGGAATGTATGTGATGATGATGATGCCACGTGCAGTACATTACACCCCACACAAATGTGCTCAGGTTCTCATAAAAAAAAGCAGGAAAACTGATTTTAGCCACTTAATAAAAATATCACCTAAAAAAAAAAGATCTACACCAGCTTGAGTCCATAATATATGTTAAGACATAGTCTTAACATATTATTATGTTAGACAGACTTTTCCAGCAGAAAAGTGAAGTTTGCAGACCACTCACTCTCCCACACCAAAGTCCATAGAGAAAATCATGTTTTTTAGCTCACGGGGACACAGGAGCTGCTGGTCCACTGCTGCCTCATGTGGTCAGTTTGTGTCACCAGGGTATATCTGAAAAATATTTTTCAAATGCCGATATTGCAAATTAATTGAATTTTAATTATTTGAATTTACCGGTGGAGGCAGCAGTGGATCAATAACTCCTGTGTGCAGTAATCTAAAATCAATGATTTTCTCTATGGAATTTGGTGTGGGAGAGTGAGTGGTTTACAAAGCAAGACAAAATTGAGTTTACAGTCAAAAATTACAAAGAAGATCCTTAAGATATTTGAACCTAAGGAGGCATAGATTATATCAGGGGAGTTTTTTTTTTGTGAAGTGGCTAAAACTTGTATGTCTCCAAGCAGTTGTGTCGTCCTAGCGACGGCAGTGCTACGCAAGAAACATTTATCTCTACTTTTTCAAGCAGTAACAAACAATTGACGTAAAACAAATCACTTCCTGTGTGCAGCATGGGAGACTTGCTCAGGGAGACTTAATCAGCATCGATTAACTTGCAAAGGTTGATCAAAGTCCAATTCACAATAATCCAAAGACGTACTTAAGGGAACTTTTAAGGCCCTTGTACTTTTCTTAAGAAATGTAGGCATCTTTACACCTCAACATCTTTCAGAATAAGATGTAAATAAATACATTTTCTGCACCACAGGATTCACTCAAATGAGAACAAATTTCAGTCTGGAAAAAAAACGATCTCCCAACAGCATGAATGGAGGAGACATGAGGGGATTAAAACACATCCTGGCTTCATTGTCGTCAATAAACCCGGGTTATTTCATCATCCTGAACTGTCCAAGGTGCTGAATCTGGGTTTATCCTGGGCTCGATATTCCACCACAGGAATCTGAAGACAAAGACTGATGACTGAGGGTTTGCTTTGATTGATCAGCATCGTAATGATGTTTGGCCTGATTGCTCTTTATATATACTTTCTTCAAAATGAGCTGACTGAGTGATTTCTCCTGATAATTGTCCCCTTGTCCTCTTTATACTGTAACCCATATGTACTGGTGGCAGAAGTCGTTTTTGTAGCGACCCATCTCTCATATTTCCTATCCAAACAATGTGGACACTCCACACACTTACTGTATTTAGGTGTGTAATTTACTGCCACGATTGCCGCGGTAACCCACATACAGTTTACAGGACGGCATCTGTCTCCATTTATTTATATCCAGTGATTTTGTTTAGAACAGTTATGCAACTGACAGACAGACATTCATTGTGTTTATAGATAAGTTTTATTCCGGGTTAAATAAAATGAAAATAATAATCCTGAAACGCCACCTGCTCCAACTGGAAACACAAACTGCTGTTCACAGCCTCTGCACACATATGTGGCAATGTAGGAGGTTGAAAACAGAACTATCATCATCGTCAAATTCCCAAATATGACGACGGAGTCAGAGCGAGTCGGCTCCAGGATAATGAGAGATAATGTTCAGCGGCGTGTGGAGTCTTATCTACAACTTAACATATCCGGGAAACGAGGATTGATTTTAGAAGACGTTCTCTCTCACACACCACAGACAATGTGCAGTTATTATATATTTATATATATATATATATATATATATATATATATATATGTTGGCTCAGTTGGAGACTTAAAACTGTACTGTGTATGGAAAAAAAAGGTGCACCAGAGATAACACTATGTTTTCAAATGAATGGGAGTCAGTGCAGAGTCCTGAGAAGAATAGCTGCATAAACCTGTGTGTGTAGCTGGAATTCCTTATGTTGTGGGGACCTAAATCTGTCCAGGTCACGAACCCGGGACCTCTTGCTGCAAAGGCTGCAAAGAGTGCTAACCACTACGGTTAGGGCTAGGACACTAGTAATTATGGTTAAGGTTAGAGTAAGTCTCCAGGAAATGAATGGAAGTCAATGCAATGTCCTCTGAAGTCATGGAAACCAGTGTGTGTGTGTGTGTGTGTAGTTTTATTTGTTGACGAGTGAGGACCACAAATCGTATAAACCCCACACAGTGAGGACATTTTGACAAAGTGAGGACACTTTGGCTGGTCCTCACTTTAAAGGGCTTTTTTAGGGTTAAGACCTGGTTTTAGGGTTAGGGTTAGGCATCTAGATGTAATGGTCAAGGTTAGGATAAGGGGCTATATGATGTCTTTAAGGGTTCTCGCTTTGGTAGAACCACACATGTGTTTGTGTGTGTGTGTGGCTGGTCTTCCTCATGTTGTGGGGACCTAAATGTGTCTCCACACTCACATTATGGGGACTTGTCTTCCTTATGGGGACAAAAATCAGGTCCCCATAACGTAAATGACTCCATTTTAAGGTGAAGACATGTTTTGAAGTTAGGCTGAGGTTAAGGTTAGAGTAAGTCTCCAGGAAATGAATGGAAGTCAATGGAATGTTCTATGAAGTCATGGAAACCATTGTGTGTGTGTGTGTGAGTGTGTGTAGCGTAAGGTTAGGATAAGGCGCTAGGTAATGTATGATGTCTTTAAGGGTTCTCACAAACCACACATGTGTTTGTGTGTGTGTGTAGCTGGTCTTCCTTATGTTGTGGGGACCGTAATCGAGGGTTGGTGTAAAAATGGGTCACGTCTAATCAAGAGCACAGACATCTCTATCAATGTCTGCACTCGACAGATGAAAACCTCAACAATGATCTCGCCTGACGGTTCCTCATTCATTCATAATGCTGTTTGCTCAGTGCTGAGTGAAGCGGGGGAGGGGGGGGGAGAGCGTGGATGCGATGTGAAGATCAATCACACAGCAGATACTGTTGATTCTAACAACGTTCTCTCCAGGGTGAAGAGCTCACATGATCCATAAACCCTGCTGAAGCCTTTTTCTTCTTTTACATTTGCATTTCAGGGATTTTGCTGAAGCTCTTATCGGCTGCCAGCGTTTGGAAATTCAAGTGTGCATGCGGTCAGGTGAAAGGTTTACACTGCTAAATGATGCAACAGATTGTGATTAAAAATGCGTCATAAAGAAGATGAAACTATAAATGTAAAAAGTTAAACATTTACATGTATTATAGCATGGTGACTATAATAATATATAACTGCATTAAATACAAAAGAGAACAACAACAACAGTCTCATGTGATGAAATGACAAGTCAATTCTCATTTAATCATCTCTAAAATACCTTACATATTTATTTTTCATCAAAGCAATGCTGTTGAAAAAAAAAAGGAAGTAGTTTTATATTCCTTGTTAGTTTTCATGTTTTAAATAAAATTATAATTATTAATTGTGATTAGGTTTGCAAAAAAATCCCATTCATTTACATGGAAAGTTCCCCAATTCCGGAAAGTTTCTGGAAATTTCCTGTGATACAGTTTATTTTACAGCTGGATTAAGTGACTCTGTTTTTTAAACTAACCTATAAATTCTCACTTGGTCATAAATCATACACTGGGGACTGTTCTTCTTCTTTTTTTTTTTTAACCCCCCCAGAGATCATTTTATAAAACAACATACAGAGTATAGGTGACAAATGGCCGCGCTGTCACAACGCCTTTAAACTTAATCTATCAAGTGGACACCGAGTGTCCCATCCTGAATCGAGCAGATCAGCACTTTCCTCCGGCGTCTCCACTTTCTGGATGTCGTGTCAGCAAAGAAGTGCCGACTGTGTCAGGGATTACACACTGCGTGTGGCGGCCCAACGCCACAAATTCTTGACTGGCACTATTAGACTTCAGTCGTTATATATCAGGCTTTGAAACCCCCAAACCTCCCCCCACTGCCTTCCTCTCTCATCCGACACCACCCTCCTCCTCCTCCTCGTCCTCGTCCCCAGGCGAGGCAGCAGCCACACTATTTTCGTCCTCTGGGCCCCAATGCTTGACATACTAATTATATAACAGCGATGCAAGTTTGCTTTTTTGCTGCTCCATTTCTTTTCTGTGCCATAGTTTAGCATCGCTCGTTTTTCATCAGCACACGACCGTGTAGACCTCCATGTGCTTCCTGGTGGAGATTTGTCTTCACACTGTTGCACTCTGGGTAAATAAGAGGTGTAGTATCTGGGTGGTTGCACACGCAGAGAGTCTGGGATGCCTTAAGAATATGTTCCTGGCTTTGTGTCACCATTAAACGGCCGTTTCTGACTAGAAAATTAAATGTTTGTGTCACTTCATGAACCGCCCACCTTCCCACACCAAATCCCATAGAGAAAATCAACGATTTTACATCACAGCACGCAGGAGTTGTTGATCCCCTGCTGCTTTCATCAGTAAGCTCAGATGTGTTATTTTGTGACTTCAGTGTTTGAAATTCTTTGTTTAGTTTTACCTCAATGACACAAAGTGACCACACGAGGCAGCAGTAGACCAGCAGCTCCTGTGTCCACATGAGCTAAAAATGCTGATTTTCTCTATGGAGTTTGGTGCAGAATAGTGAGCAGTTTACAAGCTTCACTTTCCTGTTGGGAAAAGTCCATTTAATAGTGAGAGGCAGCGATATTCATATTCTTAATTTGACATTTTACACTTTTTTGTTGATTTGTTCCTTTCCAACAAGCGCTCCAGCCCTTGATCAAAGAACTCCACTCACCTACAGTTCAGCAAAATCATGATTTTATTTCACTTATTTGGTTAGCTTTATTGTACATGTCTTTAGATGTCTTCAGACAACAAAAACTGTTGTCAAGTTACCTGCACACGTACCCAGCCAAAAAGCACTCCAGCCCTTTAACAAGGAACTCCACTCCACTATTATTCAAGACATTTCCAAATAAACTCATCGAGGTAAATCCAAAAATCCGACAATCATCTATGACAGTTTCAGCATTTTCAGACATGAAAACAGTTTACATGATAGTTAGCGGCCCCATTTTTTCCATGTGGTTGAATCTCCAACCAGTCAAACACTATATCCAGCCTCTCCAACCGATCTGTAAATGTCTTTATGAAGTGGGACATCCTGTCCTTCCCTGTCTTCATGAGTGTTTTAAGGCCCCCTGCTGTCTCACTGCAGGTTGAAACTGCTTTGTGTCTCTGTACCTGCAATGCTTTTGTTGTGAACATACTGTGGGCAAACACAAACAGCCTTCAACCCATGCTGTTATTTTGAAAATATGCATATCCATACCTCTGCAGCACATGGTAACCATGACTCATTGTACAGTGAGCGAAGGCCCGTGGATGGATTTCTGTAACTGCTCTAAAAGGAAAAGTAGAAAATTGGACCATTTTACTGGAAATGATGGAAGATTTGGCAGCAAATAGCAGCACTTTTACCTCTTGAGGTAAATGTGAATCTGTGTGTGTGTGTGTGTGTGTGTGTGTGTGTGTGTGTGTGTGTGTGTGTGTGTGTGTGTGCGCACTGAATACACATACATGTGTCACTGTTTTACATCCAGCAAATGTGTGTCCATGATTTTTCAGTTACACAATATTTACTCTTTACAAACTGTTTCATTACTCATAACTGCCAACTAAATAACTACATATTTCAAGTAACAACAAAATCCTGTGAATTACTTTTTTTATATGTTGTGAGTGATATGTCAAAAGAGTCAAAAACTGAATCTCGGAAAATTAAATTAAATGTTTGCATTTCAGCCATCAATGCGGGGATTATTCTCCTATTTTACTATTATAAAGTTAATGCTTTATTTGTTTAAAAAAATTAAAATTATTATATTTAGATTTGGGTTGGCCTCTGACAAAAAGATGGTGTTCCCCAAGGCTCGATTCATGGTCCTCTCAAATTCTCATTTGCCGAGTTATAAAAATATTTTTTTTTACTGCTGCTTCTCAGTTACAGCTCAAATCATTACATGATTTACTAATTTGTTTATTTTTACTGTCCTTGTCTGTAGCTGTATGTCCATGGACACCAAGGGCAAAGCAAAATGGACAACCCATTCCTTTCACACATACTTGGCCAATAAGAATCCTGATTTATTTCCCTACTATTTTCTTGTCAGACTTAATTAATTGGACTAAGACCTGTTTGACACCAAACATGTCTGACTGTCCTTGAAAGCAGTGAAGGTTTCCATTTCCTCCTAGTGTTGAACGAAACAACAGCCGAAAAATAAAATTACAGTTTCCCAACAAGTCATTCTCCTTTTATTATTTCTCTCTTATAAACTTAAATTTATAATTAATTATTTCTTCAGAAGGTAAAAGAAGTAATCATTTACATCTTTACATTTACACCTTTACCTCTCCTTAACAAAATGGTGGTGTTCCTCAAGGCACAATTCACGGTCCTCTGAAGTTCTCATTTGCTCAGTTATTAAGAGCATCATTACATTCTTCGTATCTTACACTTTACTGCTGCAACTCAGTTACAGTTCAGCAAAATCATTATATTATTTCACTTATTTGTTTAGTTTTTATTGTACTACCTATGTGTCCAAGAAAAATAAAATGACAGTTTCCCAACAACTTGTTAAGTGTACAATTTAATTATTACTTAAGAAGGTGAAATAAGTAATTGATAGGGTATTTTATTAAATTTAAGGTTGGGCTTTCATCATTTACCTTTCCAGCATAATCAGGTCAATTTCAAAGGCTAAAGGATGCCAAAAACATCATTTCATTCTTATTTACTTCATTATAATATATTATTCACTTATTTGTTTAGTTTTTATTGTACTTGTCTTTATGTCTGTGTCCAAGAGCAAAGGGAAACTGTTGTCCAATTCCTTGCACACATACTTGTCCAGTAAGAATCCTGATTTATTCCTCTCCTGTTTCCTTGTCAGACTGAATTGATCAGACTTATTGCTGACCTGTTTGATGCTTACGTGACCGACTGTCCTTGAAAACTGCAGAGGAGGTCGCCATTTGTCCTTAGATTGGAGCAACGGCAAAAGAAATAAGCAAACAAAAAATGCCTTTTCAAGAACATGACATGGTGAAAGTAACGTAAACAGAGATAATGTCCTTTTTTCCTGTTGGTTCATAAAATCATAATGACAAGTTTAATCCAAAACGTTGACTTTTCCAGCTTCAAATGAGGCAAAAAAAAAAAAAACCAGCAAGGTACAAAATACTGTGTATGCTCATAAAGGGATATTCGGTGAACTTTATGATATAATGTATTCCAACACATCTGTGTGCAGCTATAGCATGTTGTGTCGTGCATACGTGTGCCTGCCAGATTCTATTTGCGTTTCCAGTTTGCTTTTGTGCCCATGCTTGTCAAAATGGATTTCAGTCCTACATACAGCTGTATACGGCACATACATGCACCTGACATGTGTGTGTGTGGGTCTCCTTGTATTTGTTGCCTCTTTAGGACCTTTTCTGTCATAAACACTCAACTTGTCAGGACCAGTAGTCCTCATGGAGACCAAAACCTGGTCCTCATGGAGACCAAAACCTTAACTTCTGAGGAACTGGTTCAGTATGATTTGAATGTGGTTAGGGTTACACATTAACTGGTTATGGTTATGGTTGCTCTGTGTAATGAATGGAAGTCGATGCAGCGTACTTAGAAGAATAGCTGTGCAAACCTGTGTGTGTGCGTGTGTGCGTGTGTGTGTGTGTGTGTGTGTGCAGGCTGATGGGAGACATTATTCAAATCATTCTTATCCCCCTCTGACTGCTAAAATGTGACATTTAGCTGCAACATGAGCCGCGACTGTAACCAGTAACACACACATGACAACACGCACATGCTCCTGCAGAGGATTTGGACCGCTGCTCAAGTCCACCCCCCCCCCCGTGGGATTTGATCTCAGACTCTTGCAATGTGTTGTTATTGTTCGTCTCTTGTTAATCAAATAATTAATTTGTGTGGCTGATGCCATATTATTGGCAAAGATGATGAAAAGAGATTTTATTTTGGCGGTGGGGGGGGGGGGGAAGTCTTTCGTCCTTCCCCTGTGTATTCTGTTATTACTTGTGAGACGGCGCTCAAGGATTTTTGGAGTGTTTGTCGAGCAACACCCCCCCCCAAAACACACACACACAACTTGCTTTTCACACAGCAGTGTGTTCAAGGACAGATGAATTTGAAATGGAAGCAGAGCTGAAGCAGCAGTCAGCTCTGTGAGGATTATCCAGTGTCTGTTTGAGCTCGGTCGTCCTAAACTGAACACGGCTCGAGGAGTGTTTTTAGACTGTCGATTTTTATATTTGTGTTTTATTTTTGTAGTAAACGATACAGATGCTGGAGTGGACGAGCAGGAACCAATGCCAAAACTTGAGTCTGTGTTGAGACAAAGTGGAATCTCATCAGTTCAATTCCTGGAGTCTAATACTTAGTCAACACGTAACCAGTCATTTCAAAAAAGATATATTTTCTGCCTCTTTTTAAAGTATCGCGTCTTGAAGTTGGATTGAGTTTATCACGTATTTGCCTCTTCTCCTCCAGGTGGCGTGTCACGGGCCGCGTGTGGTTGTAAACAGAAACGCTGCGTAGGTGGCATTCATTGTTACAATATAGACATACGTCACACGTGTCGTAAAATGGCGCCTGCAACACGTTACACGGCAAACGTAAACGACAAACGTGGAACGTGGAGTTTTCAAAAAGTCTCCTTTCTCAGAGACATTGAGCTCCGTTTTCATGTGGACAGAAGAACAAGAAGCTCAGTTTTTGATGATGCCGTTCCATGTCAGGGTCCGGTTTCCTGTCTTTTATTTTGGTATGTCTTTTTATTTCCTATGGAGCTGCCTCTGTTTTAGTTTCGGGCGGAGCCTCCTTTCACGCACCTACAATCCATTCCATGTATTACTATCCACCCTCGTTATACCCTGGGTTTGGCAACGGCAGGTGTCAGTGCGTCATTTTCAGTACCGTGTTCATCCCGGAGGACTCTGCCCGGCAAGCCGGGCCCGATCCGCCTCGCCCTTAGTTAATCCTTTGGCTTGTATTTTTATTTGTAATAAATTTTTGTTATCACTTTTTTATCTCTCGACCGGACATCCGCTTATTTCAGGGTTTATACACACAACATTTATTATATCATCACGTTCCACGTGTGAACAAGACATAAGTTCTGAAGCTTCATTCTTGTCGTCGTGCGTTCAGTACAAGGGTGTGCATGTAATGTCCAGCAGTGTGTAAAAGCCCATTCATACTCAGACAAAATCCTTCTTTTTCCATACATTGTGTTCAATTTATCCATCGTTGTGCACGCCACAGTAGCGGGTGAAATGGAGCAATAACACCAGTAATCTGGGGGGGGCAGTATAGAGTCAATAATCAGGAAAATCTATACATGGATTTTAAATCTGTGCAACGGCATGTTTAATTTGAGGGACCTTCAGCGAAAGCAAGTTTTCAAAAGTCACGGCCGACGTACGCAAAATTTTGAAAATGCCGCTCACCATCAATCTTCCCTTACTGGCAACACCGACAAGTAAATTTCCCCATTAATGAGACAACTTACATTCCACCGCTGCATTTGGCACAGACGGACATAAAACAGACAAAAGTATCGAGTATAAATGGGTCTTAAGGGCTCCAAAGGTTGTAACAGACATCGGAAATAAAGACTAGCTTCTTTATCCACAGCCTAGCAGTCTGCTGACATCAATCTACTCTTTGCCTTAAAAAAAAAAAATAGAAATATATACTAATATAGTCTAATTATAAAAATAATACAGATAAAATACACCTCATTAATTGAGCTTAATTACTGTGAAAATGCTATTTGTACTAATGCGTTGTTTTTCTTCTACTGCTTTTTACTAATTGTATTATTTGTTGTTGTATTCTATTATTAATATTAATATGTATTTATGAATTTGATTGCAATCATATATTTCATCAGATTTAATCATAAACTGCACTTTTAATAAACTTGAAAATTGAATCGTCGACTTTCCATTTTGAAAGCAACTCACTTCAACCCACGAACATTAGCTGAAATATAGAAGCCAGAGCTGGATTTAATGTTCATTTTCAACAGTAAACGCTGTGTGAGTTTGTTCCAGTGTTTTACTGGAGCTGCTGTAAATCACACTGATACACTGAACATAATTTTTACACCCAAGACGCCAGTTTTATGACTGCAACATTATATCAAATGGGAACTTGTGGCTGCCTTGAGTCTCATTTTGTACACAAGTTCCTGTCAAACTGAAAACTGTCTCCCAAGATGTGACATCTACAAATTATTCTGAAGCATTTGCTTCCCTTAAATTCAAATTTAGCTTATAATTGACAACTACTTTGTCACTGGCACTTGTCTAAACACTGTCATTGCAGAAATATTATATATTCCAGTCTTGTTAGTTTGTTAATAAAAACTTTAAATCTTAAAAATATGTAATATATTTTAAAGGCACAAAAAATGTTACGAATTGGTATTTAAATCTGAGTTGCAATTTTGTCAATTGCTTCTCCCACAGAATCAGTGGAGTTGCTACAGAAAAGTTTGTCCTTTTGTGTACCCCATTCACGGTCCTCTCAAGTTCTTATTTGCTGAGTTTAATAATAAAAGGAAGACCTCACAACTACAGAGTTAAATTCTACAACTTCACCACTGGGGCGTGTCTGAATTTGTGCATTTTAACTGGCTTTGAAGAAACAATTGTCCCATCCCACAGTAATGTATGTCCTCCGTAGTAAAAACAAAAAGAGTCGGTGTTCCCCAAGGATCAATTCATGGTCCCCTTAGTTTCTCATTTGCATAATATTTTTGAAGTATATGCCTTAATTATCTTTTTTTTTTTTTTTTTTTTTTTGACTTCCCCCTGACATTTAACAGCTCCTTCATCAGTGGTAATTTTAATTTATCTTTTATTTAAAAGCTGGGATTTACCTCTGCAACATAATCATCACAGATGCCGCAGTAACTTCTGTCCTCTTTAATACAAACAAAAGTGGGTTTTCCTCAAGGCTCCATTCTTGGTCCTCTAAAGTTCTCATTTGCCAAGGTATGTTTAAAATGGTTTAATACATTAAATTATGAAATGCTGAGCTTATCGTTGCAGTATCGTTTTATACACGTCCCTGTTAACCAACTTCAAATAGCTACAAATATTTTGAATAATATTCATTTCTTCTTCCAATTAAATTTAATGTAGATGACAATTAACAACTCGGTTACCGCCAGTACTCGTCTAAAATTGTGAATTGTAGCCATTTTAGCAGAAAACATGTTTCAATCCTCAAACAACCACATACATATCAACTAGTTTAAAGGTGAAAAAAGTATTTTTAATTCTTTAATAAATTAGGTTAAAGTCGGGATTTACCTTCACCTCCTCTCTTTTAATGAAAAAAGAAAAGTTGGTGTACCTCAAGGATCCATTCTTGGTCCCCTCAAGTTCTCATTTGTCATGTTTCTGTAAACAAAATTAAGTGTTTGTTTATACACGCCTGTAATTCAGACTGTATTTATATAATATTCCTAGAAACATAGAGACTTTGAAAATATTGGCATCATCAATCATTTTTTTTTTACAAGTGTAAAAAGATGGAGGAGTTGTTCTGTCACCACAGCTACAGGAATAATAAATGCGTTATTTAAACGGTGATTAAGTGTGTGTTTTCTTTTCTTTAATGTGCGAGGAATGACGGGATGAATGTGGGATGAGCGAAGACGAAGGACGATGACAGATGATGATGATAGATGATGCTCTGTGGGAGGAGCTGCAGAGAGAAGCTGCAGCACAACTTCTTGTGCAAGCGTGCAAGTTTAACCCCAATTGTCACGTTTTTTTTTTATTATTATTTTAACTTTACTGTCATTCGTTTGAAATTAAAAATTAAAATCTTGCCATTATCATCGAGTTTCTGCTCAGAGGAAAACATTGGATTTAGGACCTCACACACACAGACATGGCCCGCTGACGCTGTGCTCACCACTGTTCAATACCCGTGAAGAATGTTATCTGTTTGTACCTATTCATAACTGAAAAGAAACAGTGTGGTGCCCAGTCAAGGTTGAGGGGAGGGACACCCACCCCATACACAGTGGTAGAGTCCAAAACAAAGGATTGTGGTTGTAAATAGACTGGAAGCAGCTGAGTGTGAGGAATGATCCTGTGTGTGTGTGTGTGTGTGTATAGCTGGTCTTCCTCATGTTGTGGGGACCTAAATGTGTCTCCACACTCACATTATGGGGACTTGTCTTCCTTATGGGGACAAAAATCAAGTCCCCATAACGTAAATGACTCCATTTTAAGGTGAAGACATGTTTTAAAGTTAGGCTGAGGTTAGGGTTAGGTTAAGGTTAGAGGTCAGGGTTAGAGTTAGGACACTAGTAATTATGGTTAAGGTTAGAGTAAGTCTCCAGGAAAAGAATGGAAGTCAATGTAATGTCCTCGGAAGTCATGGAAACCAGAGTGTGTTTGTTTGTGTGTGTGTGTCTTTTTAATGAATGGAGCCATGAAAAGTGAAACAGACTGTGTTTCCCCCGTGTGCTCATGCGACTGGACACATAATTGATTCTGTGTTCTTTAAAGCAATGGAGACACATGGACACTGTCTCTGTGCAAATATTATAATTTTACGACATAGCACGTGTACTCCATTAGTATGTATGCTTATAAATTTATATACTGCTTAAGAGTAAACCATAAATTTCAAGCGTGCGCCTCTCTCTAACACAATTCAATTTGATACAATAGAATACAATTTAATGAGAAAGTACCAGCAGCTTTATTTAAAAAAAAAAAATCCATGCAACTTAAACACCATCTTTGGAAAAAGAAAAAAATAAATGACTCATATATAATTAATAAGAAAATAAAGGGGGACAAAAGGTAGCAGTGGCAATTTTTAAATAGATAAGATACAATAATCCTTTATTAGTCCTACAGTCGGGATGTTTACAGTGTCACAGCAGCAAAGACATTAAAAGTAAAAACATCTACAATTGTATTATAAAAGTACAACACACTACACATTATATACATTAAGATACCAGCATATATATATAGTCTCTAGGCTTTATTGTGTGAACCAAACAGTTCACACCTGAAGCAAACACTAGGTGTCAGTAGAGAGAAAAACAAAACTCCTTTTAACAGGAAGATGTGCAGCATCTGCCTCGTGCGGTTGGGGTGAAAGGAAATACTGGGGGACAGAGGAGGGATGGGCGGACAGAGACGGGGTCCTTGAAATCCTTGAAAGTTTGTGAATTTGAAAAAAAAAGTTTTTGAATGTTAAGCAAGAGAGAGCAAATGATGTGATGTCTGGGAAATTCCAAATTCCATGTTGCCGTCCCATCTTATACTGTGTCAGCACATTCTGTCCCTTGAATTTCAGGGACTTGGTCCTGGAAAGTCCTTGAATTTGATGTCAACCAAGCTTTGGGAAAGAGGGAGGCGAGGTAATGTGTGCGGTGCCAACTTTCACTGTATTCTAGTAAGAAATAAATGCAAGAAACCAAGTTGAAATCAATGGCGAGTGAATCCAGAGGCTGTTTCTGACTCTGTGTGTCAGTGACCATGAGACAAAGCCGCTGAGTTGTTCTTCACGCCAGGTCACACACACGCACAAAGACACAAACACATATGCAAAAACACAGACGCTTACCTCCCTGTCTTATCCTGGAGATGGCTCGATGCCACTATTATGTCCAATATTATGTCCAAAACTCAAATATCTGCCGATACCGAAATTAGTTTGTCAACTTGTTTGCTATTTGACTTGTCTCAGCTAAAACGCTGTTGCTGATTTTAATCTACATTTTTACAGTGTGTGCATAGTGGAACATGCGTTATATAGGATTTTTGTACTGGATTTTACAAAATTTATCTGTTCACTATCTGATCCAGGGTTTTTGACCAGAATCGGTTCACCCTTAATTTATACAATTTACCACCATTTTTCTCATTTAGTGAAAAGAAGTGAATTTTGTGGTGTAAAAATCAACCTTTGCCAATATTGATATGTTGAGAATTTATCTCAATAATTCAGAAAAACAGAGCCAACAAAAGAAATTCTGGAAAAATGTTACACCTCTTGTACAAACAATGTCCCTTTTTCTCAGAATTTCTCAGATAATTTGCCCTGAAAAATTACTCTGGAGAAATTATCTTGTAAAATTATATTGAATTCGTTCACTCTAAAAAACCAAAGTCCATAGAGAAAATCTGCGTTTTAAGCCCATGAGAACACAGGAGCTGCTGGTCTGCTGCTGCCTCTTGTGGTCAGTTTGTGTCACTGAAGTAAACTGAAACACACGATTTCAAACACTGAAAATTACAAAATAAGACATTTGAACTGACTGATGGAGGCAGCAGTGGATCAACAACTCCCATGTACTGTGATGTAAAATCATTGATTTTCTCTATGGAGTTTGGTGTGGGAGATATCAATACTGGGTATCATATAGTTTCATCCTTAATTTATACAAACAATGATTCTCTTATATAGAGAAAAGACAAAATGCAGTGAATTTAGTGGTGAAAAAATCAACTGATACCAATATTGATATGTTGATCACTGCATATAAATAAATATGCTACAAAGTGATTAATAATCAATCTTTTAATGTTAGAGGTGCAGTACTTTTTAGAGGTGCAGTAGTTTTTCTGAATTTCTCAGATAATTTGCCCTGAAAAATTACTCAGAAAATTATATCGAAACTGTTCACTCTTCCAAACCAAAGTCCATAGAGAAAATCTGCGTTTTAAGCTCATGGAAACAAAGGAGCCGCTGGTCTACTGCTGCCTCGTGTGGTCAGTTTGTGTCACTGAAGTAAACAGAAACACATGATTTCAAACACTGAAAATTACAAAATAAGACATTTGAACTGACTGATGGAGGCGGCAGTGGATCAACAACTCCTGTGTGCTGTTATGTAAAATCGTTGATTTTCTCTATGGGATTTGGTGTGGAAAGGTGGGCGGTTCATGAAGTGACACAAACATTTAATTTTCTAGTCAGAAACGGCTGTTTGCTGTTACATAAAATTGTAGATTTTCTCTATGGAGCTTGGCTGATAATAATTAAACAATTATGTTTACTTGCACTTGTAAATCATTTAGTGTCACTGCACCAGACTGACAGACAGCCAGTCTGATCAATTGTACTGTAAATACATCATCAATCAGTCTGTGTCATATCCATCACATCAGGCCGCGACACCAGCGACTGACCCTGCTGTGATTTTTTTTAATAAAAGGTCAATACTGCCGCAGAGTCCAGTCTGACCCGCATGTCCAGTCCCCAAATGACCCAGGAGACCGCTGATTTAAAGTCCAGATATCCTGAAAACTCTCTGTACAAGATAAATCGACTCTGTGTCCGTCGACTGAATCAGTCCATCTCACATCGTCTGTCCATGTCTGCTCTGTTTTTCCTTTCTCCCACTCTTCTTCCTTCCTCTTTATTTCCTCGTCACAGCCAGTGTCCACTCATCCTCAGTCGTAGCCTAAGTGCAGCAGTAAAAGGAATATAATTTAAGGAGGAGGGGGGGAATCAAACAACTGCCTCTTCAGATGATATCAGCTTTAAACTGTGAAAGATAACATCAAAATTCCTCTGATTGCTCGCTGCTGCCTCCCTCCCTCAAAAGTGTTTTTCTCAGAAATGTATGATTTAAAGACTTTTATTTTCACAATGACAAAGACCATAAAACCACAAATGTAAAACCAACAACATGCAATAAACTACAAACCTGTAGTTATCAGAATTTTACGTTTTAAATGATTTTAAACTGATTTTTAGCAACTTAACTGAAGGCTCATTTCATCTGCACCAGCTTATAATTTACAATTTAATTTAATTTAATTTAATTTAACCCTAACCCAAACAATCTACGGTCTCTTTAACCAAATTCCACTGAGCAAATCAACGATTTAAGGTAGCCAGGACACAGTAGCTGCCGGTCCACTACTGCCCCGTGTGGCAGGTTTGTGTCACTGAGGTAAATCTGAACAAAGTATCTCCAATGCTGAAGTCACTGAAGAAAACATTTCCAGTTACTGGTGGGAGCGCAAGTGGATCAACAACTGCTGTGTGCTGTGATGTAAAATCGATCATTTTGTCTATGGAGTTTGGTGTGAGGAGTGAGCAAGTTTACAAAGTGGCACAAACCTTACTAAAGTTATTTTATGCTCAAGCAGGTGTAGAAATCTCAGACACCGGTGACTTTAAATTAAAAATATTGCTCTGTTCAGTTGTCAGAGGAGGAGAAAACAAGCTTGGGTTTAAATCTAAACCTGTTTACTCTTCATAGCTCTCTCTCTCTCTCTCTCTCTCGCTGTCTCTCAACCCATCATCCCCTCCCACGCAGTTTGTTTGAATGTTCCTTTAATCCTGTGGAGGTTTCTTCATGGATGACCTCGCTGGCTCTGAGTCTTGGGCTCTTGTTGCCTTCAAACAAAACAAAGGATGTAGGATTCACGCAACGCTGTCAACGATAAACCACAGCCAATTATTATGTTTGTGTCTACGCCCCCTAGGGGCCACTGGTTGCCCGACCTGGGTGTGTGTGTGTGTGGGCGTACGGGTTGGTGGGAGGTTCAAAGCCCCCCCGGAAAACTTAAAGAAATCAGCTGTGCGGCTCTTCACTCCCCATAAAAACATCATACATGATGATTTTTTTTCCCCGTCTCTTCTTCCATAAGAGCAAGCTAACTATGAAGGAGACAATGCATGGAGCAGGACGTTGCCATAGCAACCAGCAATAAAGAAGCCTGACAGAATCTCTCCTCTGTTTTGGGAGGAGGGGGGGGGGGGGGCAAGCGAGGTCGCTTCGCTCTCAAGGTCATGTTTGCTCTGACCCCTGCGGCCTTGTTGCAATATATATGACCCATTTACAACCCCCCCCCCCGCCCGCCCCCAGTGTCGCGGCTGACCTTGGCGTTTATGAGGCTATCACACAATTGGCCTGATTCATGTGACATGTGGGCCAAACAACGGGCTTGTTTCCGTGGACACGCCGGCCTCGCGAAAGCCGCAGCGGCCGCCGTTTGTTCTCTGCCCGCTGCGATATATTATCCCCGAGCTCAAGGCGTCACTGTGACAGGTAGATTTAGTTACCTGTTAGGATCGATATGAGCCGCGGTGCCACTTAACCGACACAATGCTTCACACACGCGTGTGTGTGTCGCTGACATTTTCCAAAATGACATTATAGATTTTTTTTTTTTTTTGTGTGTGTGGAGGCTCCATTTTGCAACTTTGGCCGCACTAAAAAAAAAGTGCTGTTAAAGTGAACAGGAAACAGTATATAAATCATGGCGTCTCTGCGTTTATCAGCGACGACTTTATCACACACGGGTATAAACCGTTTTCACCCGTGACCTGCAGTTTGAGCTGCTTTGCTCCACAACAGTAAACGTCAGCGGCGTCTTCTGTCGTCGGTGAAGAGCCTTTGACTTCGCCGGCGTCTTCTTCTTCCTCGACACCTGTGGCGACTCGGTGGATGGCGGTTACCTCGGCCTCAGGCAGAGCAGCAGCTCGCCAAGATGACTGACACGTGTGTGTGTGTAGCTGGTCTTCCTCATGTTGTGGGGACCTAAATGTGTCTCCACACTCACATGACGGGGACTTGTCTTCCTTATGGGGACAAAAATCAAGTCCTCATAACATAAATTATAATATTTAAGGTTTAAGCCAGTAGCATGGCTTAAGGCTAAGGCAGTGCTTCTCAATTATTTTCTGTAACGCCCCCCCCACCCCCCCAGGAAGAAGAAAAAACAACTTGCGCCCCCCCACTCTCCGCCGCGACTATAAATAGTATAATTTGTCTATAAAATTGTTGTAAGTACACCGGTCTTTCCTCGTCTCCCACCATAGTCTTCCATGATTCCCACCATGATTTTGTTTTGTCTCATTATCTCCGTCTTTCTCCGCCTTTCTTTTCATACCATGTTAAAAAAGTCTCCATGTTGTCCCTTAAGGGTTTGTACACTGCACTTTGCTTTGCTCGGTGCAAAAATAACCCTACACCATAGAGCTGATACTCCCCGTGCACACTTTGACATCGAGAGCGCCACTGCCAACTGCTGTAATGGATGTGCAATTACACTTTATTCTAGTACGGCAAAAAAAGAATGTTCCCCAGGGTCACTCGCGCCCCCCCCCCCGGCATCTCACCACGCCCCCCTAAGGGGGTGCGCCCCACTATTTGAGAAATACTGGGTTAAGGTAAGGCTACGTCTCCAGGAAATTAACATAAGTCAATTTAATGTCCTCAGAAGTCCTGGAAACCAGACTGTGTTTGTGTGTGCAGCTGGTCTTCCTTATGTTGTGGGGACCTAAATGTGTCTCCACACTCACATCATGGGGACTTGTCTTCCTTATGGGGACAAAAATCAAGTCCCCATAACGTAAATGACTCCATTTTAAGGTGAAGACATGTTTTAAAGTTAGGCTGAGGTTAGGTTAAGGTTAAAGGTCAGGGTTAGGGTTAGGGCACTAGTAATTATGGTTAAGGTTAGAGTAAGTCTCCAGGAAATGAATGGAAGTCAATGCAATGTCCTCTGAAGTGTGTGTGTGTGAGAGAAGCTGAAAAGTTTGAGTTAAATATTTCAGTTTTGAAATTAAGTAACACAGGTTTGTACCACACGGTAACAGGTCAATGTCAAATGTCCACTGCTGAGGACTAATAGATGTTATAATATATTTTCCTGCTTTGGAGACCAAGTTGAAAAACCCTTTAAAGAGGCAAACTTTTTTGAGGTGTCAAGTAGTGATTTTCATTCTTTCTCTCATCTATCTATAAATGCAAGGAACGTCTGTCTGCCTGTCTGTCTGCCTGTCTGTCTGCCTGTCTGTCTGTTAATCTCATGACTGTCCAACTATTCCTTTGACTGGCAGGTGACTCACTAAGTGTATTACATTCAGACTGTTAATTACTATATACTCACTACATAGTCAGGAAAACTATAATTTTTCTGACTCTTTTTTTTATTATTCTTTTAATTATGTTTATTATATTTTTCTGCTCTAGATTTTTAGGGAAAATTGGCTCATGAATTTAAAAAAAAAATGATTTTGTTTCGATAACAAACACAAGAGATGTGTTTCTTATCCAAACAAAAATATAATTTTTGCTGGGTTTCTTTTCCAGCTTTGTTTTTCAAAATTATTGAGAATTTTTTTTCCAGATTTTTTTGCTCTGTATTTTTGAATTAAGTTCTTTTTTTGCTGGAAATGTAGTTGTTGTTTTTTTTATAATAAATTAGATACTTTTTGGTGATGTTTTTCCCCAGCTCAGCTTTTTGTGGAATCAATAATACAACTATTTATTTATTTGTTTGTTTGTTTGTTTATTGCCTTCGGGTCTCTGTATTACTAAGAGAGTTTTCTCAGAAAAAATTGGCAGGAGCTCCACTAGTTTAAATAGAAAGAAACATAGCACTTTGTGGGTTTTATGATGAAAAATATCTTCTCCAACGTAGAACTCCAACTATATCTGCATTGACTGAGAAAATGGTATAAACTGAGATGTTTAAGCAGCAATTTCTGGATGTGTTTCAAAGTTTTGTAGCTAAAATTTCCCAAAATCCTCATGAAGCAAAGACTTCAGAGGCAGAAAAGTTCCCTGTCAAGTGATACTGGAGGAATATTTCATATTTCTGGCACTGCTGTGGAAAAAAAGGAGTGTTACTCTGCTGTCTGGTGATAAAAAAAAAAAAAAAAAAGCAAACAGTCGCTTGAACGTTTGCAGGAAAAGTTGTTTTGATTCAGTGTTTTCTTGACAAGTTTTAGAAGCTCTGTCCTCAGTAACCTGCCTCAGAAACTCCCTCTTCGCATCTTCATACGGTTTGTCTGTGAACACACCATCAGTTCATTTTGCTTCAACCTCCTGCTTTAATCCTCACATATTTTCTCATCTACTTTTTGCTTTTTTATTTGTTTCCCTTAATGAGACGTTGTTATTTTCGGTGAAATTTAAAACGTTACCAGAAAATATGGAAGTTTATTTTCACTTTGCGACCAACGTAGCCTCAGTGGAAAACAAAGGCATATCAAATAAATGCATCTTCACAAGGTTACAGACTCTGGACAGTGGATTCAATATAATTAATCCCCAGTTTACTCCTCCGCCCTCCACCTCTGACCCTTCACTCCGCTTTTCCCAGCGTTGTTCACCCTCCAAGGCCGCGGCACGACGAGGGCCCCAGCTGCACGGCAGCGAGCCTGAGAGCAGCGAGCCTGAGAGCAGCGAGCCTGAGAGCAGCGAGCCTGAGAGCAGCGCGCCGTTGCCATCACAACCGCGTCAGCCACAGGCGTCTCTGTGTGACGAGCATGAGGATATATGTTGTGTTTACACAGAGACAGAGAGAGCAATGGTGGTGATTTAAAAACACAAACACACACACACTCACAGGCAGAACAGGGTCTGACATTCGGAGCTTCATTTGGAAATTTCAAAAGCAGCTTTCAGAGTCGAGAGATGTCGGAGCTTGTGTGTCATTTTATATGAATAATTCCTTTTATTTGATTCCGCACTTTCAATAAAAAAGTGTATATATATATGTGTGTA
>JAFBJR010000476.1:642038-691090 GCA_016785285.1 Brachirus orientalis
TGCATGTATGCATAAAATAGAGATGAAGCTTTTGATCTTTTCACAGGTGCAGCCTCGTCCTTGTGGCGCTGCCAGTTTTTGTCACACAGTCGGAAAACATGCATTAAAGTTCGCCGCCTCATTTCCTTGTCTTTTTCCATCTGATATTTTAAAATAGAGATGAAGCTTTTGATCTTTTTACAGGTGCAGCCTCGTCCTTGTGGCGCTGCCAGTTTTTGTCACACAGTCGGAAAACATGCATTAAAGTTCGCCGCCTCATTTCCTTGTCTTTTTCCATCTGATATTTGAAATAACAGCGTGCCCTTGAGCACGACATGAGAGGAGACGCTAGAAAAACTAGAAGCACTCTGAGAGTGCAGAGGCCGCCGCCAAGCAATGATAAAGAATCCTTCAAAAACCTTTGTGGATCCAGACGGCGATCCGGATCAGCACCAAAATCTTGACCATCTGTTCCTTGTCTCATTACACGCCTTTACTGAAAGGCTCATCAAAATCTGGTGGACGTAATGAACAGCAGTACCATTAAATTACCACAAGGTGGCAGGTGCCACGTGATCAGGCTTTGCGGCGAGTGCTTCGCCAGACAATGATAAAAGCATCCCTGTATCCAGACGCCGTTTTGGATCAGCACCAAAATCGAATCTTCTATTTCTTTTCCCATTACACACCTTTACTGAAAGTTTTATCAAAATCCATCCATAGCTTTTTGAGTTATTTTGCTAAAAGACAGACAGACAAACATGCAGACGGACAAACAAACCAACAGTGGCGAAAACATAACTTCCTTGGCGGAGTTAAAAAAGTGTATTTCACTGAAAGAAACAGCTGACACTCTTAAAATATTAATTAATATAGAAATGAGGACAAGGTCAGTGATAAAATGGCTGCCGGGCATCGAGACACCAGGAAGGGAAATGCTGATTTTCTCCTCTTGACCAAAGACTCACCTATTTAAAATCATCACCTGCTTAAGTCTACAATATCTTAATAATAATATGTTTGTCTCTGTAGCTGAAACTGGAGTTTCATACACACACACACACCAAACTCCGTAGAGAAAATCAGTGATTTCAGCTCACAGAGCCTCACGTCTTCTGGCTTCTGCCGCTGCCTCGTTCGGTGAACTGTGTCACTGACGTTCCAGTAATTCTGAATACAGAGTCCAAAAACGCCAAAGTAACTCTCATCATTAGTAAAACTCATTAGAACTGACGGAGGCAGCAGTGGATCAACAACTCCTGTGTGCTGTGATGTAAAATCTCTGATTTTCTCTATGGACTTTGGTGTGGGAGAGTGAGTGGTTTAGGCGATGTGACTTTTCACATCAACGTCCGTGTGTTCAAATCCCCTTGTTAGCCGTTTGTTTCAACTGACTAATAACACAACATCAGATTTGACTTGACTTGACATGACAGCGAACGTGATGGTGATGATAAGCTACTCAGCGCTTACGGCCTAGTATTTATTGGGAGGCTAATAGTCTGCAGGCTCGTGAATATGCAACCATTAGCAGGTAATTGCTAATTAATTAGCCTCACACGCTCATCCAATTAGCAAAATGTGGGGCCGTTAAGGACTAAGCAATCGCTTGTTCGTGTCGAGTATGCAAATAAATATTTGCTCATCAGGAGGAAAAAACTACATGCAGAAAGATTCATGAAAACTTGTGAGCTGAGTTTGTCTCCGGGCTAAAATTAGAGACACTTAAGCACATCTATTTGATTTTAATCGTCAAAAAAGAAGCTTTTTTTTTTAAAGCAGACTCTGTCTGAACATTCGTCCACTTTTATTTCATGCCAGTTTGTCTGTTTTGTCTCTGTGTCTCAGTTTACAGTGCGGGTCTTCATCTCCTGAAAAGAGACGACCTTCTTTTATTCATGACGAGACGAAACAGAAATACAGATATGCTGTCGGCTGCTGGGGGGGGGAGGAGGGGAGAGGCGGGAGACACAGTTGAGGGAAGAAGACGTTTTTGTGTGAGTGAAAACTGCAGCTGCAGGTCAACTGTCTCGCATTAAAGCCGCAGTACGTAACACGTGAATATAAACAAATGCCTGTTACAGAGTCAAACCGCTGTCTGTCAGGGGAGTGAACGAGTTTGTCTAATCAGCTCTCAGTACAGCACTGTTTGGTGCTCGCGTCACCCGCCCACATTCCCGCGCTGCACACAGGAAGTGACTTGTCTTATGTCGAGACGGACAGAGGCAACAGAGCTGGCGTGTAGTTCGACTGCACACACGAGGACAACAGTGATCGCCACATCTGCAACGCGTGGCCCGCCCCCCCATCCTAAATTAGCATGACCTAATACACACCTGAACTTGTTCAATGGGACTGAACCATGTTACATTTTAAATTACAGCCAAATCTGTAATCTAGGTCACATCGGGATTAAATTTAGCCTGATGGTAGAGTGCCTGATCCTGCACACATACACTCAATTTCGTTCAAATCTGACAAGTTTTGATAGAGATATGATGTTTTGTTGTTTTACACTTTTGCCTATTACAAACAATTGGGATTTCTTGAAAGTTTGGGACTTCCCATGTTGAATTAAAACTGCCGCCAAATCCGTAATCTGATTCAGATCTGGATTAAAATTTGCCTAATGAGTGTCTGCATACACATACTGAATTCCGTTCAAATCCAGTGAGTTTTGATAGAGATATGTTTTGCTGTTTAACAGTTTTGCCCATTATAAGAAATTGTGATTTCTGTGATTGTGATTTTTATTTTTTATTTTTTTGCATGACTAAATTCATCCTGATCTGTTGTCACTGAGATATACACATTTGAATTTGTTCAATTGGACTGACTGAACCATGTTAAATTACACTTTTGTCCATTATAAAGAAATAGGGATTTCTCGAAATTCTGATGTCTGAATTTTGGGTAGATTCTTACTAAAATGTATGCACATATATTTTGTTCAAATCTGATCAATTTTGATAGTGATATGATTTTTTTATTTTATTGTTTTTTGTTTTTTTTTTTGTTGTTGTTTTGCAGTTTTGCCTATCCCAAGAGATTGGGATTTCTTGAAAATTTGGGATGTCACATGTTTAATTTACATTGCTGTAATCTGATTCAGATCTGGATTAAATGTCTAATGGTAGAGTATCTAATCCTGCACACAGATACCAAATTTCTTTAAAAGCCAATTAGTTTTGACAGAAATATTTCAGTTTTTTTTTTTTTTTATAGTTTTCCCCCATTATAAATAGAAATTTCTCAGATGATTTTCGTGCACTCATTCGTGCATTTCTTTCATGTGAAATTTAAATTGCCGTAATCAGATTCAGATCTGGATTAAAATTTGTCTAATGGTAGAGTATCTATTCCTGCCATGACAATATTTGTCCTATCTGTTAAGATGTCACTGAGATATTCACATCTGAATTTGTTCAATGGGACTGACTGAACCATGTTAAATTTCCCATTTAACTAGTAACATGGTTAAATTGATAAATCCGTAATCTAGGTCACATCTGGAATAAACTTAGTCTAATGGTAGAGTATCTAATCCTCCATTCCTTCAGATTTTGTTTTACAGTTTTGCCCATTATAAAGAAATAGGGATTTCTCAAAATTCTGATGTTTTTTGCAACCTCATCAGTGGGTAGACTCTTACCAAAATTTACCGGAAACATACTTGGGTGATCACCTACCCACCACAAAAAACTCACATAGATCTGACTGGTCAAAAACTGTAGACAGGAAGTTGCTAACAGAAGGACAAACTTACACATAAACCCACGCTGACTTTTCTAGTCCACTCAAAACTGCTTTACAGTACAGTTTTTACCATTCACCCATTCACTTGCACACTCATACAGTGTGCCTTCTATCACACATCGTTCATACCCATTCACACGGTGGATACATGTGTTTCCCAAGGACACATCAACATATAGCCTGGCGGAGCAGGGAATCGATCCCACAACCACCACTGATCCACCGCAGCCCCATTGATGAAAGCATAACCTCGTTTGTGCAGGTTACAAATGAATTCTTTCATCAGAGCAGTATGTGAATGGCAGCATTCCTTAAGGGTTTGATTTTTATTTCTTTTCTTTTTCCTCGTCCTGTCTTTTTCTGCACAAGGACTCAGCTGAGGCGGACGAAACAAACGCCCCGTAGTTCTGTCGTGGAAAAAAATATATATAATTAAAAAAAATACGGCAGTGGAAATTTATGCCTTTAATTAAGAAAGTTTGTGGCCTTGGAGGGACGTTACCCTGTTCGAGGCACCGCGGGAGCTAGAAAGTCACGCTCCGTCTAAATGTGAGTGTGTGTGTGATGATGATGATGATGGTGTGTGTATGTGTGTGTGTGTGTGTGTGTGTGTTGGTGGAGGCGAGTGTATTCATTGGAGTCTTGGGTGTTTTTTTAATGGGGGAGGGAAACGGCAGATAGAGCAAGAACGATGTTGTAAACTGGTCTGGAAATGGAGTTTCTCATGAACGGTGATGCCAACGCAGCAAAAGCCAAGAACAAGCAAGAGCAGCACAATCAGGAAAGTCGGACAGAAGCTTCTCTCAGACGTGGAATAAAGGCCAGAGAACACAGTCGTCCCAAAAAAATTAACCAGAAAATCTACGCGTGTGAAAATACAGAATGAAATTTTGGTTTAATTAAATCAGCATATCGGCACCAGAGTAGATCAGCGATTAATTGGTTTGAGATTAAATTCAAATTTTGGGGGGGGGGTAATCAGTTCTCAGACTTTTCTTCTTAAATGTGAGTATTTTCCAACACTTTGAACTGGTGCATGGAACAAAAACAAAACCTGAAACATTATATTTTTTTAATGTTCCACAACAGAATCGTCTATTTAGAATAATGGTTAAACGGTTAATAGAGAGAGCGGAGAGAAGCTTCACCCACAGGCAACCAGAAGGTCTATGTGATGGTCTACCAGCCTTTATTAACCATAAGAGGTAAACATTGAAGTCTACCAATCTTAAAAAACTGCTGCTTTAACATTAAAGACCTTTGTGAACGGATACGTTGCTAATGTACTGGACGAAAGTGAGATTAAATTCAGATGTGAATTATGACACATACCCTCCTATGTACATCAAGATGAGAGAGAGGGAATGTTCACCATCAGCCTGATTTAAATAGACCAACAGCTTTAATAGCCAGTTTAAAATGTCCTAAATCTACCTACCTATTTATGTCCCAAAGCTAACATGGAACGTTATTAACCGGTTCAGACACGTCAACTGTAGGGTGGAACTTAATATCGGAAACGATAAAATACTGTTTCTGTTCGGAACGAACCGACTGGAAAAAAAATTCTGGTTCAAAGCCCTGGCATTTTCTCGTATTTATTTGTTCCAAATAACAAAACAAGTCATTAAAACAGCTTATTTTGCTACATTTTGGGGGGGCTTTTTACAGACTAAACAGTTAATCAAGAAAATAATCAACAGATATATTGACTTAGTGATTTATCTTGCTGTGTCTGACTCGAAACACACGTTTGCGCCGTTTTGTAACACAATCGTCCCTGTAACAAAGTCCATAGAGAAAATCGACGATTTTTACATCACAGCACACAGGAGTTGTTGACTCACTGCTGCCTCCTTCAGGGAGTGTGGATGTGTAATTTATTTTTTTATTTTTCCTTCAGCGAGTGAATTAATTTATTCTGACTTATTTCTGTGACACAAACTAACCACATGAGGGCAGCAGTAAACCAGCAGTTCCAGGGTCTCCACGGTCTAAAAACGGCGATTTTCTCCATGGACTTTGGTGCAGGGAAATGAGCAGCTGACAAACTTGAGTTTCCTGTTGAAAACCAAGTCTGTCTAACAGTGAGATACAGCCACTAATGTATTGTTTCAGACATCACAAACAGGCAGCGTGTCTTTGCTGGCGTATGACACTGTAGTCAGATACGAGCACACTTTAAATAACGTTTGTTTCAAAGCTTTAAAGAAACGGGCTCATATCGTAAAAAAAAAGTGCTGCCTTTCGTCTGTGACTTTGTGCCGTGTTGTGTTTGTGTTTCCTGTTGTTGGTTCAGTTTGTTTGCTGTGTTTGTGTATTTATCAGTTTACAGGGGGGAAAAAAAAACAACAACAAAAAAAGAATTGTTAAATGTCAACAGAGCATCACAACGGGAGAGAGTCACAGATGAATATGTTCCTCCCTCTTTGGGTTATTTAACTCCTGCTGTTTCACTCACTCAAAATCTGTTGTTTGTTAATATTGTATTATATGTATATGGGTTTTTTTTTTATTCCCCAAAGAAACACAGAGAGAGAAATAAAGAGACATGAGAGAGAGAGAGATGATATCATCAGGAATGATCTCATCGGTGTGTGTGTGTGTGAGCGAGGGAGTCTGGGTGACTCCTGGGTGGAGTAGGGGGAGTCAGGAATGAGGATGGGGGGGGATGGGGTTACCCTAAGACACACACAGACACTCACTGGTTTCCATGACTTCCGGGGACATCACATTGACTTCCATTCATTTCCTGCAGACTTACTCTAACCTTAACCATAATTACTAGTGTCCTAACCCTAACCCTGACCTCTAACCTTAACCTAACCCTAACCTCAGCCTAACTTTAAAACTTTAAAATTTTTGTCCCCATAAGGAAGACAAGTCCCCATAATGTGAGTGTGGAGACACGTTTAGGTCCCCACAACATGAGGAAGACCAGCTACACACACACACACAGGTTTGTGCAGCTATTTTTCTCAGGACTCTGCATTGACTTCCATTCATTTTAAGAGACTAAATCAAGCCTAATCTATAACCATAACTAGTTAATGACTAATCTTAACCTTAACCTTATACCACAATTCAAATCTTAATCCTCAAATTAATAAATACATACATTTAAAACATGTCCACCTTAAAATGGAGTCATTTACATTACGGGGACTTGATTTTTGTCCCCATAAGGAAGACAAGTCCCCATAATGTGAGTGTGGAGACACGTTTAGGTCCCCACAACATGAGGAAGACCAGCTACACACACACACACACACTAAGCTTTTGTGTGACTTTGATCTGCTTCTGTTGCCAACATCAAAAAAGTCGTCACTGACTGGGAGCAACGCATACAGTGTGTGTGTGTGTGTGTGTGTGTGTGTGTGTGTGTGTGTGTGTGTGTGTGTGTGTGTGTGTGTGTGTGTGTGTGTGTGTGTGTGTGTGTGCATGCGTTCTTGTACTTGTTACAAAGTGAGGACATTTTGTCTGGTCCTCACTTCTTTAAAGGGCTTATTCTGGCTTAAGACCTGGTTTTAGGGTTAGGGCTAGAATTGGGTTAAGTTTAGGCATCTAGTTGTGATGGTTAAGGTTAGGGTAAGGGCCTGGGGAATGTATTATATCAATGAGGGTCCTCACTCTGATAGAAGCACAAACGTGTGTGTGTGTGGGGGGGGGGGTTATTTCATGTGACAGGAGTTAATAATAGGATCTTTGTGTACGTCAGTGAATCATTCTACAAAAATGAAATGACAGTAAATTTATAAATAATGTTGGCTGAGCACAACAGGGCGAGAGAGATACAGTATGACAGACAAAAGAGAGAGAGAGAGAGAGAGAGAGAGAGAGTATAGTTGCTGTTTAGAAATAATTTAGAAATAATATGAAAAAAAAATAAAGTCAATAAGCTACTGAACTAATAAAATGAATTTTGGAACACCATTTAATCCGATTTCTAATCATCATCATCATCATCAGATTATTGTCTCGGCTGTGGATGAGTTTATTTTCATAAATGCTGCTAAACTTAGCCTTGATAAAGATATTATATATGTAACATATACAGTATGTCATATTAAGATCTGTAAATTAAGGTTATTACTTTTAAAGGAATAATAAGTAACTTATGACACTTTCCTGAATTATTCAGATTTCTCTGTGTGTTTTTTTTTTAGTTTGCTTTCTTTCTTTTCATCTTAATAGCCTTCCAACACCTCTGGGGTATTTAATTTAATTATCTACAGGATTACAGAAGAGAACACAATTTGTAATGTGTTGATTTTCATGGAAAAAGTAATTATATTTTGTCTCGTGGGAGTTTTTAGACAAAGAGCAGATTCCTCAGTATCATCCTAACGCTGTTTGTACTAGTGTTTCCAAAACCAGGGTCGGGACCCATAGATGGGTCACTAATAAATAAATAAATAAATAAATAAATAAATAAATAAAGCCTTTTACTTAATATTAATGGAATATAATAAAATTACATTGTGATTTATTTATGAAATTGAAAATGGCTGGTTTTCTTTTTCTAAATTAGGAGATGTTACAAAAATGGCCGTTGACATTGTCAGAAATGTTTGTGTCAAACTTAAACCGTGAAATTGGTTCTCAGTTGTCTGTCATCTCTAAAAGTCTCCGATTTATCTCTGACGGTTAAAGGTTTAAAATGTAAGAAAAAAAGTTTGTTTGTTCCGTTTTCCAAAATCCAGTTTTCCAGCACTGGGTTTGTCCCAGAGTAGATTATTTAAATAATTGTAACCTTAAGAGCAGAGATGGATCTAGGGCAGGGATCTCAAACCACCTGGAGTCCAGTCAGTGTTCAGCCGTCACTGGTCACACACCTGGAACTCAGAACAGAAAATAGATGAGTGCAGCGTGAGCACGTTAATCTAAACTGAAAACGTGACGAGAAGAATGAAATCCATGAAAATGAAAAGGAGCGACTGTTTTGAGGATCTCGTGACTCACAGGTTAAAAACAGGTTGAGTCCAGCTCATTTAAAACATTAAAGATCGCATAGAGTGGTCTGTTTGAACCAAAACTCCAGATTACTGATGTCTACTTAGATAAATTAAATCATATTTATGGTCATAGTTAGTTAGATTAAGCCAGATTATTGCTGCTCTCTGCCAGCCTCTGAACAGCCACTCTGTTTCTGAGCCAATGCCCCGCCCCCCCAGAACACTGAGTCTCTTGTGATTGGCCAGCTACCAGTTGACTGGAGGGTTCGTTGCACGGCAAATGTGCTAGTTACGTAACTAAACTGGACTTTTCAGTGGCTGAAGTGTTTATTGTGACACTTTAGTGATGTTTAGATACAGGAAGGACACTGGGACACGCCACAAAACATCAGAAATCTGATTTTCAACTGGTGTTGTAACTGGGTCACTCTGTCTTTCTCCGGTCAGAAGACGAGCTGCTGCATTTTGCACGACTGTAATTGTAGCCGATGAAGAGACGACTGTTCTGTACCTACAGTCATCCAATCCTGACGTGATTAAAAACTCTCTCAAAGTCACCCCAGGGGAGGTAGAGTTTTACCTTAGCCAAGAGATGTGGCTGGAAAAAAACTGTTTCTCCAATTTAAAGGAGCAGACAAAGATTATGGACATGTTTGTCGTCTAAAAACAACAATTTCAGTCTTATTTCTATTTAGATTCAGGAAATTTAATTCCATATAGGATTTAATGTCATTTACTTACAATTTTTTAAGGACTTAAGAGGATCTTTGCTATTTGTTCTGATGGGCAACCTTAGAAAACGCAGCCACGTTGACAGCGTGTTAAATTATACGCACCGCAGCTTTAATTTTGAATTACGTTTCCTTTATTGTGTTTCATTTCACTTGGAGCCACATCTTCTCTTCACGTGCTTTTCACTCTGCTGCTCGTGACACGTTTGACCCGACAACACAGCCCCACCATCATCATCATCATCATCATCATCATCGTCGCTCATCCAGAGGGACTAAAGACGCTAATAACCAGTGAGATGTCGCAGATGTCACACGGCGACTGTACGAGCGTGCACTCACTTGTTTGTGTGGGGTTTTTATTTCCCCTCACATGTGAGTGTGTGTGTGTGTGTGTGTTCTTGTACTCGCTGCAGTGTGAGGACCGAAAAATTGTACAAACACCTACAAAGTGAGGACATTTTGACAAAGTGAGGACATTTTGGCTGGTCCTCACTTTCTGTCACTTCTTTAAAGGGCTTTTTCAGGGTTAAGACCTGGTTTTAGGGTTAGAATTGGGTTTAGGTTAAGTTTAGGCATCTAGTTGTGATGGTTAAGGTTAGGGTAGAGAGAGTCTTAGGTCTATGAGGGTCCTCACTCTGATAGAAGCACAAACGTGTGTGTGCGTGTGTTTGGAGAATCACTTGTGTCACACACAGTTTGAGCGTTAACTCTTCGCTGCTGCTGCTCTGCACAGCCATCTGTTCCCTCAGCTCACTCCCAGCGTCGACATGTGCTCCGGTGTCACACAGTGAGGAGAAGAGCTGCACCAGACACTAATATGTACAGTAAATATGTCACGTTCTGGTGAAATGTTGGCGCTGGAGTCACGTTTTAGCCACTACCTTTCATCCACACGCCAACTTCCTCAAGTATAAACCTTTTTTTTTTTATTACATACTGTTTCTTTTAATATTTTTCAGTTTCAATACACGTTTTGTTTGATTCAGAGTGATGAAACCAAATGTGATGTGTGGATCCAGGACTTGGCTCAGGCTTAAAGCTTGATTGAATTTAAGGAGACTCTTGGGCTCTGGTGTCAGTTAATGTCGTCCACTGTGTGTCCAAGTTTAAATAATTCATCCTTGATCATTTGATGATTTATTCACCACTAATGAAAACATGTGTGACTTAAACAGGACAATGTGAAGCCAGGAAATCACCTCTGTCATGTGACCGGTAAAGTCCTCATGGAGACCAAAAACCTGGTCCTAATGAGGCAGAACCTCATTTCTGAGGAACCGGTTAAAGTTTAGGTGTAAAATTTGAATTGTGGTTAAGGTGAGTGATAAGACTTTGTTTGGCCTATCTAAAGGAATGGAAGTCAATGCAGGGTCCTTAGAAGAGCTCCAAAAACTGTGTGTTTGTGTGTGTGTGTAGCTGGTATTCCTTATGTTGTGGGGACCTAAATCTGTCTCCAACTTTAAAGTTAGTCTTTTTGGCTTGTGGGGACATTTTGGCTGGTCCTCACTAATTTAAAGGGCTCTTTCAGGTTTAAGACCTGGTTTTAGGGTTAGAATTGGGTTCAGATTGGGGTTAGGCATTAAGTTGTGATGGTTAAGGTTAGGGGCACAATAAATCTGTCTCCACACTCACATTATGGGGACTTGTCTTCCTTATGTGGACAAAAATTAAGTCTCCATAACGTAAATGACTCCATTTTAAGGTGAAGACATGTTTTAAGGTTAAGGTTAGGGTCAGGGTTAGGGTTAGGGCACTAGTAATTGTGGTTAAGGTTAGAGCAAGTCTCCAGGAAATGAATGGAAGTCAATGGAATGTCCTCTGAAGTCATGGAAACCAGTGTGTGTGTGTGTGTTGCCTCCTGGGGGTTTCCTCCTCCACTCAGCAGTAATGAACTGTGCAAGCAACACTTTGCTTATAGGCCCATAAACAACACACTTATTAAGATGGAAGTCGCTGCGAGCAATCAAGGCTAATTCGGGTGCAAATGTGTGGAGTGAGTCGTTTTTGGAGAAGCGTGCGAGAGAGAGGGAGGGAATGAGAGCGCGGCACGAGTCCATCTGGTCGTCCACAGATGGAGAGGGATGAAGAGCTGCAGAGGATTTGCCTCCATATTTGGAGAGACGACGGGAAAAACAGAGCAGACATACCTGTCCACTGACAGGAGATGCGTTTCGGCCGGGACGCGAGATGTACAGAGGAAAACAGATCGAGACAAAGAGCAAGAGAAGACGCGGTGGGAAAGTAGCAAGACAGACGAGAGACAAAGGCAGATCGGGGAGGGACGGACAAGCGGAGAGAGGGAAAGTTGACAGATGAAAATGGAGAGCGAGTGAGTCAGAGATGGAAAGAGAGACAGAAGGAAAGACTGAGTCATGGAGATAAAGCGAGGGGAGACTCTGAGAGAAAAGTGAAGACGAGAGAGAGAGAGAAGAATGTCTGAGCAGGAAGAAGTCGTCACACTTGCTTTTATTTTGCTCGATGTCACAACAAAAGACAACAAAAAGGAAAAAAAATAAACAATAAATACCCCAAAAAAGAAAATGGACGGAAAGTCGAGCTTATAAACGCAAATGCCTGGTCACAATCAACACTACTTTTGCTCGGAATTTCCTACTCGGAAACACGGAGCAAACTCACCAACGCCAACATGGCATTCCAAGACTGCGACTAGTAATTTAGATGGAAAGTAGGCCGAAAGAGGGCCAGTGTGATCCCCCGTATCTCGAAACGCAGAATGCTCTTCTGCATACTTTGTTTACTGTCCTCTAAATGTGAACATAACTTATACTGACATTACATCAAGTGAGAAAGAGAAGCTAATTTTTACACAGAAAATTTTTTTTTTAGCTATTTTTGCAGTGCATGGAGTCGCCCCCTGGTGACTAACTGCTGCCTTTTCGTCCTACTTTCCCTGTCCCTGAAATCAACTCTATAGTGGAGTTGATAGTGTTAGTGACTATGTGTGTTTGCATTTGTGCATTTGTGAGTGTTTGAACGACCGCACGGCGGTGTCAGATTGGTCAAATGAAATTTCTCCTTTTAAGCGGTGAAATGTCACGGCAGAGTAATTTGCGTCTGGCGGGTGAGATAGAACAAGATGTCGCCTCTGGCCGCTGATGGTGAGTGACGACCAACGCAAAAGGACAGCGTGTGAGTGAGTGTGTAACCGCTTTTCAGACATATTTCGTCTCGGAATTGGATTTTAAAAGTCACAGTTTGTGGTTTTTTCAGCGTGTTTGAATGAAGCAAAAGACGACACATAGGGACTGTCCACATGAAAACGATCCATGTGGATACATGGTCGTTTTTATTGTTTTTTTTTTTTGAAAATGGGTGAGTGTGAAAATATCAAAACACCATCCAAAAGACGGTATGATCTCATAATCCCTTTGTCATCGCCTTCTTCCTCTTCTTGCGTTTGGAGATTGTTTGGTTTTTCTCCTTACGATAACTTTCATTGTCTTCCTCAGTCGCCCTGATTTTCTTTATTCTGTTTCCGTGATTGTATACTTTTTAGTAAGTATTTCCATGTGATTATGTCCTTAGGTCCTGAGTCACAGCTGACTGAGCTGTGCAAACGTGGGAACACAAGGAAAAACTGATTTTAGCCACTTAAAAAAAGGGCTTATCAAATAAAATATACAATTCCTTAAGTCTATGATACCTTAAGAATGTGTTCACTCCTTTATTTTGGTGTTAGACAGCCAGGGAATTGAAGTTTCCCAACCACTTGCTCTCCTGCAACAAAACTCCATAGAGAAAATCACAGTTTTCAGCTCATAGTGACACTGAAGCTGATGATCTACTGCTGCCTATTTGGGTAAAGTTTGTGTCACTTGCTGAAGGTTAAAAAAAATAATAATTTTAAACACAGAAGTCATAAAATAACACATCTGAACCTTACGGATGGAGGCAGCAGTGGATCAGTAACTCCTGTGAGCCATGCTGTAAAATTGTTAATTTTCTTAATGGAGTTTGGTGCAGGCAGTAACCAAAGTGGCACCGACTTCATTTTCCATTTAGATAAAGATGACGACCAGCGAGAAAAGTTGTCATTAATATTCCTAACATGTAAGTATCTCACATCTCATGCAGCCACACATTTTAAAAAAAAGTTGAACTGTCCCTTTAAATTCGAACGTGACAGTGAAACACATATACAGACATATAACAACACAGTCTACATTGCTGCAAGGCTGTGTACAAATAATGAACATATACTATCCCTGTTCTGAAAGTGAGGCCAGTGTGGAAGTGTCTGAAACCTGTATTCTCTTGTACGGCCATTAGGGGGCGACTCAACTGGAGTCAACAAGATTTTTTGAATAATTTATGGTTTTCTTCATCAAAGCAAGTCATTAATTATGTAAATTATGTTTCCATTTAGAGGAAAATAGACCATAAAGAAGGGTGTGTGTTGGGGGCGGAGCTATGCTGTGAGTGACACATGTTGGCCACCCCTCACTTTTCCTATGTAGCTCCACCCTCTCTTCCAAATATGGTCTTATTGGTCCCCCTCCTACAGCTGATGCCCTCTAGTGGCTGCCACAGGTTCTTGCCCTAATAGAATTTTTAAAAAATCCTGATAAACTGATACAAATGATCTTAAACTTAACAGTCTTTAAAAAATAATTCAGATGCAGATTTGGAGCTGTTTGCTGAAAGTACTTACACACATACACACACACTTGATGAAGGGAAAAGACAGATCTTCCTCTCTCATTCTCCGACACGTTCGCATGTTTGCAGTTGCCAAGCTTGTTTCCATGGAAACCGGGGGGGGGCAAGGTGTAATTGAGAGAATCTGTGACTGCGTGAAACGTTGCTCACCATTACCTGCAACCGCTGCGGCACAGAGACCGTCAACGCAACGTAGTGTATGACGACAAAACAGTTACTTAACACGTGTGCATGTGTTAAATGGACTGAGGTCGTTGCTCGTTCTCCAATAATTATTAAAAACTCACAGGAATTAGTTGTTGAGGCATCGTCTACAAAGAGAGACCAGGCTGAGAAACCAAATTATTTATATTTTAAACTGATTATACACTTATACAACATTTCATATGCATAGTTTATTACATATCTGCCAGTAGACTTTCCTAAATGCACGGACACAAACTCACTTTATTAAATATTGGAATAGAAGAAACTGAAATCTGACATGATCACTGAACCCTAAATTTGACATTTATTAAACATGCTGTGAAGAGAGACCAGGTATGCATGTAATGCATGTAATGCATCCCATAGTAATTGTTACACACTGGACCTGTTAAAGCGTAAATATTGCAAGTCTGGTCATTTTTCGAACCCTTTTTCCTCCACCTACAGTTTCAGAGTACAACATATTTCATAAATATTTTTTATTTTATTTCTTCACCACCACAGACATCCATCCATCCCTCCATCGTCTTCCTCTTTATCCTCTAAACTCACCTGTGATGCTTTTGCAAAGCTGGTCTTCCACTAACAGACAGTAGGGGGCAGTGGAGTCAGCCCCCGACTGTGACTGCTGTTGAATTAAAGAAAGAATTTAAAATAAAAATAGTCTTTTGAGCTCATCACACACGTTCACAAATGTAAATGCTGTCATTTCATTTGCATTTGTATGTAACAACAAAGGCGATGGTAACCATGGAAACCAAAGGCTTAAGGTTATATGAAGAGGTCCAACGTTACCTACGCATGTAGAACTCAACTGATCAGCAGATTCAACTGATTTTTTTCCATCAGTCTCTTGACAAAAATGTCTTTTTTTTTTTCAAAAATGACTTGACTTTACTACAATATGGTGTCTTCACAAAATGTCCACACACATCAGAACATAATGAATTCACGAGCCTTTCAAAGTTTAAAAAAATGTCTTTACAAAAACATCCACACTTTCAGAAATGTCCATGCTTTTAAAATTGTCTTAACTTTGAAAAAAAATCCATCTTTTTTCCAAATTGGATCAACTTAGCAAAATGTGACTAACTCTAAAAAATGGCTCTAAAAATGTCCATGTGTCTTAAAAATGCCTCGACCCAAATGTCATTTTCAAAATATCTTGAACAAAAGAAAATCTGATTTTTCAAAAGGTGCAAATTTCCACAAAATATCTACTTTTTTAAAAAAAAAATGTCTTCATTTTTCATGAATATCTCAACTTCTCAGGAAATGTCTTTACTAAAACATCCACTTCCAGAAAGATTCAAGCTTTTAAAATGCTTTTTAAAAAAAAACATTTCCATATTTTTTAAAATTGGCTTGACTTCACAAAATGTTCACTCCTTTCAAAACTGTCTTAACAAAAAAATGTCCATATGTGCTAAAAATGCCTCAACATCACAAAAATGTGAACATTTTAAAAATATCTTGCCTTAAAAATATCCACACTTTAAAAAAAATGTATTAATTTCACAAAATGTGGAGAAAAAAATCAATTTTTCTCAAAAAAATCATTTGATGATGTTCTCAAATGTCTTGTTTTGTCCACAAATGATTCACTTTTAATGATTTATTTGTTACATGAAGCAAAAAACCCAGAAAATATTCACTTTCAAGAAGCTGAAAAAATGTCCGAGAACTTGTTGCATTAATTCCAGCCCTGGTTTTAGAAACAGTCGGCTATTTTCTGTCACAATCTCTCTGTATTTTCTTCCCTAAAGGGACATGATATTTGTAATCACTTTATTTATTCTCTGTCTCCTCTCACCTCAAACGGACTTGACCCCAGTGGAATACATTTTTCTATCCAAGGTGAGTTTCAGCTCTGAAGGAAGGTGTTTGGTGAAGCTGCAAATCCCTTCCCCGTCTTCTTCTTCTTCTTCTTCTTCTTCTTCTTCTTCTTATTTTTTCCAGGTGAGTGAGCACCAGGAGTGATAAGCCCGTCACAGTTTCCCTCCACACGGAGACGCGGGGAGAACGACTGGCCAACAGCGATAGCCGGCCAACATCGCCATGGGAGGGGGGTGAGCGAGGACGGTAGAGAGGGTGAGGACGTGGGGGAGCATGAAAAGCCTGGCGTACTTTCACAGGAGCCGAGCCACAGCGGCCTACATATCTGTGACAGAGCCCCAGTAATTGTTTTGCTTCCGATCCAGATTCACTTCGTTGTCAGGGCCGAGGAAAATGATTGATGGAGGTGAGTAGTGAGTGATGCTGCATTTGAATGAGAGGTTTCTGCTCACACCGGAGGTTAAATTGCATCTGTAAAAGCCTTTTGTGTTTTGTACATGAAGGATTGTTGAGAAAACACTCGCAGACTACACTGAGGAAAACTGAAATACTCAAGTTTTTATATTTAAACTGAAAGCAAAATTTCATATAATGTACCTCATCTCTTATAGAAAAGTTTTGAAAAAATAAAAGTCCACATTTTGCAAAATATTGTCAGAAAAATGTCCATATTCTTCAAAAATGTCAATAACGATTTCATTAAAACGTCCTGTTTTGTCATGAATGTCTTTACAAAAACATCCACACTTACTGAAATTTCACACTTTTTAAAATGAAAACAATTTCCAAATGGGCTCAACTTGACAAAACATGTTCATGTCTCAAAAATGCCTCAACATCACAAACATGTCAACATTTTCATAATATCTTGACTTTCAAAAAAATTTCATATTTTTTTAAATGTTTAGATTTTACAAAACTACATCGCAAAAATGTCGACATTCCCAAACATATTTTGACTTCAAAAAATTCTACTTTTTTAAAAAAATGTCTTGACTTCATAAAAGTGTCAACATTTTCAAAATATCTTTTCCCAATTGGCTAAACGTAGCAAAATGTCCACTCTAGAATTTGTCTTAAATTTACAAAAAAAAAAAAATCTTAAAAATGCCTCAACCCAAATTTCATTTTCAAAATATATTAACCAGGAAAACATTTTAAATTTTCACAAAATATCAAAAATGTCTTGACTTTTCATGAATGTCTCCACTTCTCAAGAAATGTCTTCACTCAAAGAAGACATTTCTTGCTTTTGAAATTATTCAAAAGCATCTTTTAAAATGCTTTTGAATAATTTACATATTTTTTTAAATTGGCTTGACTTCACAAAATGTAACAAAAAATGTCCATAAGTCCTAAAAATTCCTAAAAAACGTTGACATTCACGAAAAATGTCAACACTTTTCAAAATATAGAACATTCGCATTTTTTTCAATATTGTCTTTTGGAAACATTTTGAAAACGTCCATACAAAAACATGCACACTTTCAGAAAATTAGCTTTCAAAAAGTGTCCACATTTTTCAAAGTTGCCTAAACGCTACAAAATGTCAACACGTTACAAAATATCTTGATTTTCCAAAATGTCCACATTGTTTTAAAAATTGTTGGATTCACCCACTTTGCAAAAAATTATTTTACCAGAATGTGGGTTCACAAAATGTCCTGACTTTACAAAAAAATTCTTGATGTCACAAAAATGTCAACATTTTCAAAAGAAATCTGACTCTAAAACACGTCCAGATTAACTTTACCAGACTATCCACATTTTTAAAAGAAATCTGACTCTAAAACACGTCCAGATTAACTTTACCAGAATGTCCACATTTTTCAAAAATTGTTGGGGTCACAAAATGTCCTGACTTTACAAAAAAATTCTCAATATCACAAAAATGTAAACATTTTCAAATGTACTTTTACTCTGAAACGTCCAGACTGACTTCACCAAAATGTTCACATTTTGTCAGAAATAAATATCACAACTTCACAAAAATTTCAAAAAAAAAATAATAATAATAAAATAAAATAACTTGATCTATAAAAACGCCCACACACTCAAAAATCCATGCCTTCAAATAAAATATTGTCCTCACTTGATGAATGTCCTTGTCTCTTTTTGGTCCTCACTCAGATAACGGTACATGGACACACACACACACACACACACACACACAGCTCGTCACACTATGCTAACAGCTCCTCTGGGGCTAATAAACGTTCCCGGGGTTAATTATGCGAGCTGCCTCTTACGTGTCCGTCCGGGTCAAACCTGACACGTGTAATTTCCCAGACGTTTATGAACGGAGGCCAACGGCCCACCAGAGGCTCATGGGAAGCAGGTGGCTGCTGGACACCGCTTCGCCAACGGGCGGCGAGGGGCTTGTTCTGCGTCCGACACATTTTTAAATGGTCACGTGTCGTAATGAGGAGTTTGACACGGCTGAACTCTGGCTCTGAAGAGTTCCCCCCACTTTTCTCCAATGTCATGGTAAAGGGAGGGATAACCAGTTTAGCCCCCCTCCCCCCCATAATGACCTCAGTTGGTACAGTCTGACCTCGGGAGTCAAACAGTGGCTTGTAACCACTTGTGCCTTCACCATTAGTCTGTATGAAAATGCCATGTTATTTAAAAAAGCAGCACGTGTATGTGTTCTGCTGTTATCTACCCCTGAACCATAGACCCGATAAATCACACGTGTCAGACGCTTAATTAAAGCTGGCGTGTAAAAACTGTTCTTTTACTGCAGCTGACTGAAAAGTCCTTAAAACATAGTCACACTCTTAAAACAAGAACTCACATGTGATGTTTTTTTGGGAAACAAAATATTAATAACAATAATAATAATAAAAACTTTAACCAGAACTTTAACCTTTAGAATTCTTACTTTTTTGTCTCAGAATTCTGAGATTAACGCTCTGGTTAAAGTTGTTTTTTTTTTTGTTTTTTTTAATGTTTAGATTTTACAAAATTACATCGCAAAAATGTCGACATTCCCAAGCATATTTTGACTTCAAAAAAAAGTCTTCTTTTTTAAAAAAAAAATGTCTTGACTTCATAAAAGTGTCACCATTTTCAAAATATCTTTTCCCAATTGGCTAAACTTAGCAAAATGTCCACTCTAAAATTTGTCTTAAATTTACAAAAAAAAATTCTAAATATATTAACCAGGAAAACATTTTAAATTTTCACAAAATATCTTCATTAATTTCAAAAATGTCTTGACTTTTCATGAATGTCTCCACTTCTCAAGAAATGTCTTCACTCAAAGAAACATCCACTTTCAGAATGATTCAATCTTTTAAAATGCTTTTGAATAATTCATATATTTTTTAAATATATGAATTATTTTTTTAATTGGCTTGACTTTTTAAATTGGTGTCAGACGCTTAATTAAAGCTGGCGTGTAAAAACTGTAGGGCTGGAATTACTGACTGAAAAGTCCTTAAAACATAGTCACACTCTTAAAACAAGAACTCACATGTGATGTTTTTTTTGGGAAACAAAATATTAATAACAATAATAATAATAAAAACTTTAACCAGAACTTTAACCTTTAGAATTCTTACTTTTTTGTCTCAGAATTCTGAGATTAACGCTCTGGTTAAAGTTGTTCTGACTAATCTCTGGCTTAAATCTCAGAATGCTGACTTTAACCTCAGAATTCTGATTTTGAGAAAAAAGTAAGAATTCCAAAACTTAGTCAGAATTGTGAGGTTAAAGGTCTGACTAAATTCTGACATAAATCGTACAATTCTGATTTTAATCATAAAATTCTGACTTAAATCTTAGAATCAAACTTTAATAACAGAAGTCTGACTTTGAGGGGAAAATAAAGGGTGAGTATTCCAAGATTTCCCGAGATTTTCCCAATGTTAAAGATCTGAATACATTCCGACTTTTCAGAATTCTGTCTTTAATATTATAATTCTGACTCTAATCACAGAAGTCAATTTTTGATTTCTATTATTATAGTTTTTATTGTTTCGTTTTCACATGTGGCCCTAATCGTCTTTCCTCTTTCCACTTTGCCACTGAAAGTAAAACTGATTAACTCCGTCACCTGTGTGCGTTATTTAATTATTCACTCACAGGTGTGGTCTACTGTATAAATACACACTCAGTCATTTGTGTGTTTCCACCTGACTGAAGCAGACTGATGAATGATCTATGAGACCAGCAGCACAATGAAAACACACACACAGGTTTCCATGACTTCAGAGGACATCACATTGACTTCCATTCATTTCCTGCAGACTTACTCTAACCTTAACCATAATTACTAGTGCCCTAACCCTAACCCTGACCTCTAACCTTAACCTAACCCTAACCTCAGCCTAACTTTAAAACATGTCTTCACCTTAAAATGGAGTCATTTACGTTATGGGGACTTGATTTTTGTCCCCATAAGGAAGACAAGTCCCCATAATGTGAGTGTGGAGACACATTTAGGTCCCCACAACATGAGGAAGACCAGCTACACACACACACAGGTTTGTGCAGCTATTCTTCTCAGGACTCTGCATTGACTTCCATTCATTTTGAGCGACTAAATCAAGCCTTATCTATAACCATAACCAGTTATTGGCTAATCTTAACCTTAACCTTATACCACAATTCAAATCTTAATCCTTAAGTTAATGAATACATACATTTAAAACATGTCTTCACCTTAAAATGGAGTCATTTACGTTATGGGGACTTGATTTTTGTCCCCATGAGGAAGACAAGTCCCCATAATGTGAGTGTGGAGACACATTTAGGTCCCCACAACATGAGGAAGACCAGCTACACACACACACACACACACAGTTCCATTTAGCTGTTACATCCTCACCACAAACTTTTCATTTGATAACAGCCTTTATTCATATAGTCCAGCTACAAGCTGAAGAAACGTGGCATATCGCCACCTGGTGTAGTGGAGGTTGACCCATTTTAATTAAATAAATGTGTTCCTCACTAGTCTTATTGTATTTTCATTTGACTTTTATAAAACCCTTTATTTTATTGGACAAAATTAGGAGCAAACTTCTGGTAAGTTTGTTTCCCCTTATCTTCCAACCAACTTCCAACCAGGAAGTTAAGGGATGTTGCTGTATGAAGCAGCAAAAATGGATTTAGAACAGCTGGCTATATTCTGCAATTTCCCAGCTTGGGATTAATAAAGTATATCTATCTATCTATCTATAAGCTTGCATCCAGCTCTGTGTCCCTCTGTCCTGCTTTACTGCGAGAACAGAAGCTGTCAAGTTGTCCTTCTGACAGAGGCCGACCAATAACAATGATTTGTTGTTACATCTTTTTAGACGAGCATAACTTTTAATGAAACTGGATTGGATTTGTAGACATAAATAAAAAGTTGCAGTTATCAAAAGTGATCATAGTTTTGTTTGCAAATGTTGGTTTTGTTTTCAAGCCTGTTCTGTTTTCCTGCACAAAAATAATGAAATCTGGATGCTAACGTCAGCGCCGTGACGCTAATTCGCCCTAAAATCTTGTTTGTTTTGCGTGCTTTTATTGTGAAGTGGAACCGTTCTGTGGATTAGGATGAGGGATTGTTACTTCACGCCTGGATAATGCCATATTCCTGAAATCCACCAGGGGGCAGTATAAGGATCCGATATATTCAGTCTGTCAGATTCTGTGATTTTTTTTTTAAATTATTCTCTTACTAAATTTTTGTGGATTTTTTTAAAATTGCACTGTGAACTCTTACAGCTTAAATATGACATTAATATCTTTAATTTTGTCAGAAACTTTTCCTGCTAGCATGGCGCTGCAAGCAAATTGAGTCTCTAGACTGGGACAAGGTCAGAGGTCAAATTGAAGGGCATAGTTGAAATATAAATGAAAATGTGGTTAAAGGGAACCTTTAGTTTTTCTTTTTTTTTGAACACCGGCCCCACAGTGTTCCTGGCAGAACTGCTGCATATATAGTCTATGACAGCGATAACGACTCGCTACATATTGGGATTATACAGCTTTATGAAGTCCTGGCACTCAGCCTATTAAATATGCATGAATGTTTGAAATGAATTTTAGGGACACACACACACACACACACACACACACACACACACACACACACACACACACACTGCCCCCCCTCCTCTTCATTGTCAAACTATATAATCGTATCCCCGTCTATTAAAATTCATATGAATAATTTACACGTATGACAACGTTGCAGAAGGAGATGGTTTCTGTTCAGCAGCAGGCGTTTGATGAGCAGCGTGGGCTAAACTGACACCGTTGTGTTGAGGAGAAGAAGAAGAAGAAAAACAAAACATAAACACTTTGTGCTTTACAATCCAGCACCTGGAGCTTCTACGTTTAGATCCACTGGATCTGATGTTGGGAACTTTATCTACTTATACAGCTGAAGTCAAAATTATTCAAATTAGGTTTACTGGCAAAATGTACAAACTAGCAGCTGTTTGCAAAAAAAAGCTCAACACAACTAATATTACAAGCAGTTTCTCCAAATTCAACACGTATGTTTGGCATTTTGATGTTTCCTGTATTTTTTTGGAATTCCCGTCTTACAAATTTACATTTTTAATTTAATTTTTTTTGGAATGATTTTTAATTTCTATCTCGTTCTTTTAGGTCTTTATTATTTATTACATGACTGTTACAAATCCTGTCTACTATCATCTTCTACAGAGAATTGCAAAGTTGCTCACTGCTTCTGTCATTTAACGATCAATTAATCAATAAACTACGACGGGGTCATATTTTAGTCACTTACGGATGAATAAATGTGAATCTGCGTTAAAACAGAATGCGCCTTTGTGTCAAGATTTTATAAAGGCCCCGCCCCCAAAAGAACCCTTCCCCAAAAATGGGCGTGGCTTGTCCACCTGCTCAAATTTATTTCCACCTGTTTTGTGTATCATATAAAAACATGAGCGCATGAATGGGTAAAGTTGTCGTCACGTTCAATGACACTTGCCGACTTTATTTAAAATGCTGATGTCATCGGTGGGCGAGTGAGTTTGTGTGACCTTTAACCCCATCGACCCACAAACACAGTCACATGCTAACATGCTAACCACAGCTCTGCTCGCCTACAACCGTGTTTTCCAAACTTTGTCTATGACTTTTTTAGAAATGTTATTAAGTACATTAGAGGTCAAAATGCTGAGATAAACTTGTAATTATGATACAAGGTGTCAAATTTATAGGATAAAATTGTAAACTGTAAGTTTTGAAGTCACAAATAAATGCAGGAAAATGATTTTTAAAAAATGTGCCACTTTAAAGGACTAATGCTGTCTCAAAATTATTCAACCCCTTCATGACAAGCACCTTTCATACTTAGTAGAACATCTTTTTTTGCTGCAAATGTGATGCATAGCCAGGCACCATCTTCTGGCAGCGTTCAATCAAACATCCCCATTAACAATAATTTAGAAACAGCAGTTGTCATTTAAAGTAGGATTAAGTTATGAATTTGGATAAATATTCCTTGTATTATTAGTTTTATTTAACTATTTAAGTTGTTCTTGTGTAATTTGTTTTTTGCAAACACCTGAAAATATTTTAATTTATGCCCATAAACCTAAAAAGCAGTGGAGGACAAATCATCTTAATTGCAACTGTAGCTTTAAACATGATAAAACTCCCCATCTGTTGGGATGTCGCCGAGACACGCACATGTGAACTTGTTAAAATGGGACTGAGCCGCGTTACATCGGGTTGAATTAGCACTCGGAGGTACGAGCAGAAGTGAAGTCATTGTCCGGATTCTGCAGAGGTCAGAGCCGAGGCTGCACAATGTGGGAGCCTTCGCTCGCTCCACAGGCAGGATTAGTGTAAGGACGGACGGACACACGGACGGACAGGCAGCAGTTTGTCGAAGATGAAGATGGGGGGGGGGGGAAATGAGTGCAGCAGACTCACCTGCTTTTCACCTGTCTGCGTTTGTTGTTTTGCATGTTTCTTTCCGGATCTGTACACATTTTTGTGGTGGATTTTTGTGTCTGGGTGTATTTTTTGCGATAAAAGCCTTGGTGCCCAGTTAGGCGGAATCTAATTAATATCCATATGATATGAAATATTGAGTTATTTTCAGAATAAAAGTCCCACTGGGCTCCGTGCTTGGCCGCGAGCCGCTCGGACACGACTTTGCTCTTTTTGCACTGAAATGTCAATTTCTCCCCAGACCTTTTCATTAGTGCACATGTTAGATGGATAGTTGGCCCCGGGTTCGTGCTCTCATCCCATCCCATCCACTTTCCCCCCCTCACCTCTGGGGCCAATTAGACCGGTGGAGCTGAGAATAAATGAAACACGGTGGCAAGACAGCGTTTACTTCAAGACCTCGCGCCTAATTTGAAGATCTTTCTCTCCCTCTGATGTGAAGTTGAATTAGCAGCGCGGTTTTTCCCCTTTGATCTGGCAGGTTTTTTGCATTTGCTGGCAACATATTGAGCAAATGCAGACAGATAAACACACAAAGGCACAGAAAATGCAGCCATGATGTAGATTTAAAACAGTACAGCACGTATACAGTGTCTTAGAGCATCATTAGATTTGCTGTTTACCCCACACTGGACGATAATTGCCGGTGTTATTTTTGTTGATGAGCCTTTTTCACTAATGAAAACGAGACATTAAGTTAAAAAAAAATATAATTGTAGTTGATATAAGAATAATAATAAGAAGAGATCCAATCAGAACTAACCTCTGAGGAAAGCGGCAGGACAAAATGATGATTTTACCTGCGATATTACGAATGTGGAGACAAACACAACGAACCTCACAAACTTGCTAATTTTGGATTTTAAATTAAAAAAAAAAAACACCAAGTGCTGAAGATAATAAGTCCAAGTGTAAAATTTCATTGTCACGTAACAAAAAAAAGAAAAATTGTGAAATAAAAATGTTTTATATTCAAACCGTTAAATCTGTGTTGTAAATTCAAACCTTAATACATATTAACAGAGCAGATGATAGAGACACATTTAAATAATACAACTATAATAATAATAATAATAAATGTGATTAGATTTAGTTAAGTAAAACAAAAAGGTACTTTAGTCGTAAGACTAGAAAATCCTAATCAAAAATCTGCTGTGAAATTAACGCTGATAATTCTGTCCCAATCTGGTCCTTCTGAAAATTGTGGGTGTTTTCAGATTTTAGGCTGATTTGGACAGATTATCTGGTGAAATTATCCTGTAGTGTGAGGGATTAACAGACGCATAAGTATTAAACATACTTGATATTTGAGCAGAACCTCGCAGTAACCGACGAGAGCGAGTCGACCGGGAAACGGATGTTAAGTACTTTTGTTTAGAATCGTAGCTTGTACAAGCCAAGATGATTTCATCGTCTCCGCCATGACTTTGTCCACGTTTTCAGGCACAAAATATCGCAAACACACAACGGCGACGAACCGACGCCGCCGACAGTCCGCCTCCATGTCTGCTTATTTGCCCACGTCATGTTAAATCACGCCAATTTCTGTGAGATGCGAAATCCAATAAATCTTGGTTTGATTAAACACCAAGTTCGTAACTGAAACATTGAAAATTGGTTACAAAGTCTCCCGCATTTTTAAGAATTGTAAGTTTCTCCTTCTGACAGCAACTTCCTGTCCACAGTTTTTGATTTATCCGATCAATCGGAAACTTTTCTGATGGGTAGGTGATCACCTGAGTATGTTCCCTCTGAAGTTTGGTGAGAATCTACTCACTGAGGACGTCAAATTTTCAAGAAATCCCCTTTTGAAATTAAAAACAAATTATATTTTTACAAAATTTGCTATGTATATGTAGAATGTAAAAAGTTTCATCTAGGTCTGATCCAGATTACAAATTTGGCAACAGTTTAAATTTAACGTGGTTCAGTGTCATTGGACAAGTTCACACATTTTTAACAGATCAGTTTGAATTTTGTCATATTTATGTAAAATATGGTTACAGGTGAAGTTCTATACAGATCCAGAAAGTTCTTCTGGATCCAGTGGATCAAAATGAAGACATTTCACATGTGTAAGCTTTGACAAAGGTCTGTGCTCTCTGACTGCTCTTATATTCACTTTGGGTTGTACATAATTTTTTGGTCAAGTCAAAGTTTTAGGTGTAAATATAGTTTAAAACAATGACTTGTTTCATAGAGAACCAATACCTTTCCAGACACTGGTGTCTCTGTCGTGTTTCTTATCTTAGCTTTTTATTTTTATATTCATTCCAATTCACATTTCTCAAATCAGTCCAGTTTCACGGAGACAAAAATATTGTTCCATATGTAAAAATTGCATTTAGTTCTGCAAAAATTCAAAAATATGTCCCTTGGTGCTGCCAGCTGAGGGAGAAAACATGTCGCTAGCCTTCCATAAAGATGAACCAGGCTTAAAGTAAACAGCCCGAGATAATTTATTTTATCAAATACCCAACCTTTATTTGCCCTTTGTGAGGCGAGTAATAAAAACCAGGGTGAGGCCGTTGTGTGATAAACATTAGCGCTGATACAGCAGGCGGCTAAACACAAGTGTAGTGTCATGTGCTGTCATGCTTTTTTTTTTTTTCATTTTCTGTTATAATTCATGTATAATTATTAATTATAATTCATTATTAATTAAAATTCGTACAAGGCTTCACAACTCAAATCTCACAAAAACAATAACGACAACATTCTGCTCTCAGGTGAAGCCACATTATCCACCCAAAACAAAACGCTTTCAATGGGTGGAATTTTCAACATTACTTCGCGTAGACACGTGAATGTAAACACATTTTTTGTTTCCGAGCTCATTTTCTAAAGTCAAAATGATCTTACTGACATTTCTTTTCTCTTTGTTGGCATTTGTATTGAGGTAATCCAAGTTTTTAGGATTAGGTTACAAACTACATTTTTGAACAGGAAATTACTTTTCTTCAACTTTTCTGCAAGCCATGGTAAAAGTTGTGTCTATACATTCTGTAGAGGGGGAAATTTTTTAATTTTACCTTTTGACAAAATTGTGTCACATCAATATTAGTAAAACTGTATGTATAACTTTTGCCTCATATTGCTTATTTCCTTTGTTTTTTAAGCAAACCATGGAAATAGTTGCATTTATACATTCTGTTAAATTGTACATTTTGACAAAATTTTGTACATTTCTAAAATTGTACGTATAACTTTTGACTCATACGTTTTTTTTTGTTTTTTTTTTGCCTTTTCTGCAAACTATTTTCTGCATTTATACAATTTGGGGGCAAATTTTGAATGTTTTATTTTGACAAAATTTTGTCAACATTTGTAAAATGACGTAATTCCTTTGAGATTGTGCACAAAGACCAATATGAGAAGTCCAGTTCTGAGTTTTGGTTTTTAACATAAAAATGTTAAAATGTCAGTACTTGTAGCTGGAGGATTATTGACTGTCAAAACCGTAAATATGTTTCCAATGGGAGTGAATTCAAAACAAAAACAAAGTTAAACTGGATTCAACAGGAGATGAAAGGAATGAAAAGTTATGTTCTAAAATAAAAAATATCTTGTGTAATTTGTTTTTAATTAAAAACAAAATCTCAGACAAACAGTGATTATTAGAAAAGTGATTATCACTTTTAAATCATAAAAATTGAACCTAATTGATTTTTTTTTAAATTAAAAATATTCCAAATGACAACTAACTTTTTAAACAAAAACTCTTCTCATTGGGTCCTAAATCTTTATGTAGAAAAACACATCTGTAAATGTTTAAATAAATAACACAATTTTGTTTTTATCACAAAAATGGGTCACTTCAAATTGTAATTTGCTTTTTCATTTTTTTTGTTTTAGAAACAGATCTAATTTATATATGAGATAGTCTTCATGTTAATTCAGAAAACCAGAAACTAAATGTTTTTGGCAAATGGATAAATTGTCTCATGCAGGAAAAAAAAGATCAGATCAGAATTACCTTTTTAAATGAAAAATCATCTCATTAATTCAGGCAAAGAAAGACGACTTACCTCGTGTATATTTTTTTTGTCATTTTTGTAGATCGGTTTATTATTTTTATGCTACTGTGAACTGTATGTAGGAGAGAACATATCACAAATTTTCCCTTTCAGAAGAAAAATTCCTGCTGTGCAAAATATCCCAAACTGAAAAGAGAGAGGTGAAGAGGAATGTTGAGGGTTTTATTTTCCATCTGACACTGATGGATGACTTAAGCTGGATGAATTGGCATCTGGACTGTCCAGACTTTTAAAAAATCCAGTGGATTACCTGAAGGAAAGAGAGCATCAGCAGTCACTCACATCCCTGACAACAATAATCTATATCTATATTACATATATATATATATATATACATATATACATATATGTATATATATATATATCCTTATATTTAAGGCTTTTTCATCAATAAACATAAAAATATTGACTATTTTGCTTGACAATTTTGCTTTTATTACTTTATTCAAATAAGGGCTTTGAGAGCAGACAGAGAGTTTCCTCAGCCCTGTGTGTAATCCTTCAGTTGACCTTAAAGTCACCATGAAATGAGCGTGTTTGCTAATTTTCCACTCTACTGTATAATCCCATATAGGAATAAATCACAAAATATGCACTTTTTTTTTAAATATATATGTATACATTTGTGAGCTCTTCTTTTAAATCCCTTCATATTTTATTTTTTTATATTATTAAGACAAAAAAAGGGGGGGGGAACATGTTTTAAAATCAAATGAACCCCTCGTGTGGGAATAAAACTCCCCAGCAAGTAAAATTTCCTTTTGATTTATGTCAGATCACATCATTTTATTCTTTGGATTGATCACCCACTGCATTATATCACGCTTCATAATGCAGATTAACGAGGCACAATACACGCTGCCACAATGTTGGGGTTTTTCCTCGCTCCTGCTCTCAAAACATAAAAAAATCAACACTTGCATGATTTGATGTCCAGTTTCAAAACTGCCTCATGCGAAATGACCGAAGGGATAAAAAGATAATCATTAATTATATTAAACATTTGTAGGCCACTTTTTTTGCTTTTGATTAAAAAAGATTGACAGCGTTGTTTGCACCCCCCCTCAGGCTCTAATGGTATGTTCCATTTGTAGTCAGAGTCGGATTTCTAGCCCTGCTATATTTAATTTTTTTTATCATGAATAGCGCTTGTGTCGTATTTGCTTCGCAGTAAATCAGCCGCACACATAGCACTGTCTAATTTTTAAACCACAGACATGCAGCTACGCTGTTTTTTTAATGCGCAAAATACCACGTAGAGCGTCGTTACTAGCCCGAGATACGTTTGCGCTCAGTGTTTGTTTTAACTGGAATGCGCTGAATTCGTTTCTGACGTCACTCCCAGTTCCGATTTCTGCGTTATAATGTAAATGGAACGCAGCATTAGCGAAAACGTTTTCGCGCTGCAGGTTTACGTGCATTGTCAAAGCAGAGGAGGCGCTATCCGCAAAGAAGCACGGCCATCATTCGCGTTTACATATCATTCGCTTAAGTTGAGTACATGCGACACAAAATCAATCGGCATTGAGATTCTCGGACTAATATGCGGCACCATGTGATACAATGGAATGTACCCAAAAATTATCTAACAGCGCAAATTGTACAAATGGTACAGCGAGATGCGAAAATTCGTGTTCGGTGTGACCGCACTGATTATTATGTACAGCCCAGTATAAATCATTAGAGGAAGAAAAAGAAGAAGAAGAAACATGCAGAGAACTCTCAGTGAAAATGTGGCAGGGACGCTGAGAAAAGCTAAGTTTAGCAACTCAACAAAATCACAAATAAATCACATGCCAGCTTAAATCTCTAATTTAATTAGAATACGTTCGCCTCTTCATTGAACAGCCTTTTTCGACTGGAAACCTGTTTGTGCTGCTTTGAAATCCTCGACGTCCCCCACGCCAAACTCCATTGAGAAAATCAACGTTTTTAGCTTGCAGAGACACAGGAGCTGCTGGTCCACTGCTGCATCATGTGGTCAGTTTGTGTCACTGAGGTGAATCTGAACGAAGGATTTCAAACACAGAAGTCCCCAAATAATACATGTGAATTTACTGATGAAGGCAGCAGTGGATCAATGACTCCTGTGTGCTGTGATATGAAAATCGCTGATTTTCTCAATGGAGTTTGGTGCAGGAGAGTGAGTGGGTTTTGGCAGTGATACAAACCTCAGAACAGGTTGCATAATAAGCTGGCGTCAATATTTTAAGGTAACTCTTCCAAAAATCTTTTTTTTCCCTCAGCTTAAGAACATGTTTTTCTTTTATTTCATTTTAGAAATTGATGTTTCTTAATAATTTAAAAGAAACATGCAGTGGCAACACCTTTTTGCGTTTGAATATAATTCAAAAACGTTTCATTTTCATTACACAGTATAAGTGTACACTCTAATAATAGATGTTTGTCGGCTCCAGTGAGGACAGGAAAAAAGGTTACCTTGACTTTGTCAATTTAAACGTGAGCTGACAGCGACATCTGCTGGTTGAAAGTGTCAATCACACTTAAAAAATGTGATGACAGCGTGTGATGGCAGCGTGTGTCAGGCTCAAACTACAAAATATGTAAAATATGGGAGATGAAAAATACAGTCAAAAATCAAATATTACAAATTTAAAATAATAAAACATGAGGAAACCTGCTCCACGGCAACTCAGAGAAACAACGGCTATAAAATAAAGGACATAGTTTATTGTAAAGCAATCAAAGTTTTCAATCAAATTTGCCCAATTTTATTGCTTAGACGTTGAAATGTCTGCCCTTCAAAATAAAAAACGAAATAACAGTGATATTAAGTTTAACCAATCAGATCTGCTCTTTTTCACGGCTTAACCAATCAAAGTAAAGAACACTGAGACATGGGGGTTTGGCTCACGGGTGCGGAAGCTTTGCGCGGCGTGTGACCGTAGAGCTTTATTATACTTGGATGCCTCTCTGTTGGGCACAAAATGACTTATAGATCCGATGATTGCGCAGGTGCTACGTACTTTTTTTTTTTTTGGTCGTACCGGGTCTTTTACAACGTGAACAACGTGAACTGTTGTAACACGGCATGAGAGGACACTGACTGTGGATGCTATGGAGTGAAAACATGCGCGTTCACTGACACGAGTGGATTAAAAGTGCGTGGAGTGTTTCGCCGTTGTGTAATTTAGCCTCCTACAAACGCCATGTTTCGGCAAACGAAGGCGGCGCTCCAGAAACTTCGACGTGTGAGGTAAGTTAGCTAACGGCTCAGTCATTCGGTCCAGTCATGACGTCAGTCACTTAGCTTTGTCTGTTTGTTATCAAAACTGTGACGTTTGTGTTTTTCCTCCAAAAGGGTAGAATAATGTGACGTTCAAGTGACGAACGTTAAAAATGATGCAACCAGAAACGAGGAGCTGCACCCATTTGAAATGAACAGTTTGTTTTTGATATGAATACAGGGGGAATAATAATAATTATAGCACAGGCAGAGCATTAGATTATTTAATTTAGAATGGTGGAAAACATAAATATGACGTAGATAAGAATGCATTTTGATGTGAATTATATTCTGTAAATGTTTAAATGGGGATGAGCCAATACGATACTTATATTGGTATCGGTCGATAATGGTCAAAATGACTGGATTGGATATGGAATGTGTTAAAAATGCAAAATATGATACAAACCAAACATCTTCACTATGAAAATGTAAATAATAAGCATGGTCCCATACTGATATCACAAAACTCGAGTTTATCTGCCGATACCAATATCGGTAATTTATGATGCAACACTTTTTGTGCCATTTCAAGCTATTTGAAAGACACAATTTGAAATATTGTTCTCCCATGAAGAAGAAATAAACAGCCCACAACATGATTTTTAATAGGATTTGTGGATTACTTCGGATTTCACATTTCACATTCTTCAAGAATGTAAAATATAATGTACAGTACTGTGCAAAAGTCTTAGGCCACCATTAGATTAGTTGTTTTAGCAATGCTATAATGACCATACTGTACAATTATTTCACTTTATTGGAACATATCCTGAAAATATGGAGAAACACATGCAGTTTGAAAATTTAGTTTGAATATTTAGTGTGAGCTACATTTCCACTTGAACAATAACACAACCATGGCTCTTTAAAACCTGGAATGGAACCCTAATGTTATTGGTCAAACCTGTGTTTCTCCTACTATTTCATGGCAACAAATAGCTGCTGTGAAAAAGGTCTATTATACCTGGTTTACTCCAGACATGTTGGAGCATTACATACACATGTTGCACAAGTTCAACTCACTGACAGGTTGATCATATAGTAGAAGACTGACTTTTAGTCACATGTTTTCATTCTAAACGCCAACGATCACAAAAGTGACATAAAAACAACAAAGCTGCTGGTGGTGGCCTAAGACTTATGCACAGTACTCTATGTTACTTTTCAGCACATGATCTAATAGAGTAGTAATACTAAAACACCCAGTCTGTATTTGTTTGTGCATTGATTGATATTATTATAAACTGTTTTTCCCATCAGTTTCAATGGACGGCATCACACATGGAGGCTGAAGAGCACTTCAGCAGAAAGGGCTCTTCACTACCAACCAGGAGAGACAATCTATGGCTTTACAGTCAAGCAGGTAAGTGAAATGTTTTACTGGGACCTTGTGAATCGGAATCAAGTCAGTTCAGGAAATCAGCGGCGATACCTTTCCAGAACTGCCACACTTAATCTGTCGTTTATGGCAGAAAATGTTGATAATTGTTGTTTTTTTTTCCACCAAACCTCAAAATGATGTTGTTCTCAAATGTCTTATTTATGCCCACAAACCAAAGTGATTCAGTTTTGATTATTTATTTGTCAAATGAGCAAAAAAAAATAAATTATATATATATATATATATATATATACACAGTACTGTGCATAAGTCTTAGGTCACCATTAGATTTATTGTTTCAGCAATGCAGACATGTTGGAGCATTACATACACATGTTGCACAAGTTCAACTCACTGACAGGTTGATCATATAGTAGAAGACTGACTTTTAGTCACATCTTATTAATCTGAACGCCAACGATCACAAAAGTGACATAAAAACAACAAAGCTGCTGTTGGTGGCCTGAGACTTATGCACAGTACTGTATATTTATGAAACTGAAAAATCAGAAAACCTATAAAATAAATTTAGTAACTGATTTATTATTGGTTAACCGGCCCTAAAATCGTCGACACGTGCTACGGCTTCGTAACCTTCACCAGAATGTAGAAGATCTTAATGGACAAAATTTGAAAGTTTCACAAAAGTTACTTTCATCCCGTCCTTTTCCAGGTTGTAGCCGTGCCCGACCTGTTCCTCACCGCAGTGAAGCTGACTCATGACAAAACTGGAGCTCAGTACCTGCATGCGGCCCGCGACGACTCCAACAACCTCTTCAGGTCAGTAGGAATGTGTCTCACCAGCACCACCTACCTGTGCACGTGAGAAACAAACATGTTTATGTTGTCGTTAAAGCCCGAATGAGAACTTAAAATTTAAAATGGCAGACTTCATGTTCAGTTTATGGTATAACTCCAAGAGACTTTATTTTTTAGGTTCTTATGTAAGCCTACTAAATTGCATTAATAGAGGTGAAACATACCTCAGAGGCTGGGGGGGGGGGGGGGAACAAATAATGAGCCATTTTGCCACGCTCATGAGCGACTTTTCCAGCATGCCTATGAGCACAAATACACCCTTATTTGTGTGACTATAAAAAGTAGATTACTTAAAAGTAGATGACTTAATGTTACTGTTACAGAAGTGATGAACTTCACGGGGTTTCTTGAATGCATCTCGAGCCCTGCATTATTTTCCCCTAGCTCTCATGTGCCAGAATTTAGAATATTCAAATATTTGACCAGCATTTTATATTTAGGTCCTCAAGTAAGTGATTATTTTTCTGAGGAGAAGAAAGAAGAAGAAGAAGAAGAAGAAACATAGCAGGCCTTAATATTAAGTTAAACTGTGTTTCAGTGTCCAGTTCCGGACAACCCCCATGGACAGCACAGGCGTTCCCCACATCCTGGAGCACACGGTGCTGTGTGGATCAAAGAAGTATCCCTGCAGAGACCCTTTCTTCAAGATGCTCAACAGGTCTCTGTCCACCTTCATGAACGCCTTCACAGGTACACAACCATCCACACCCTGATAGCGCTTTTCCAGCTTAATCAGCTTAAAGTCTGTTTATAAAGCAGAAAACAGAAAATATGGGATTTCGGCCCATATATTTAAAAGATTTTCTTTCTTTCTTTCTTTCTTTTTTCCTCCACTGGAAACTAAAATATAACAGTTTTATGTCTGCACTGCAATTATACACAGTATTTTCAATAAAGGCAATGTATGAACTAAATATTAAATACATAAAACAGGTCATCAAAAAATAAATAAATAAACATTTGGTGTAAAACATTTAGTTTTAATGACTTAGCAACATTTATCAAGTTTCTGAAAACATTATCTACAGTGTTGCAGCGCGGCTCGACTCTACTCGGTTTGGTATCGGACACGTCGTTTTCCGTGATGTCGTAGTTCCTCCTCAACATGTTCGTCATGACACGGCTGCATGAAACTGCCGTGGCGTGGTTTAACACAAACACTAGAGCTGCACGGTATTAGGAAATCATGCGATTATGACGTTGCTGAATAATGCGATGATGATATCACTCGTGATAAATTGAGAGATAAAAGCATTTGATTTGTTATCTTTTGATATACTGTAAAATGTGCAAAAAGTTTATACGGGAAGCCAGTTTAAAACTGAATGTTTTACTCCAAAAGTTTATTTATTTATTTAGTTTTTTGATGACCTGTTTCATGTATTTAATATTTAATTCATAAATTGAAAAATACTGTATGTAATTGCAGTGCAGACATAAAACTGTTATATTTTAGTTTCCAATGGAGGAAAAAAAAAATGAAAATCTTTTTAAATATATGGGCCAAAATCCCATAATTTCAGTTTTCTGCTTAATAAACAGACTTTTATATTAAGCTGAAATATTTTACAGGAACATTCATGAGATTTTTCCTTGATTTCCCTCATGAACAGCCAGTGACTTCACCATGTATCCGTTCTCAACCCAAAATGGGAAAGACTTCCAGAATCTTCTGTCCGTCTATCTGGACGCGGTCTTCTTCCCTTGTTTACGAGAGCAGGATTTCAGGTGAGCACAGCCACGTGTTTGCATTCACACAATCCTTTAATGTGAATGTGTAATTATTTTCTTACCTAATTGAGAAATTTGGTCCATAAAATGTCAGAATATTTTGAAAAAAATGAATTTGTGTTTTTCAAACCTGGAAATGTTGATCTTCTCTAATGTTTTATTCGGTCTTCAAACCAAATTTATTCTGTTTTTATTTGTGTATTTGTTGTATGGAGCAAAGAAACCAGAAAATATTTACATTTAAGGAGCTGAAAATGAGGAAAAACCTGTTTTAATCATTTAAAAAACACTCAAATCGGTGAATTAATTTAGTTATCGATTAGTTGTTGATGGGAAAAAATCTGATGTTATTGTTTGTCGTGATTAAAAACCACTTGCAGTGACTTAATTGTGGTGAATTTCGATAATCGTGGTGACCGTGAATGGGGAAAAAAAAAATCTAAATATTTCACGAGTGCCATGAAAATCCTGTTTAACTGTTGCTATTCTTAAACTGGACTTAAACAATTCTGTTACGTCTTAAGTATATGTACATGTATGTTTTTATTGTAGCGGTGTGCCTCTTGGACAGGTCTGCCTCGAAAAGAGATTTAATCTCAAAGGACTTCCTACAAAAACACAGTCCTTGTGATTTATTCTTTTAATGTATCTTTCCTCATGACTTATAATGATTTTGTTAACCCTGTAGATGAAGACAGAAGTTTAAGAATCTATATATATATATATATATATATATATATAAACATATTTTTGCAGTAATAGGCCAGGATAATCGTGACACTGTCCTACGTTTTCCACTTTTTGTCCGTCCCAAGGCGTAAACAGGTAGATGATTTTGCGACTGTCTGACACTGGGACTGTTTCAGTCGTGTCGTTTCAGTCAGAGATGCATGATGGGACTGTGCTTGTCACCTGTTTCCAGGCAGGAGGGCTGGAGACTGGAGAACGAAGATCCCACAGATCCCAACTCCCCTCTGGTGTTTAAAGGAGTGGTGTTCAATGAAATGAAAGGAGTTTTCGTAAGTGAGCAATGCCTTTTTAAAATGTTCAAGTGAGTGTTGGAGTTACGTTTATCTTAAAAGCTTAATAAGTTACCAGGTTCATCCATTCACCAGTACAGTCATGTATTGTGACGCGAGACAAGATATAGTTTTAGATTTTGGAAATCGTCATGATAAGGTATCTGTGATTTCGATTCCTGGATTTAAAGGCTGTTGCGTTAATTAATTATTAACTAATTATTTGTGCTGCAGCAGATTTTGACCAATTTCATTGTTTCTAACACGTAAATATCTTTCATATAACATTGAAATCCAAAGAAATAAACCAGCCGTTATCTAAAATTAAAGGTCAGAGCATTTACATTGTATTGAAAAGAAAAGAGATACAACCTGTCTCTTATATCAGGATATAGACTAAAACTATCCAGATATTTATAATATCGCCCAACGACGGCTACAAAGTTCACACTGCACCCATATCATGGCCGAATTTGACCCTTCCAGACACAACCCTCCCATGTGTCCAGGCTTTGGACTGACATTAGGAGTACACTGGATGTTGCCACCCATGGCTGGGGTCATTTTAAAATGTCCAGTTAACATTGAGCAATGGGGATTGGGTACCTTAACTATGGGGTGTACCGTAAATTCCGCTCTATAAGCTGCTACTTTTTTCCCCACGCTTTGACCCCTGTGGCTTATTTATGCATTTCTATGATTTCCTCAATCGCCCCAACGGGATAAATAAAGTTTTCTGAATCTGAATGGATATTTACGGCCGAGCAGCCACCAGAGGGCGCTCGAGCAGCGCAAAAGCAAGACAGACAGGTTGAAGAGATACTGTAATGCGCCGTGGAAGACGCTAGTTTAATTGTGTTTTGAACAGTCTTTTTGCGCTTCATGTACACATACGTCATGGATAACGCATGAAGAAATGCTTATGATGCAGCTTTTAAGTTAATCGCGATTGATTTGGCTGTCCACGAAGGAAACAGAGCTGCTGCACGTAAGCTTGGCATCGATGAATCAATGGTGAGACGATGGAGACGGCAGCACCAAGTACTAACTCAGTGCAAAAAAGACTGTACTGTTACTGTAATGTGATTTAACTGCTGTGTTACTGCCGTGTTAAGGCACTGTTTGGAAAAAAGCCGGAAACGATTATCTCATTTTACTGCTGTATTACAGCTGTGTTACTGCCGTGTTTAGTAATTAAACATTTAAAATAATTTTTCTGTGTACCATATAGGGCTGCAGCTATCGAATATTTTAGTAATCGAGTATTCTATCGAATATTCCATCGAGTCATCGAGTAATCGGATAAAACATACTTTTATCCTATTCCTCCCATTACTTTTGCTTTGCTGCGTTTGCTCATTTTCTCTGTATTCACTGTTTCCGGTCCCGGCGTCTGCCATTCCGTACCACTGAACTGTCCACACACGTTACCCAAAGCCCGCTTCCGTCTTCTTCCGCTTTGTAGGGGACGCATAGCCTGTGAAGTAAGCACGTTGTGTCACACTAAAAAGAATCCGTGCGAAACGTGAGCTTTAAATTTAATTAAACGAGGCTTTGAGGCAGAGAAAATTCCTCGATCTTTTTTGTAATCGAGTTACTCGAGTTATTCGAGGAATCGTTGCAGCCCTAGTAACATAAAGATCTCATGTTTCAGTGTGGCCACCTGGGGCTTATGTGTCTATTTTTTCTTAAATTTTATGAAATTTGGGTGGTGCAGCTTATAGTCAGGTGCGCTCTGTAGTGCGGAATCTACGGTAGGTTTGAACCAGCAACCTCTACTTATAGGCACAATTTCTGTCCACTAGGCCATTCCCAATAAATACAAGACAGAAATCGGTAGTGTTCATATTGCATCATAACAAATTGTGTGTGTGTTTTGGGTTACAGTCGGACAACGAGCGTCTGTACGCCCAGCACCTTCAGAACAAACTGTATCCAGACCACACCTACTCTGTGGTGTCGGGAGGAGAACCTCTGGCCATCCCTGACCTTACCTGGGAGCAACTCAAAGAGTTCCACGCCACGCATTACCACCCCAGCAATGCTAGGTAAAGACACACAAACACACACACACATAAAATACACAGATATATCCTTTATCCCACTTGCTTCTTCGTCAGGTTCTTCACCTATGGAGATTTGCCTCTGGAGCAGCATCTGAAGCAGATTGAAGAGGAAGCTCTGTCCAAGTTTGAACGCATCAGCCCGAACACAGATGTTCCAACTCAGCCTCACTGGAGCAGCCCAGTAAGAACCAAGTTCCACACTTGACTTCACACATTTCTTTGACGTGACAAAACCCAAAAACTACTCCCGCACTTGATTCTGTCGTAGTTTTTTACGTCTTTGGTCTACATGCAACCACGTTTGCATTATGGGACATATAAAAGTAACTCGAGCCGAGAGTGATCATGTGCCCACACGCCTAGCATCTCCAGTCTCTTGACTGAACAATACTTTCCACAGAGAGAGGACCACGTGACCTGCAGCCCAGACGCTCTGGCACCAGATCCATCCAGACAGAACACGCTGTGTGTGAGCTACCTGCTGGGAGAGTAAGGCCTCGCAAATTTTTTTATTTGCTGCCATTTTGATGTCGTCGAGTTTTTGATCGGCTCTGTTGTTCCTTAACATCTGACCTCTTGTCGGGTTTTCTCTTTTCTAACCAGCATCACTGACACCTTTGAGGGATTCACTCTCAGTCTTCTGTCTTCTCTGATGATCTCTGGACCGAACTCGCCCTTCTACAAAAGTCTCATCGAACCCAAGATCGGAACCGACTTCTCCTCCGTCGTCGGGTGTGTGCATTTGTCTCAGAAACAGCATCAAACCTGTACCAGCCTCATGCTAACATTAGCCCAGGTGGTAATTGAATGTTTCAAACAGTTTGGGCTTCCACTGGTGAACATCTGGATTTGGTTTTTACAATGGTTGTGTATATGGACAAAAGTATTTGGACGCCTGGCCTTTACACCAAGAGGGGCTGTCATGACACATTCTGTTACATATGCTGTACTTTAATATGGAGTTGGTCCACTCTTCCACTCTTCTTGGAAGACTTTCCTCAAGATCTTGAAGTGTTTATGAATTCAGAGAGTGATGTCAGACGAGAATCTCTGTTCCAGTTCATCCCAAAGGTACTGGCTGTGGTTGAGGTCAGGACTCTGTGCAGGCCGGTCAAGTTCTTCATCCACTCCAAACTCAAAGTCAAACCATGTCTTTGAAGTCCTTGCTTTGTGCACTGGGAATTGAAAAGGGGGTTTCTTCAAGCTGTTGCCACAGTTTTAGAGGCAGAGCATTGTCCAAAATGTCGTGGCACGATGAAGCATTGAGTCCAAAGCCTGAAAAACGGCCCAGTTCAATAATTAACAAGTTTGGCCAGTTACTTTTGACCATATAGTGTTTCAACACTGTCAAAGTGGAGGACGTTGGTCTTTTTTATTAGAAAACTATTTAAATATAATAAAATTCAAGCCATGAATTGTACACCATACACTTCTAAGTATTAAATCAGGGGTGTCGGATTCAACACATTGAACTGTGTCCAAGTTGAGGGCCATGCAAGGTCAAATAATATAAAATTCAGAACAAAGCATTACATTTTTTAAATTATTTACCCAAGGAATAGCATCAGAAAGGGCTAAATATCAACATTGGATGGCAGTTTCAAAGTTATGGTATGTACACATCAGTACTCACAAAACTGTAATGTATAACAGTGGTAAATATTATGGGGTAAAACATTTATGAATGATTTTTCACTGAAGTTTTTTCACATGTAGCCACTTATTTGCTGTACCAAATAATATTAAATAATTTTTGCTTGCTAAAAAATAGGCATCAAAATACAAATGAGGGGCTGAGCCCCCTTACAATCGCCCCTCAGTCTGCATTTATTTATATGGACGAGGTAACTTGATGTACAGTATTAAAATGTGTGTCAGTGGAGGAGCAGGAAAGACATATTATCTTTAGGACCGAATACAGTTGCACGGCGGGCTGGATGTGGCCCCCCCGGGGGCCTTGATGGACACGTGTATTAAATGAATGAATGATAATTGCTGACTTGTAAAAATGTACCGTCCTGCAGATATGACGGCAGCACCAAAGAGGCGTCGTTCAGCATCGGTCTTCAGGGCATGGCTGAGGAGGACACAGAGAGGGTGAAACAAATCATCAACCAAACTATGGAGGACATTGTCGAGTAAGTGCCGTGACCCCAGACGCTATTCCAGGTTTCTGTTTTAGTGGATATTAATAGTTCATGAACGTACTTTGAAAGCCAGTAGAAATAAGCGGTGGTGAGTGTGGTGTTTATTTGACTGTTTGTCCACAAACCCCACATCTTAAAGGTTTGAACTGGTACTGGATATTTTAAAGCATTGTGTTTTTGGGTTGTACCATTCTTTTGAACAGCAACATCTCAATAGGATGTTGAGTCTTTCCCCCACCTGCATAAACACACACCTACGCCAACATGACGATATTATTTATACTATACTCTTATGTCAAGTCACATGAGGTTGAACAGGAGAATTCCACGCATTTTATTTTCTTCTGGTGAGCCAGTGAGCATTGACAGTGGATCTAAGACCAAGCTGTACTCACAGCACCCTCTGCTGGACCATTCAGTGATTATTTTTGACTGTCTTCCAAATGTCAGCCAGCTCCCTCGGCCAAACCAATCAGTTCTGATAGTAACAACTTTAAAACACAACAGACCCTTTAAAAATGAGCAGGATTACTGAATTGAATCACTGCAGGAAAACAGTAATATTACAGTAAAATTAATTGTAAATAATTTCCTTTCCCCCAATAGTCATGAATATAAATGCAATTAATTTTTATTAGTTGTAATAGTTGTAGTAGTAGTAGTACTAGTAGTAGTAGTAGTAGTAGTAGTAGTAGGATTATTCTTTAATGTTGCTCCTCTCAAAAGCTCTGTTTGTGAAGTCCTGAAAAGCAAACTTCATTTCCCCTAATGCATCTTGCTTTTATTCAGCAAATCACATCACATGTTCATCAGTCACATGCTCTTGTGTTCCACCGTCTCTTAAAGGAACAAACACTTATGTGTTTCATCAGGTCTAAAAAGTCATTGTGGCAGACTTTGACCTTTATCAAATTTCCACTCATTACTAATATGATGATGATGATCATTATCACAGAGAGTTTGAGTCTGTGTGTGTTAGGTTTGTCTCAGCAGTGTCAGCGGAATTACAACAGAAAAGTCATTGACAAACACTTTACACTCTGTCACTTTAAAAGTCTCCTCCTTCTCCTTCCCTGCCTGAGTCATAGTAAACCTTCCTGTTCTTTTACTCGAAGCTGAAGTTGTTTGACCATCGTTATCAGGAGGTGAAATGGCGCAGCAAGGAAATCAGCAGGACCGAAAAAGTTTCTGCTGTTCGATTTGTCTTGATCTACTGAAGGATCCGGTGACTGTTCTCTGTGGACACAACTACTGTATGAACTGTATTAAAACCCACTGGGACAAAGAGGATAAGAAGAAGATCTACAGCTGCCCTCAGTGTAGAGAGACCTTCACACCGAGGCCTAAACTGAGGATCAACACCATGTTAGCAGATTTAGTGGAGGAGCTGAAGAAGCCTGGACTCTGCTATGCTGGAGCTGAAGATGTGGCCTGTGATGTCTGTACTGTATGGAAACTGAAAGCTCTCAAGTCCTGCTTGGTTTGTTTGGCCTCTTTCTGTGAGGAACATCTCAAGCCTCATTATCAATCACCTGCATTCAAGAAGCACAGGCTGGTGGAGCCCTCCAAGGACCTCCAGGAGAACATCTGCCCTCTTCACAATAAGGTGATGGACATTTTCTGCCGCACTGATCAGCAGTGTATCTGTTATCTCTGCTCTGTGGATGAACATAAAGACCACAACAAAGTCTCAGCCACAGCAGAAAGGACGCAGAAGGAGAGAGAGCTGGATCTGAGTCTAGAAGAAATCCAGCAGAGACTCCGGGACAGAAGCAAAGATGAGAAGATGCTTAAACAGGAGGTGAAGGCTGTCAATCGCTCTGCTGATCAAGCAGTGAAGGACAGTGACAAGATCTTCACTGAGATGATACATCTCCTGCAGAGAAGAAACTCTGACGTGAAGCAGCAGATCAGATCCCAGCAGAAAACTGAACTGATACGAGTCAAAGATCTTCAGGGGAAGCTGCAGCTGGAGATGACTCAGCTGAAATGGAGAGAAGCTGAGCTGAAGCAGCTCTCACTCACAGAAGATCACAACCAGTTTTTCATCAACTACCGCTCACTGTCTGCACTGTGTGCATCTGCACACTCATCCACCGTCAACGTCCAACCTCGGAGATACTTTGAGGACGTGACGGCGGCTGTGGCAAAGGTCAGAGGTCAACTACACGGCGTTCTGACTGAGACACACAAAGATGTCTCGCGGACAGAGACTCAAGTGAATGTTTTACAGCCACAGCCAGAGCCAGAGCCAAAGACCAAAGAAGAATTCCTCAGATATTCACAGAAAATCACACTGGATCCAAACACAGCAAACACATGTCTGGTATTATCTGAAGAAAACAGAACAGTAGCAGCAGTGTGGGAAGCTCAACATTATAATCGTCACCCAGACAGATTCACTAATTTGTGCCAGGTCTTGAGTAGACAGAGTCTGACTGGATGTTGTTACTGGGAGGTTAGGTGGACAGGAAGAGGAATTCGTGCAGCAGTGACATACAAGAGCATCAGCAGAGAAGGGAGATCACGAGAATGCATATTAGGAAACAATGACAAATCTTGGGCTCTAGTTTGCTCAGACGACAGTTGTGAGTTTTATCACAAAGGTATCAAGACTAAAGTATCAAGTGGTTTGTCCTCCAGAGTAGGAGTTTACCTGGACCACAGTGCAGGTCTTCTGTCCTTCTACAGGGTCTTTGATGACACCATGACTCTCCTCCACAGAGTCCGGACCACGTTCACTCAGCCTCTCTATGCTGGAGTTAGGCTTAATTTTCCTGGAACCGTGGCTGAGTTCTGTTTACTCAAATAGATCTGAAGTAACAGTGAGTTAAACTCTCACTGTTTAAATATTTAAACTGGTCTCATTAAAGTGGGACAGATTGTTGTCCCAGAATCAGAAAAATACATTAAATTAGCTTTTTAACACTGTGTTCGGTTGAATCAACCAAATGTTGAAAACACAGACGCCCAACATGCAGTACTGTGCAAAAGCCACAGCTTTGTTGTTTTCATGTCACTTTTGTGATCGTTGGCGTTTAGATTGAAAAGATGTGACTAAAAGTCAGTCTTCTACTATATGATCAACCTGTCAGTGAGTTGAACTTGTGCAACATGTGTATGTAATGCTCCAACATGTCTTGAGTAAACCAGGTATAATAGACCTTTTTCACAGCAGCTATTTGTTGCCATGAAATAGTAGGAGAAACACAGGTTTGACCAATAACATTAGGGTTCCATTCCAGGTTTTAAAGTTCAAGTGGAAATGTAGGTCACACTAAATATTTGATATTATACAAGCATTTTTGTTGAAAAAGATGTTATTTTCAAACTGCATATGTGTTTCTCCATATTTTCAGGATGTGTTCCAATAAAGTGACTGAGAAATAATTGTTCAATATGGTCATTATAGCATTGCTAAAACAACAAATCTAAGACTGTTAGCGCCATTACGTTCAATGTGCCCTAACCAATAAACTGCTTAAACGTCACATGCCATAAATGTGTGTGTCACCTAAGCAAATAATTGATCATTTAATGCATTAAGTAGGGAAGCATGATATTATTATCGGCACAATATCAGTATCAGCTGATATTAGCTTCAGAATGTTTGATTAAATATAGCCCAACAGGCCAAGATAAGCTGATATGATATGGCTGACTACATGATTTCTATGCTAGCACCCTCTTTTTCACAATGAAGAAAATGTTTTGTGTCTGCCACAAAAAATATGTTGTTTTTATAGCAAAAGAGACAACGTGTATTAGGGTGCAGGGAAAAATGTGTATATATGCTCTAACTGTGTCGGCTGTTTGTACTAAGCACTCCCGATTAACTGATATAAGGGCTGAAATGATTACTTGGTTCATCAATAACTAAATCAGTCAACTAATTTTATAGTCGATTAATCATTCCTTTTTAAAGAATTAAAACAAGTTACCTGATTTTTCAGCTTCTAAAATGTGATTATTTTCTGGCTTCTTTGTTCCATATGACAAAGAAATCATTAATACCGAATCACTTTTAGTTTGTGGACAAAACGAGACATTTGAGAGCATCATCATTTCAAGGTTTTCGAAACACTGATCGACATTTTTCAACCTTTTATGGATGAAAATAATTGTTAGTTAGTTAGCCTTAAGACGCAATTATATAACTGCATGAGAGTCTTGGGCGGGTACTCTGTGGAGGATCTCATTGCTCACGATGATGTTTGTTCACCTGAACTGACTTTTATCCACATGAAAACACCAACTTCTCTAGAAAATGTCTGTAGAATATTTGCCTTGTTGTGTTTGTGTCGTCGTTTCTCTATAATCACATTTTAAAGTTTGTTTGTTCTGAAAGAACTGATGCTTTTGTTCTAAATCGCTATGCATTAACGATTCACTGATGTTTTATAAAATTATGACTGACATCATAATAAGTGAGGAGATGTTTTGGTTTTTCTTTTCCTTTTCCATATGTGAGGTTGAGACGTTTCTTGAGTTTTCATTCCAGGAGCTCATTCAAACACATTTCAGCAGATAAAATAAGAAATAAAACAATATCAGAAGTCAAAAGGGAGTTTTATCTGTTTTTTTCTGACTAAAAAGAACAGTAATGTTGATGTTTCCCAAACTCTTCAGTACAATAGAAATTATGCATCCACAGTCTTATGTTATACAGTAACAAAATTAACAGTTTCAATTTCCATTCAATATGATGCCAGTTCCTGTATTTCTTCTCATTTTCCGACGCAGGAATGGCTTTGAGGAGGAAAGAATCGAGGCCCTCCTCCACAAGATAGAGATCCAAATGAAACACCAGTCCACCAACTTTGGTCTGTCCTTGGCTTCGGTGAGTTTCACTGGTACCAAAATGCAGTTGCCGTGTGGATAAAACGCTGACAAAACTTCAGCATATTCACTTAGGCTCATTTTCATGTGGACAGTCCCTTAATAAAGTTCAAATTGTACCGTGGAATTTGAATCTAAGTTAGAAATAGACTGATATTTGTTGATATTTGCAGTTTTTCAATAATCAGCATTGGCCAATTATTATGTGTTCATTAGCCAATAATTAGAAATGACACATTTTAGTTCTCGGAAACCTGTTTCATATTTAGTCTATACTAGGGATGAGCTGATACAATACTCAGTATCGGGAATTGGTCCAAAATCGCTGGATCAGATAACAATGTAAAATCCTACACAATTCAAAAATCCTATATATTGCATACTGTAAAAATGTAACTAAAAATCTGAAAAAGAGTCACTGTTACACAGAGGGAGAATTATGTCTTTGAAATAGCTTGAAATGACTCAACACAAAACAGCTCTATAGTTTTGAACGTGTGAAATGACTCTACCGGACTGATATTTCGGTATCTGCTGATTCTCGAGTTTGAGATATTGGTATTGAAATCAAACATCAAAAGTGGTTTTCTGCCATCTGTAGTTTATTCATTCATTTTAATGGAAATACTGTTTATAATTGCACTGCAGTTAAGTATTGCTTTTGTTATGTATTATCATTAAACAGTTATTTTATCAGATGGAGGAAAAATTTGGCTAAAACTATTGTCCCCAAAAACGAAATCATCAATTATCGGCCATAGAAAAACTCGTATCGGTCGACCTCAATCAAGATGATATGTTCTCTCATTGCTGTTTTAATTTTTTTTGTACTCTAGAAATTGTTGTCTGTTGTCTGTTTTTTGTGTCTCTAGTACATCGCATCATCGTGGAACCACGACGGCGACCCAGTTGAGCTGCTGCAGATCAGCGACAGTGTAAACAAGTTCAGAAAAGCCCTGGAGGACAACCCTCGCTTCCTCCAGGACAAAGTCAAACAATACTTTAAGGTGAAAGAAGCTGGTGCCGCACTTTAAATGCAGTAAATGACAGAGATTCTCCTCTGCACACATTATATATACAGTACTGTGCATAAGTCTTAGGCCACCATTAGATTAGTTGTTTAAGCAATGCTATAATGACCATACTGTACAATTATTTCTCCATCACTTTATTGGAACATGTCCTGAAAATATGGAGAAACACATATGCAGTTTGAAAATAACATCTTTTTCAACAAAAATGCTTGTATAATATCAAATATTTAGTGTGAGCTACATTTCCACTTGAACAATAACACAACCATGGCTCTTTAAAACCTGGAATGGAACCCTAATGTTATTGGTCAAACCTGTGTTTCTCCTACTATTTCATGCCAACAAATAGCTGCTGTGAAAAAGGTCTATTATACCTGGTTTACTCCAGACATGTTGGAGCATTACATACACATGTTGCACAAGTTCAACTCACTGACAGGTTGATCATATAGTAGAAGACTGACTTTTAGTCACGTCTTTTCAATCTGAACGCCAACGATCACAAAACTGACATAAAAATAACAAAGCTGGTGGTGGCCTAAGACTTATGCACAGTACTGTATATGTGTTTACTGTGTATATATGTTAGAAAGTAGTGGCCAAGAACATGTGGAAGACAATGGAGTAAAGAATTATGGAGTAAAAATCCTGTGTTGAGGTAACCAAGGGCCTTTCTGTGCGTGTGGATTTAGCATGTTCTCTGAGTTCTCTGGTTTCTTCCTCAAAAAACATGCAGACATGGTTCCCACAGGTCCTTGAAATCCTTGAAATTGAAAAAAAAAAAGAAAAGAAAATCAAGCACCTTGAAAGTTTTTGGGAATGAGAAAAACGTTAAGCTGATAACTTTTACGTTTTTAAGCAACGAAAAGAGCCAAATGGCTAATATTACAGGTATGTATTCTTAGCATGAAGTCAATCATGACACAATGGTGTTCTTTTGAAATAATGATTTGGCTTATTTTTGTTGTTGTTATCTGGCAGGGATACAAAGAAATCCTTATCATTTAAAATGAGTTAACTGTTTTAAAGTCTTTCAACCCACACACTTTCACTGATATTACAAAAAAATTGCAAATCCAAACATGCACATTTATGAAATTACCCTTTTAATGCACAATATACAATACTGAAGATCAAATATTAATAGAAACATGCCCATCCTGGCTCAAGGCAAGGCAAGTTTATTTACAGTATATAGAACATTTCAACATCAAGGCGTTTCAATGTGCTTTACAATAAAAAAAGAGAAATGCAGCAGCATTACAGATATAAAAGGCATAGTAAGATAAGTAAAACATTTAAATAGAAAGGTAAAAGAAAGAGGGACGGAATGAGCTTAAAAGTTGCAGTTACGGCTGAGATGCAGCAGATATAAAGTCACGAACAGTTCAGATACTTTACTTACCAACATAAGTGGCTTCACTTCAGGTCTTTATTTAATTTTTCCTTTTAACTGTCCCTCTCACCACTAACCCACCCTGCAGGAGAACACACACAGACTGACCCTGTCCATGAGCCCTGATGAGGCCTATCTGGAAAAACAGGCCAAAGCTGAGGAGGAGAAACTGCAGAAAAAGATCCAGGCTCTGACTGACTGTGACCGGAAGGAGATCTATGAGAAAGGTAACGGTAATGTCTCTCACATCCACGTGGGTGGACGTGTGTGCCTTTTTTGCCGTGGACGTCACTTTGGAGGTCACTGACCTCTCAGGCTTCATCAGTAGGTCGACGTTTGCCGAGTCATATTAAAGCTGGGGTGTGTAATTTGCTTGTGAATACTTTCTGAAGGCAAGGCAGCTTTATTGGTGTGCTGCATTTCATGCACAACGGCGGCTCAGTGTGCTTCATTCAAGTCAGAGACATTAAAATGTACAATTTGAACGAAACAAATTGTGCAGCATAAAAATAATTTCCTTTGAAATTAACAGAATATACAGTGCAGCAAAAGATGAAAATTTAAAGTGCTTTAAAGGAGCTCAATCATAAGCATGGAAAAAAATACAAAGTGTTCAGGTTTTTATAATATTAATAATGTAAAAATGTAGCCTGCTATCATCAGCTTCTTTCACACTTAGAAAAGCTAATAATATCAGTTCACATGCAGCGCATTTTCCACAGAAAATACATCTATCTACAATATAAATGCAGAAAACATCTGTCTGTCCTTTAATCACATAGCTATCGAACGGGTGGTTTGACAGGTTTCAGAATAAGCAGGTGATTTATAGTGCTTCTCGCCCAGTTACAGCATGGCACGGCTCGTCTCTACTCGTTTTATAGGGACAGTACCTGGTCCTTCTTTTAGTACCTGCTCTGTCGAGGTTCCAGTCAAGCTGAGCCGATACTAAAATGTGACGTGGACAGACTGCCGGCCACTGATTGGTCAGAGAGCGTCGTCACTGGAAGAGTCACGAGCGCGACGTCCGACACAAGAATCAAAGTGAACAATGTTGAACTGTAGATCAGTTAAAAAGACTTGAAAATCCTGAAAACATGCGTTAATCTCCAACATTTAACACGGACATTTGTAAAATGTCCATATTTAACAGAGGAGTCTGGTGTATTTAGCGACAGCACTGCTGAAAGACGGAGATGGTGAGCCCAATCACAAGCCGTTCAGCCGTATTTCACTTCAGTGACTGTGTCAGACGGAGTC
>JAFBJR010000476.1:691390-820656 GCA_016785285.1 Brachirus orientalis
CTAGCAAACTATCTATCTATCTATTATTTTAGCTAACAAACTATCTATCTCTTATTTTAGCTAGCAAACTATCTATCTATCTATCTATCTATCTATTATTTTAGCTAGCAAACTATCTATCTATCTATCTATCTATCTATCTATCTATTATTTTAGCTAGCAAACTATCTATCTATCTCTTATTTTAGCTAGCAAACTATCTATCTATCTATCATTTTAGCTAGCAAACTATCTATCTATCTACCTACCCACCTGCCTGTCTGCCTGTCTGTCTGTCTGTCTGTCTGTCATGCTGTAATCACAAACGTCTCACGAGACCATGTTTTTCTTTTTGTTGTCGTCGTCCTCGTGTCCACAGGTGGCGTCCCGGTGCAGTACTGCGAACAGCCCACCAACGGCTTGGTTTACTTCCGAGCCATGTGTAGCCTTAACACGTTACCAGAGAATCTCAGGATTTATGTCCCACTCTTCTGCAATGTTATTACCAGGTGAGTTAAAGGTCCAGTCTGTCTCATTTAGGTGAAGTTATCATCATTTGGCAGGAATTGAGGATTAAAAATTATCAGACTTCTCTCAAATCCCCTGGGATTTGATGGAAGTATTCTGATTCTGATAATTTAATAATAATACAATTTAACAGTGTAACAATGCTTAACAGTTAAAACCTTGTAAGTTAAATACAAAGTTCTTAAAAAGAAATATTAAAACGAGTTTGACTGATTTATCTTAAACCGGTAACTTCAATATGTGACATGATTGTGTGATCTGATTTTTCAGCTTCTTAAATGTAAATATTTTCTGTTTTTTTGTTCCATATTACAAATTTCTTGGTTTGCGGACAAAACAAGACATTTGAGAACACAATTATTTCAAGATTTTGCAAACACTGATCAACATTTTCTGAGATTTTAGGGATCAAACATTGATTAGTCGAGAAAATGATCAAATGAATCGATTATGTCAGATAATAGCCCTGTTTTCATTCATTTTTAAATTCTCAATATTTATTTTCTTATATCTCAAAGGGTCAAATCCATTATCTACATCACCAATCCTAACCCTTTTGTTTGTTGTTGTATTTAAAACCGCAAGCATAATTATTAAAATGCAAAAATTTAGGCGCATCTGTTATCACAATGTGGCAGCAAACATTCAATTAGTGGATTTCTTGTGTGTTTGCAGAGGTGATGAAATTTACGAGGTTTCTTGAATGCATCATGAAGCTGCGTTTTTGTTTTTTTGTTGTTTTTTTTTAAGCGCAACGTTCTGTAGATCCTGCAGAACTGACGGAATTTAGCCAGGGTCTTTAAATGCATCTCGTTAGCTCCACACGCCGTGAAGCCTGCATTACTTTCAGTAGTTCTCATGTGCTAGAATTTAGAATATTCCGATAATTGAAGAAGAATACAGTCAAATATTCAAATAGCATTTTAGCTAGAATTATCTAACCCTACTTTGAATTAATTTACTTATAATTTGTGTAAATGGTGCTGGAGCGTCGAACTTCCCCACCTGTATGAACTACAGTTCTGTGACGTTCATTTATGGTGTTGTTTTTGTTTTGTTTTGCTTTAATAAAGAGGACCGCAGAGGACTGGTTTTAAAGATGTCTTGGTTTGTGTGTGTTTCCTCAGGATGGGCTCCGGTGATCTTGACTACAGGCAGCAGGCGCAGCAGATGGAGCTGAGGACGAGGGACATGTCTGTCTCCACCCAGGTCATCCCCGACTCCACAGAGCTGGACTTGTACGAGCAGGTCAGCGCCAACACAATGTAAAATAAGATGCTAACCCTGAGTGGTGCAACTTGGAATTTCTGAAATCACTTTTTGCATTTTCTCCATCGAGAAAATCTGTGATTTTACATCACAGTACACCGGAATAGTTCATTCTCTGTTGCCCCCATCAGTAATTTCATATGTATTATTTTGTGAGTTAGGGTTTTGAAAACCTTTTGTTTGGTTTAAACTCAATGATGCCATCTTGCTACATGAGGCAGCAGCTTCTCAATCCCAGTGAGATAAAAATGTCAATTTTTGGATTTTAGTGCAGGTTTAAGAACCTTCATTTTCTGTTGGAAAAGACTGTCTCACAGTGAGACACGGTGGAAAATATACACTTTAGATGTGGAACTTTAGGATTCTTTACTGCTTCAACTGTAACACCACTGACATGTTTTTGTTTGTAATGTCCCTCTTGTGTTTCAGGGAGTCCTCCTGTCCTCCTCCTGCCTTGAGAGGAACCTTCCTCACATGTTTCAGCTGTGGAGTGACATTTTCAACAGGTACAGAATCTCCCCCAACACTTAGCTTTACTACACAGCTGTTTTTTGATTTGGAAATTTAACATGGAAATGACGATGTTCTCAAATGTCGTGTTTTGTCCACAAACCAAAAATGATTCAATTCTAATGATTTCTTCTTTGTTATATGGAGCAAAGAAACAAGAAAATATACAAATTTGAGAAGCAGAAAAATCAGAAAACTTAATCGAGTAATTGTTTCAGCCCTACACATAATCAAGGAAAACAACGCAGCATTGAAACAGTAGAGAGGAAGTGAAGAATTAAGGATTGATGATCATGATATATTTATTTCATTCAAATAGATTATGTATATATATATCAGAATATAAAGCAAATCATCCCTATTTCTGTAAGGCTGGGCGATATGTCTGGTATATCTGGATATTTTTAGTTTATATCCCAATATACGAAGTTTCTCTGGACTCATGAAGTTTTCTTTTAATAGTTTTCTCTCTAATAGTGAGAGTGACAATATGCTGTAAATACACAAATAAAATATAATCTACCTTTTTACTTCAGATAATACCTGCTTTATTTCTATAAATAAAGGATATTTACAATACATGTGTCAGAAACAATGACCTTGTTTCTAAATGTGGTCAAAATCTGCTCATAATTAAACACAGATAATTAGGCTTACTACGTGTTATTGTCGATCCCATGTATTCTTTTACCAATACTGATGATTTTTCAATGCAACAGCCTTTAAAACCAGGAAAAGTCATCACCGATACTTTATCACGATATGACAATAACCAAACTCTCAGTATTGATATAATAACAGATAAAATAAAAGTTGATGAATGCAAAAAAGTAAATAAAGTCAATAAAAGGAGTAAAACATAAATAATAGATGCAGTAAGATTAAAAATACAGTGAAGTCTGGATTAAAATAATTTGTGCCTGATCCTAAAATTGAAATAATATGGTTCAGATGAATAATAAAAGCCAGGTTTTTAAAAAGTTTGCTTTTAAAAAAAAATATTGACATTCTCTGCTGCCCCCAGGTGTTCAGGAAGTGAAACGCAGCAGAGAATTGATCAGGTGTTGTAATGTTTCCCTTTAGCCCCCACTTTGATGACGAGGAGCGTCTGAGAGTCCTGGTGATGAGGTCAGCTCAGGAACTGGCCAATGGGATCTCGTACTCCGGTCACATGTACGCCATGACTCGCGCAGGCCGTCACCTGACCCCTGCTGGTGACCTGCAGGAGACTGTTGGTGGAATGGAACAGGTACTTTTTCTGTCTTTCACAGTGAAGTGCAGACGTCACTGAAAGGCGGACTGGATTCGGACCTGGATGGTGTCTTAACCAGACTCCAGTCCAGTCAATTTTATTATCCTCATATTCAAGCCAACTCACCCAGGCCTTCAAAATAAGAGCCACTGACTTGAGCTTTTTTTTTTTAACTACTTCCTGTATAAACTTTTTGCAATAGCAATAAATAATAGCTTATAGTTATTTTTATTAAAAAAATATAAATTTGTATGACTATCAATTTTAGCAGTTATTCCACAACTTTAGCAGTACAGGAAGTAGCCGCAACTTCGCACAAGAGCAAGTACAACTCCTGATACAAGAGGAGGGAAAAATAATCTGAATAAAGTAACTCGTGTAATCTGATTAGAGACATGTAGACGCCTCAGAGATTTGAGTGAAATCTAGTTTAATTAATTTATTTATTTAAGTCACTAAAGCAATTTTGCACATTGATTTGGGTCTAAATTGCTTCCTTTTAAAAAAATAAATAAATAAAAAATCTTGTATGTTTCACCAAGCCAATCAGGAGGTACCAATATTTTGAACACCCACCAGGGGCCAATGATGCTTTGAATTGATGTACTACAATTACAGGGTGCTTTGCACAGGTCTGGATGGAATTGGAATTTTAAGTCGCTGTTTTGCAGACCTTGAAAAGTCTGGAATTTTGTGTTAAAGCCTTGAAAAAGTTCAGCTCATAGTAGAATTAGAAAATGTTTATTTACTTACTAGTCTGCATTCATTCATGCTTTTATTATAATTTGCTTTTCTACTAAACTACATAAAGTGAAGCTCTTGAAAAGACCTTTTCTGTTTTGAAAAAGTTTGGGGTAAAAGGGACAAGCATTCTGAATAATAGATGGAAACTGCAACAAAGGCAGGCTTTTTTTAATCTTAATTTTTTTTTTAATTTTTTTTAAACAGAATTTTGAAAAATGTAGTTAAAAATTTGCGATGGAAACCTAGCTATTGTTTTTTTGTTTGGGTTTTCAGGTGAAGTTTATGAAGAGGATAGCCGAGACGTCCGACATCGGCCACTTGATCAGGACGTTACCAAGGATCAAAAAGCACCTTTTCAATCCAGACATCATGAGGTGAGTCCAGTCTCATCGTGTCTGTGTTTCCTCTGTCGCCTTCTTTACTCTGATTTTCGTTTAGACCAGGGGTGGGCAATTATTTTCCCCAAGAGGCCACAGGAGATACTTTAAATATTGTTAAGGACTGGACCAATGGGCTACATTAAATTCTGCTCAGTATTCATTTCATGTATTTTTTTAAGGAGCAGTAAATTGTATTGTTTTGGTATAAATTAGGCAGCATACAAACACACAATAAACAAAATTAATGGCAAGGCAGACTTTATTCAATTATTAATAACTATTGAAAATAAACTACTCTTCTACAGGACACTGTGGTGTCCTGTAGAAGGACACAGGACACTGTGGTGTCCTGTAGTGAGTGTATTATCTTACACCACCAACAGCGGCCACGCACGCGGTACACATCTGCACACTCACACACAAACACTAAAGCTAACAGTGTGGATGCGGTGCGAATCTTCGACCGGTGACTTTACATGCAAGAGTGACAGAGCTTTGCTGTTTAGATAATAAGATAATAAACAGGGAAGGAGATCATGTTGATACTGTTCTTAGTGTGGTCATTTGATATAAGCTGCACGCGTTGTGTGGATAGAAGGAGCAGACAAATCAGCTAAAAGAGAGAGAGCTGCAGGGCAGAGAGATGAACAAACGGAACAATATGATACATGAGCGTCGATTCTGTCACCACGCATCGATCGGTGTATGGGAGACACAGAAAACATTAGGTGCACCCCAGAGCCCTGGCATTTACCTTTTTATTATTTATAATTAACCTCACGCTGGCCAGTCAGGGAGGGTGAAAGGGCCACATATGGCCCATGGGCCGTGTAATGCCCAGGTCTGGTTTAGATGATGTCCTTGGCTGTGCATCAGGACGTCTACATGCGTTTCCAACTTTTAAACCCCACATGTGTTTTTGTTGACAGATGTGCGGTCAACACGACTCCACAGAAACTGACCGACACGGCCGCACAAGTGGAGCGCTTCATCGACGACATCAGCGGCAACAGAAAAGAACGCAAATTCAGCCGACCAAATATTATTGAGGTAAAGAATCATTTAATATCAACAAAACAGATATGATTTTACTTTTGTGTAATTTTTTTCCTTTTTTTTTTTGTTTTTTTAAATCCAGAAACCTTTAGACCCTCTGGACGAATCTGGACCGAGCAAGAAAGTGGTCGCTGTAAGTTCAGTTTAGCCTCTGAATTAAATAATGACCATAAACAGAACAAGAATAATGCAAATCAGTTTCTGGAGGTTATGATTATTTTCATAATCAATAAATGTTTTGGTAATTTTCTCAATTAATCAAATAGTGATCAGAACATTTTTCTAATATTAGAAAAATGTTCCAATACTGTATGTTGGTTGGTATTTTCCAAACTTTGAAATGATCATGTTCTTTAATGTCTTAATTTGTCCACAAACCAAAATTACTCAGATTGATTGCTTTGTTTTATTTAGTGCTTAACGAATTTATTATAAAACAAAAATATACATATTTTAGAATTTTAGAAATCTTTCGAAAAAAAAAGTGCTTAAAGCTAAAAATGTTATTGTTAATTATTTGGCAAATAATCTGTATTCACCTTTTAATACCCAAATTTTATGGAGCATAACATTCAACCACTAAAACATCAAGAATTAATTATGTGCTTTACTACTATTTTTGTCAGTTTTTTTGTGAAACAGTAAGTTTGAACATTCATGGATAAAAATAATAAATATATTTTAGCATTAAAAATGTTATTTCAGTTAAAGGGCTTCCACATACTGGTGTATTAACCATTACACAAATTGCATATAGGAAGGAAAGCAGAAAATATTTCTATTAAAGAAGCTGAAACATCTGGAAAAAATACTCAAACTGATTAATTGCTTATGAAACTCATTAATTCGACATTTAAATGTATTGTGATCTCTCTAAGAAAAGGAAAATCCTGCATTTAAACCTCAAGAAATACCAAACATTTTCAAATATTCTAGTTTTCTAATCTGGATCCTTGCTAGCTTCCACCGTGGTAGCTGCTGAACTTGAAAACAAAATTAAGAAATAATAAAGATTCACGAGGCATCACTGTCAACAACAGTCACAATTGTTTGGGGGAAACAAACAGTTATTATGATGTCGCCGTAACAATATTCATGATGATATTTAACAGCATTTCAAAGTAAAAGTGTTTGTTTTTTGATATGAAATAGACAGGAGTCAACAATAATAATAATAATAATAAACAAACCAATGAAACAGATTCTTTGCCGAGTTTCTTTTTCCGACAGTATTATTATTATTTCACGTTTCTTCCACAGGAGCTGAATTTCCATCCGTGTCAGATGAAAACCTTCTTCGAGATGCCTTTTCCCGTCAATTTTGTCAGCGAGAGCATACGAACGGTGCCGTTCTGCCATGAAGACTATGCCAGGTTAATCCCTTCACCACTTAATCCACTTAATCCACTGTCATGTCAGATTTGACCCTTAGACCCAAAGACATTATTTTTATTCACTCACTGCTGCTTAGACTTTATTGTTTATTCATACATTCTTTGATATGAATGTACATACTTTGTTTCTCAACATGATTAAATCCTGCTTATATATAAATTTAACCTATTTTAACAACGTTCGTTAATTTGTGTAATCTCTCTGTCAGTTTGTGTATTTTAGCGAGGATGATGACGGCCAAGTTCCTCCACGGAGAGATCCGAGAGAAAGGCGGAGCTTACGGAGGCGGAGCCAAGATGGGAGGAGGCGGTCTCTTCACCTTTTACTCATACAGGTGCGCAGACGTCAGTGACAAATAAATGACATTCCTGTTGCCTCGGAAATTAGTAGTGAAATTACAGTATTTGGTCGGTAACGTTAGCATTATCGCTAGGTTTGCCAACTTTGTTTGTTTTTTGTGTATAAAAACACTGTAAAAATGTCTCCACAGTCAAACGGTATTGCATGTGCATATTATTATTATTTTATTTATTTATTTATTTTAAGCTAAAATCAGTCGTACTCTCCTAGCAGCCATTTTGAATTTTTAAACTCAAGGAATGAGGAGTTTGAATGAGCCACGTGATGCTGACGAAAATTGAATGTCACAACTGCCCCCAACCAAAATGCTTGCGGTTTATTTTTAGTGAGTTAACTATTATTTTATTACTTTACTACTACTTTACTTAACTCACTAAAAATGGCTCATTCAAACTCCTCATTCCTTGAGTTTAAAAATTCAAAATGGCTGCTAGGAGAGTACGACTGATTTAAGCTTTAAAAAAAAATTAAAAATAATATGCACATGCAATATCGTTTGACTTTGGAGACATTTTTACAGTGTTTTTATAGTAGTAGTAAAGTAATAAAATAATAGTTTTAGAAATCACACAAAGTCCTGGAAAGATGCATGCTCCCCCCTGTGGCTCCTCACTGGTACTGCATGTTTGGCGAGCTATACATTGTTTTAGTTGTTGTGTGAAATTTTCACCAATATTCCAGCACCACATAGTTATTTAAATGTTTTTTGAGCTGTACAATAAAAACTAGGAAATTACGACTTGTATGGTGCTAATAACGTGTTACACATTTAATTTTAAGTAAAATATTGAACACACTAACAATTTAACGCAGGGTTTGAGCTCAGATTTTTATTTAATTTGTTTTGTCCCCTCCAACTCTCAGGGATCCGAACTCGGTGCAGACGTTATCTGCGTTCCGTAAAAGCGTCGACTGGGCAAAGTCGGGACAGTTCACCCAGCAGGACATCGACGAGGCTAAACTGTCGGTTTTCTCCGCCGTCGACGCCCCCGTAGCTCCGGCAGACAAAGGTACGTAAAAAATCAGCAGAAGACGCGATTCATGAAAATGTCCGCAAGCTCAAAAAGTGCAAATATTTAATTACATTTTGTTTTTGATTACATCTGTGCAACATTTTTTGTGGATGTCGTATGTTAAGAAATTTTTACATTTTTATGTTTCTTCATATTTTTATGCTTAATGACTTTTTTGATGTTTTACGTATTACGTACTTTTTGAAGATTTACGATACTATGACCTTTATTACGACTAACTTAATGATGACTAAAAAAATTGCATTCTTCTATCATGACGATTACTTCTTGTTTTTTTTCTTACTTTTACTTACTATTTTTATCTTACTATGTTTTTAAATATTTTACTTTCCTATGATTTAATTACGTTTTTTTTAGTTTAATTAACTTTGACATTGAGTTTATGTTTTTGTTATAGTTTTTGAAATTTTTTTGGACCATTTTCACAGTTTTTATGTCTACAGTTTTTAACTATATGCCAATGACATGATGTTTTTCTTAATGTTTTTATTTTACACAGTTTTTAAGTTTTTATGTATTTTATTTTAAATTGAATCATTTCGACATTTTTATGTTTTACAATGCTTTTACTTTTTTTTTTACATCTTACTCTACGATAATGTTTTTGTATCAAATGTTAGGGTGTTTTTTGACTTATTCGTCTATTAGTTTGTTTTTTAACTTTTTGTTTTTATTGACAGTTTTTGACATTTTTATGAATTGTATTAGTTGTTTTTCTTTCTTACATTACATGTTCTTAATTTATAACAAAAGTATACATTTTTTTTGTTTTTTTATGTTTCATAATTTTTGTTTTATTACTTACTTATTTTTTGTCTAACTATACTTAGATGTTATGGTATACATATTTTTAGACATGTTTATGGCTTAACAAATTATTAATTTTAGTCTTTCTTTTGACATTTTTTAAGAATTTTTAATGTTGTTTTGCTTACCATAAATCGTCTTTTAATTACATATACCTGGCCCAGTTTTTCATGTTTTCATGCATGATCTGGATTTTGAAATCTTTATCTTACTAGTTTAACTTAATGACTTTTTATGAGCTTTTTCTTTATATCTTTATTTAATACAATATTTTGGATTAATCTTTTCACCTTTATTTTCCGTCTTACTGTTTTGATAATTGTCTAACTAAACTGTTTTAGTGACATTTTTCTGTCTCTGTGTTGCAGGAATGAGTCGTTTCCTCAGTGGAATCACAGACGACATGAAACAGAATCACAGACAAAGACTCTTTGACGTCACTCACAAAAACTTGGTGGACGTGGCTGGAAGGTAAACAAAAATAAACATTATGTCTGCTAACTGTACTTATTTGGTATGCATATATTGAAGCATTTTTTTCATTTGTGTTATTTTTCTTCAGGTACTTAAATGTGGGACAGAGGACGTGTGGTGTCGCCATCCTAGGACCAGAGAACGAGACGATAAAGAAAGATCCGACATGGATTATAAAGTAACCTAATCAGTAGGTATTATGTCAATAATTAAATACTTGAACTCCAATTGACCACAGTGATAAAAATGTACTATGGGCAGGAAATGTAAAAAGTACTTTGGATTTATTTAAAAATGAAGTACAAATTAATGCTCTCTATTGATTCTATCCTAAACATTCTTAACAATTTACATTTAACATTATTACATTGCAACATAAAATGAGTTGACTCTTCATTTACCTGTGATTTGAATTTTATATGCTAAAGATTTTTAGGACTATGTTCACCACTTTTTTCCTACCGAAAACTAAAGATTGTCGCTTTCTACGCCGCTCACACTCTCTGCACCAAAGTCCACAGAGAAAAACAATGATTTTACATCACAGCGCACAGGAGTTTTTGACCCACTGCTGCCTCCATCAGTAAGTTCAAATGTCTTATTTTGTGACTTCAGTGTTTTTAATTCTTTGGTCAAATTTACCTCAGTGACACAAACTGACCACATGACTTGATATGAGACCAGCAGCTCCTGTGTCCCTGTGAGCTAAAATCACTGATTTTCTCTATGGAGTTTGGTGTGGGAGAGTGAGCGATTTACAAACTTCTGTTCAGTGTATAGTCTTATAAATCCAATTCATTATTTTACATTTATTAATTTCTATTAACCATTAGTAGTTCATGGTTATAATTCTGCAACTGCTCACTCTCCCACACCAAAGTCCATAGAGAAAATCAGTGATTTTAGCTCACAGGGACACAGGAGCTGCTGCTCTCGTATCAAGTCATGTGGTCAGTTTGTGTCACTGAGGTAAATCTGAACTAAGGATTACCAACACAGAATTTCACAAAATAAGACATTTGAACTTAGTGATGGAGGCAGCAGTGGATCAACAACTCCTGTATGCCGTGATGTAAAATCACTGATTTTCTCTATGGTGTTTGGCTCAGGAGAGTGATTCTAGTTACTAAAAGCTGCAAAATACTAAGATACATTAGCAGGCTTACATTTAAAAATCTTGTTTTGGTTCCAGACTCATACAGCAACTCTTAAAAAAAAACAAAAAAAACCAGTGCACACATTCTCTTGTTTCCACACAATAAATGCTTTATTACGCTTGACAGGACACTCACGTCACACACATCACGAGCACAGAAGCCAATGATGTGCACAGATTCTTTGCTTCACTTCCACAGAGCGAGATTTAAAATGCTAAAAAAAAAAAAAGGAAAATTGACGGACAATTTTCAACGTGCGACCAGATCTTTGACAGCTACAGTGATTCTAATGGCTTGTTCACTCATTATAAGCAGCTTCAGTGGATTACGTTAGTTACGATTAAAGTGCTGGAGAAGAAAAACAAACAAAACTTGCTTTAACCTTGCCGAGTTAAATGCAGTATGGATGTTTGCTCAAGTTAAAAAAAAAAAAAAAAACCTAATAAATATTGCTACATTTTTAAAACCAAAACTTAAATAATTTTACAGTACATTATACTAACTTTAATATATATATACTTTATTTTTTCCAATTAAGGTTAGAATGGCTACATAGCTTATTGAAATGACCCTCAAATTTAATGTAAATATCTATATTTTAGAAATGGATCCATCTTGAAAAGTGCTGTGAATTTAACGTATAATATACCTTTTAATAATACTATCTATCTATATATTTATTTTTAAGTTTACTGTGGTGTATTTGCCGCCGCAGTTGCGATGCTGGCGTGCGTCTCTGGTTCAGATGGACGATGTGGTGTTGCTGTCTTTGGGTCGGACCCGGGTCACGTGTTCCAGCTGTCCAGAGTCGGACACGTCGTAGCTCGTCTTGTACTTGGCCAGGATTTTCATCAGTGGGCGGAGCTTCAGCCACCACTGCTCCTTAGGAATCCTGTGGCTGAGAAAGAAAAAAGATTTTGAGCGTAAAGTTTCAGAAGTGAACACTTTTTAAAGCAAACAAAGTTACGTCGTTTCTGAAGAAGCAGCAAAAAAAAAAAAAGAGGCAGAAAAATAACCAACAGACAACAAGTTACATTCTACAGCTTTAAACACAAAACTGTTTTTGCCTTTATTTTACTTTAAATTCTGTGCAGCCTTAAAAGTATGAGTTGAATGTTTTCATTAAAAAAAAAATTGTTGTAGTTAAAGTTGCAACAACGTTCTAGTGAGTAAGACATTCAAAATTTCAAAACACAAAACTTCGTAATAACACAAAAGTCACAGCAACTTCATTAAACGGTAAAATGTTACATTAATTTGTAGGATGACATTCTAAACTTTGACATTTTGGTCAAATTTTGGAAGACATACTTGAGTAAAAAAATAAGTAAATAATAGTACAGGAATTTGTCTAAATGTCAACATCTAAAAATGTATATGAATAGTCAGTAAAATAACAAGATAAAGCTATCAAAATAGTAAAGACGCATGACAAAGTCAAAAAAGAAACTTCAAATGTGTCAAAACAGTAAAGACTAGCATGACAGTCAAAAAGAAACTTCAAATGTGTCAAAACAGTAAAGACACGCATGACAAAGTCAAAATGAAACTTGAAATGTGTCAAAACAGTAAAGACACGCATGACAAAGTCAAAAAAGAAACCTCAAATGTGTCAAAACAGTAAAGACACGCATGACAAAGTCAAAAAAGAAACTTCAAATGTGTCAAAACAGTAAAGACACGCATGACAAAGTCAAAAAAGAAACTTCAAATGTGTCAAAACAGTAAAGACACGCATGACAAAGTCAAAAAAGAAACTTCAAATGTGTCAAAACAGTAAAGACACGCATGACAAAGTCAAAAAAGAAACTTCAAATGTGTCAAAACAGTAAAGACACGCATGACAAAGTCAAAAAAGAAACTTCAAATGTGTCAAAACAGTAAAGACACGCATGACAAAGTCAAAAAAGAAACTTCAAATGTGTCAAAACAGTAAAGACACGCATGACAAAGTCAAAAAAGAAACTTCAAATGTGTCAAAACAGTAAAGACACGCATGACAAAGTCAAAAAAGAAACTTCAAATGTGTCAAAACAGTAAAGACACGCATGACAAAGTCAAAAAAGAAACTTCAAATGTGTCAAAACAGTAAAGACACGCATGACAAAGTCAAAAAAGAAACTTCAAATGTGTCAAAACAGTAAAGACACGCATGACAAAGTCAAAAAAGAAACTTCAAATGTGTCAAAACAGTAAAGACACGCATGACAAAGTCAAAAAAGAAACTTCAAATGTGTCAAAACAGTAAAGACACGCATGACAAAGTCAAAAAAGAAACTTCAAATGTGTCAAAACAGTAAAGACACGCATGACAAAGTCAAAAAAGAAACTTCAAATGTGTCAAAACAGTAAAGACACGCATGACAAAGTCAAAAAAGAAACTTCAAATGTGTCAAAACAGTAAAGACACGCATGACAAAGTCAAAAAAGAAACTTCAAATGTGTCAAAACAGTAAAGACACGCATGACAAAGTCAAAAAAGAAACTTCAAATGTGTCAAAACAGTAAAGACACGCATGACAAAGTCAAAAAAGAAACTTCAAATGTGTCAAAACAGTAAAGACACGCATGACAAAGTCAAAAAAGAAACTTCAAATGTGTCAAAACAGTAAAGACACGCATGACAAAGTCAAAAAAGAAACTTCAAATGTGTCAAAACAGTAAAGACACGCATGACAAAGTCAAAAAAGAAACTTCAAATGTGTCAAAATAGTAAAGACACGCATGACAAAGTCAAAAAAGAAACTTCAAATGTGTCAAAATAGTAAAGACACGCATGACAAAGTCAAATGTAAAAAAAAGTAATTATATTATGAAAACAGCATAGTGTCTGTCTTTAGTTAGCAGTAGCTTTAGCACTAGCATAATATTGCGTTTATTGCTGGTTAAATCTTTGATTTTTTTCATTAAAAGAAAAATTATTTTAAAACTAATTTTCTTACACAAAGTCCGTCTCGTCTCGAAGCTGCGACACGGGCTGAAAGACCATCGCTCTGCGACGCATCCCCAACAGGCAGGCGGTGTCATCCGAGTTCGCAAACACTCGCCCTGCGACAAGGACAAAGTGTTAGCATTATAGACTCAAAACGTCGACTCACACAAACAGAAAAATAAAAACCCCTTGTTTTTTACCTCCTTTGTACGAATCTTTGAGCGTCCGAGTGATCCACTGCATAGCTTTAGCTGCGACTTTGGTGCCGAAGTTTCTATCAAAAGGAGACGGCGCGCCCCCCTGTGGGCAGACAATGAAATCAATTGTAACATTTATTCTCCCACACCAAAGTCCATAGAGGAAATCAGTGATTTTAACTCACAGAACACAGGAGCTGCTGGTCTACTGCTGCCTCGTGTGGTCACTTTGTGGCACTAAATTAAATCTTAAAAAAATATTTCCAAACACAGAATTTCATTAAATAAAGTCATTTGAACTTAGCGATGGAGGCAGCAGTGGATCAACAATAACTGTGTGCCGTGATGTAAAATCACTGATTTTCTTTATGGACTTTGGTGTGGGTGGTTTACAAACTTCAATTTCCAATTGGAAAAGTTTGTTTAACAGTGAAAAAAAAGAAAAGAATAGAAAAGCTGCCAACGTATTCTGAAGATATCGTAGAATTAGGCAAGCAAACAGGCCCCGCCCTCAACATCTGAAGTAAACATAAGCACCATGCTAATGTTGTTCATGTTATGTCACAGTTTTTAAAGCAGTTTAAAGTCCTGATCACTTAAAGTCCAAACATTTTCCTGTTGTAAATTAGCCATTTAAACACGAAGCTGAAGAAACGCAAATTCCATCGTTAACATCGTTAAAGTTAAAAGTAAAGTAAAAGCTAAAATAAACGAATAAAACAGACGCGTTGGTGGCGCGTCAAACCTGCTGCATGTGACCGAGGATGTTCTTTCTGCAGTCGAAGACGCCGCGGCCTTCCTCCGAGTAAAGCTGGTAGATGAAATCAGCCGTGAAGTTTTCGTTGCAGTTCTCGTTCCTGAAAAACAAAACAAAACAAAAAGAAAATAGTCAGCTAAAGGGCAAGTTCACTGAAATTATAAACAGTTCTTCTGGGACTATACTAACATAGTGGTGATTTAGATTAGTTTTCCAGGGGGAAAAAATTACATTGATGCAAAAATGATATAAGTTTGAAAATTGGTAGGAAAAAAAAAAAAAACCAATTAAACTGAAGAACAGCTCAACTTTTGTCATCAGTCCAAACAAAATGTGTTGTTTGTTTACAGGAAGAGACGCTGACATTTTCAAGTGCGACCAACGGAAGACCTCGTAAGAATCTGCAGCTCAGAAAAGTGGCTGATGAGGCTTTACAGTTACAGTTATGTTGGTCACCACATGTTGGTGCTTTTGACAGCGTGTCAACGTGGTTCTTTGTGTTTGTACATAGATGATTTTGAGAATTGGGGGGGGGGAAAAAACAACCTACAATTTTAAAAAAGGCTAAGCTACTAAATCATCTCATCTTCAAAGGGGCCAAACAATCAACACGCTAATGAAAAAGAACAAAAACTGACACCAAACCACATGACTTCTCAACAAACCAACTAACTTTCAGTTAAAATGACGATGTTATTAGCAGAAAGAAACTAAAACTCACAGGGAAAATGGAACAAAAGCAGAAAAATGTCATTATTATTATTATTAATAAGAGCAACATGAAGTTTGGAGAGAGAAATACTAATTTATAAAAGCTGCAATGAGTCGTGTAAAATAAAAGATTTCATTAGCAGAACAAGAGCTGAACAATTAATCATTCTTAAAACAAACGTTAATAAAAATGTGAAGAGCAAATTGTAAAGGCAACATTTAAATCTTTTGCTATTTTTAAACAGCTCATACTTTACACTACAGTTGTAGGGCTGCAATTAACAATTATTTTCATAAACGATTAATCAATTTGTTGTTTTGTTAGAAAATGCTGAAAATGTTGGATTGTGTTTCCCAAACTGGGAAATAATGGTGTTTTCAAATATACTGTTTTGTCCACAAATCAAAATTGATTCAGTTTTATAAAATTCTTAGTTATATGAAGCAAAGAAACCAGAAAATAAAATAAAAAAAGAAGCTGAAAAATCTAAAAGCTTGTTTTACTTCCTTAAAAATAACCACCTCAAATTGATTAATGGATTATCAAAACTAATTTACCAGTTGATTAATGATCAATTAACCTTTGCAGCTCCATATTTTTAACATATGACAAACAGACAAACTAATAACATAAAATGTGAAAAGAGCAAAACTGTGCATGATGTAGCGTTGGTCGTCAAATTTACCCAAGAGATGTTTGGTAAATTAAATTAAACTGCATGTTAAGCATGTTCTTTAGAACATAGACACATAAAACCAAAACAAAACAGTTAAATGATGGGAAAATGTTTAGCAAATTTATTTGGGGATACATCCCGTGACCCATCTGTGGGTCCCAACCCAGTGTTTGGGAAACACAGCGCTACAGCAAATACTGACATGAAGCTAAACTTAAAGAATATAGGTCACAAATTCAACTTAAATCACAATTTTGGTATTTTACATAAATTATTCAGCCTATAAATGTCTGGACTTTATTGTAATTAGGTGAAATAACCCTTTAAAGCTATGGAAATTAGATTTGTGTCAATATTATCAAAACAAAAATGAACCACAGAATCAAAATACACAAATTTTAAACAAAATATCAATTTGATCATTTAAAATTGTATTTGTTTGAAAATACACTTTTTTGTTTGCGATTCGGAACATGGGCGGAGCTTAAGAAGCTGCCTGCTGATTGGCTACTGAGTTTTGCAGCAACAGCTCAATAGAATTTTCCCCTCAAATCTTTCCCTGCCAACACGCGACAAAGTACATCGTAAAATATTAAAAGGTTCGTCAGATTATCTTTGACGCAAAATTCGGATCATTGCAAACAAAAAGTGTATTTTCAAACAAATAAAATAGGAAAAAATTTAAATGATTAAATTGATACTTTGTTTGCCATTTCTGTATTTTTATTTTGTGCTTCATTTTTGTTTGCTCAATTCATAAAAACTCTGTTTGATGATAACTGACCCAAAAATCTAATCCCATATAAAGTTGTCCACCGTTTCTCAGCAACATTAGCTCGACGGTAAAAACAGTTAAAATCTTAATTTCTCCGTCCTCACTACAGACTCCCACAGCTTCACTCTTCGCTAACTTAGAACTTCAGACAAGTTTTGAGTTTTTTCCACCACCTTTAAATGTGATTATTTGACATGAAGCAGCAAAAGAAAAAAGCTCTTAATTCTCCCCAAACAGTGTGTGGTTTATCCTCAGTGACCCTGAGCAGGTGGCAGCAGCCTGCTGACGCACTTGTGACGCTTCCTCTGCTCGTTTTAAGATGCTGCAGGTGTAAAAATAAATTTAAATAAATAAATAAATAAAAACCCCTCAGTACAATGTCACCTGAAACATCTCACTCGTCCTATTTCCTCACAACTGTGTCCTGCTGGGAGCTTCTCGAGCAGCGCCGCGGTGGTGCAGTGGACTAAAATAGCCACGAGAGACGACGCGGAAGAACAACAAAAAGCGGCAGCAAGGTCGATGGAGTGATGTTAGGAAATGAAACTGGACCGTTGAAATGGACACACGCACGCAGACAGACAGACAGAGGCTGCACACAAACTGTGAGACAGTAAGGACACAGAGGGACCATGAAGGAGACAGAGCGAGGACCCTCACCTGAGCACTAGTCCTCTCTGGACGCTCGTCTTCATCTTCTGCGTCAGATGCTCCACGTTGGCCTGAAAACACGGAGCGGAGCTTCACGTTAGAACCAGAGCGGAGAGCAGAGAACAACAACCTGCACGACGACACGACGCTCGGGCCGTTAATCACACGCCGCCTCCTCCTCCTCCTCCTCCTCCTCCTCATCCTCCTCCTCCTCTGCCTCATGACTCTCCAGAACAGAAAGGTGCAAGATACTGTGAGAGCCACTAGAGGGCGCCAACACACCTGTTTTAAATGCAACAGTCAGGCTTTTGTAGGTATTTCAGGACTTTTTAAATCTACTTTTATCATGTGACACATGATAAATCATCTGTGTCATAAATTATCATTCTGACACATTTTTTGCTATTTATTTTGACAAGAATTGCTTTTGGTCTGTGTTACTTTTGTTTGTTCAGCACCAAAACAAGTCGGGCTCCACTGATTACCAAATTAAAAGTCAACTATGTGAATTATCAATTAATCATTTTGAGTGTTTATTTACTTGTTTAGGTAAATAATTAAGTTTTAGGTAAGTAATTGGGTTTCTCTGATCTTTCTCCTTTTAAATGTGAACATTTTCTGGTTTCTTTGCTCCACATAAAAAAGAAAATAATTAAAACTGAATCGTTTTGGTTTTGACATTTGACAGCGTCGTCATTTCCAGGTTTTGGAAACATTTTTAAACAAGGATCAAACAACTAATAAATTAATCAATGTTGAAAATAATCATCAGGTTATACGTATATATATATATACGTATATATATATACACATATATATGTATATATAAATGTATATGTATATACATATATATACACATATATATGTATATATAAATGTGTATGTATATACATATATATACACATGTATGTATGTGTGTATATATATATATATACACACATACATATATATATATATATACACACACATGTATGTATATATATATACACACACACACATACATACACATGTATATGTGTGTGTGTGTACTTTTCCATCAACAAAGTGTCCATATTTTTAGTTTTTCAGATTTTAAACCTGTGTTTAAACCTCAGCAGCAACTATTGTCAACTTTATTACAACAAATAAATAATAATAACTGATATCAACTCTAAAGTGATACTTCGCGTATGTTTTTGAGTGGAAATAACACAGAGAGAGCCAGTTTCAGACGCTGACACTCATTATGACTGAAAGCACAAGTTTTATCTGCTTGAAGATTCGCCGAATAAAATCTACGCCATCATTACTCTACAATATTTTAAAAGCGTTGGATCTGAACATCTATCAAAACGCTGGGTAGGAAAATAGCTAGTCCGAGTATATTGAAAATATACACCGTTAATAATCGAGAGCACGGGAGTTAAGATTCACCTGCTGGGCCTAAAAGAGTTGGCAAACCGTTCTGTATCGGCCGGTGACACGAAGGTCTTCGATGCGTCGTTGTAGTCGACATGAGCCGCTTCCTCACTTTTGTAAAGGCCCGTCGCCGTGCCGACATTTCCGCCGTGTAGTCGGGGAAAATGGAGACTCTCGTTGGCGGCTGAGTCGTAGTATGTCGAACACATCCCGGTCGTTGTGGACCTTGGCGATGAGGATGATCCGCGGCCGCTCGTTGGGCTGAGGCTTCGGTCTCAGGCCACGGTGGGCCCGGTCTATTGTTACGGGTCTGCTAACGTTGTCTTGCCCGAGTAGCTCTGGGATCAGCTTAGCGACAAAGTCAGTACGGCTGCCTTTCTCTTCCCCTTCTTTAACGCCCACGATCCTGACATTGAGCCCGCGCGAGCGGCCCTTCCACATCGCTCACCTGTAGCTCGTTACAAGCAGCTTCCGGTGTTGCTAATCGACTGGCATTAGCCGACGTGACATCGTCAAAGTCTACAAAGCGGCGCTCACTTTCTTGGTGTTTCTTCCGAAGCGAGGACAGCGTTGCTTCGCTTGCGTCGAGGCGGCCCTCCAATGATTTATTGACGCCGTCCACGAGAGCGGTGACGGCAGTGAGCTCAGCCCCGTGGTTAGCGACACCCGCTAATATAGCGTCGTTGCTAGCGGCCGACGGACTCGTATCTCTGGCCGTATCCCTCTGACTGCCGTCTTTCTTAGGCATGCTGACATAAAAACCACTTCCAACAGATTAACAGATTTTAGCGCAGTTTTAAGGACAGCACAGCGTAAAATAATGCTAAAGTGCCATGTTTTTGGAAATAAAATGAAGGAGATGGCACGGAGTACCCGGAAAACACGTCTACTCCATCACTGCGCACGAGCGCCGCCCAAATAAAATCTTTTAAGAACACGTTTGCCACTTATTCCTCATCATTTAACTGCGTTTTTCAACAGGAAACTCAAAACTTATGTGTGTCTGTGTAAAACAACTCGCTCTCCCACACCAAACTCCATAGAGAAAATCAATGATTTTACATCACAGCACACAGGTGTTGTTGATCCACTGTTGCCTCCATCACAAAGTTCAAATGTTTGAATTTTTTTTAACTTCAGTGTAAAAAAGTGTTTCAACGTCTTTGTTCAGATTTACCTCAGTGACACAAAGTGACCACACGAGGCAGTAGTAGACCAGCAGCTCCTGTGTCCCTGTGAGCTAAAATCACTGATTTTCTCTATGGACTTTGGTGTGGGAGAGTTGTATAGCTTATCTCCTAATGAAATGTACATCAGCTTAAATGTAGAATAATTAAGGAATATGTTTGTCTTTATCTCACTGTTAGGCAGACTTTTCCAACAGGAAACTGAAGTTTGTAAACTCACTCACTCTCCCACACCAAAGTCCATAGAGAAAATCAGTGATTTTAGCTCACAGGGACACAGGAGCTGCTGGTCTACTGCTGCCCCGTGTGGTCACTTTGTGTCACTGAATTAAATCTTAACAAATATTTCCAAACACAGAATTTCATTAAATAAGACATTTGAATTTACTGATGGAGGCAGCAGTGGATTAACCACTCCTGTGTGCTGTGATGTAAAATCACTGATTTTCTCTATGGACTTTGGTGTGGGAGAGTGAGTGGTTTACAAACTATAGTTTCCAGTCATTCAGAGCATGTCTAACATTGTGATAAAAAAAAAAGCTAACACATGCTTCAGACATTGTAGACTTGAACAGGTGTAGATTTTAGTTTGATTTCAGTTGTCAGTCTAATAGTGAGATAAAGCTGCAAACAAATTCTTAAGACATCATAGACTTAAAGAGGAATAGATATAATAAGGTCAGGCTTTTATTAAGTGGTTAAAATTGGGTTAAAAAGCCATATTTTCAATAAGAGCAAACCTCAATGTTTTCAAACTACAAAAAAGCTAAATTATCACTTTAAGTTCTGTTAAAACTAAACGTACAGATGAACCACAGTGTGCCAGGGAACACTGGAAACATTCTGACCTTGACTGTGTTAACAGGAAGTGTCTGTTATGGAGTGAGTGATGCAGCTCAGCAGTTATTAATAAATTCTCAATCCTCTGGGTCACGTGACCAGCGAAGGTGGAGGCAGTGATGAAGCTGCTTCTACTACAACAACAGGTCAAATATATCTGATGCACTGTTTATCAAACTTTCTATACGATGTCACCACAAACTGTTGTCACTCAAATCACAATATAAATTCTAATCTGTGACATCTCATGTTATTTTGAATTGATACATTAATATTTTCCAAAAAAACACACACAAATCTTACGTAAAATTGTGCAAATTTGATTAGGGGACCCTTCAGAACTCTCCCACGAGCCATCTGTGAGCCCCGACCCAGACTTTGAGAAGCACTAAACTGATGTAGAAAAGGGCAGAGTGCATTTTCTCCACTGTTGTTGGAAACAAACAACAACAAAAGCTCAAACAGAGATTTAAAGGTTTATAAACTGATATTATCGACATGATTTCAGTATCGACCAATACTGGCTTCAAAGTGTATTATTGGATATTGTCGTCAAGTAATAAAATATGTGGTTAATTTAGCAGCGAAATTATATATATTTTCAATTATAACAGACGTCCACTAATCCAACTTGTCTATGGAGTATTTTTTGACACTTTTACATTCGTTTGCATTTTTGATTTTTAAAATATTAACATTCTTAGATTAAATAAATTTTCCCATATTTTAAACAGTAATTGCCCACTTTTTAGTTTTGTACATGAATTACACTGTATTATCATCTACTCAATCTTTAAGTTTCAATGTTTAGTTGGAGAAAAAGTGGATTTGTTGGTTCTTTTGTGACTAAAACCGTAGCTGAATTAGCTGCTACCCCCTTGACTTGACCCTTGACCCACACGTGTTTTCTCTGACCTGCAGGTCACGGATGTCAAACGGCTCCTCGTAGATGTAGACGGTGTCGGCGCCCGCGGCCAGACCGCCCACCGTGGCCAGGTATCCACAGTAGCCGCCCATGGTCTCGATGATGAAGACCCGCCTCTTGGTGCCGCTGGCCGACTGTTTGATGCGATCGCACGTCTGATTTGCACACGGACACGAGGAGGAAAATGTCAGCGGCAAAGAAAACGTGCTGACGTGATCAACCAATCAACTGCAAACTCATCTATATAATAAAAATATTTGGTAATTATTGTGTGTTTTTACCGGTTTTGTTTTGTCAACAATCCGGTAGCAGGCATGGGACGATATCGCGATTATCCCGACCAAAATAAATCTGATTTAAAATATGCTTAAAATGGAGAACGTAAAAGTTTTATCTACACAGAACCCGCACTTTGAAAATCTCAGAGCTACCTTTGGGGAAAAATCGTATTTCTGTGGCAGCATTACAGCGCCACTTACAGGCCTGCCATACGTATTACAACATTAGTGTTGTTTTGGAAGGTTTCACGTGTATGAAGACATTTCTTCATGTGGGACCGCGTTAACGGGAAAGATTTTAAGAAAGAAAAAGTTTTAAAAAAGTCACAAAAGACTTGAAACACGCTAAAAAAAAATTTACGTTATTTTTTCCATAAGAAATTATTATCGAACTTTAACTGTAACATGTCCTCAGTTGATAGATGCGACCCCCCCCCCCAATTACGACTTTCCCCATAATTACAATTCACCACAATCAACTTATTGTGAGTGCTTTTTGATTGCGACGTGCGATAAAAATCGTGAATATCGTCCCATTCCTGACCAAGAATATTGTGTCAGAAATATGACGCGGTTCTACTTTAACATAGAAACACATGAGTGAAAAACAGACAAAATTACCTTTTTCCTTAACATTCCACAAAACAAGAATAGTTGGACTAAATATTCTGAATAAATAATATTAACGGCTATGAATCATTGTATTCTTTTTAATTATTTTAAATATAATTACTGTAAAAACCCAGAAAAACCTTTAATTGATGAAGCAAACAAGACATTTGAGGATGTCTTCATTCTGAGGTTTAGGAAAAAGCTTGTCTGCAAAATGTGAGATTTAAAAACCAGCAAGTTATTAGAGAAAATAATCAACAGACATCTATAAACTTCACTTGCAGCCTCGTCACCGTGACGCGAGCTACAAAGACAAACTGATTTATAAACATTTACCAGCAGGAGGAGACAAAACACAGTGAGAACATTCAATGACATGCACATGCGTCAAGACATTCAATACTCATGCTGCGTTTCATTTACATTGGAAGTCGGAACTGGGAGTGACGTAAACCCCAAGTTCACCAGCGACATTTACCCGAATTATTCTGTGCATGTGCCAACTTCCTGTTACAGCTATTTAAAAAAACTTTATTTTATAAACTTAATGATTTGAATGAAACATCATAAAAACATAAAGGTAATGCTCTTATTTTGAAACCCAGGTTGAACGGAAGTGGAGGTAGATAACATAAAATGTGAGTTTTATTTTCCAAGGAATATAAAACAAAAGTTTAAAAATCAAAAAACAGGGATTTATTTTATAAAAAAAAAAAACAAAAAAAAACAATATTTCCAGAACAAATCAGGAAATGACTCGGAAATTCCCACTTCCGACTCCGACTGGAACGCTGCGTAACTTTAAACTAAGCACACAAACGCTGATGTTTTGATTTTGCCCACCTGCTCCACTGGACCTCACTCACCTCCACGATGGCGTTGATGGACGTGTCGGCGCCGATGCTGAGGTCGGTGCCGGGCACGTTGTTACTAATGGTGGCCGGTAACATGCACATGGGGACGCAGAACTCCTCGTGGACGCCGCGGGCCTCGTACAGCTGCAGCACGGACTCAAAGGCCTGATGGTTGCAGCCGTGATATTGGGTTAGACCAGCAGGGGGCGCCCTACATACATGTGTTGTCAGTGTGTGTGTGTGGGGGGGGGGCCTACAGTGTTTTTACAGGTGCTGTCATGGTGCTCTCCACCGGCTTGTATCCATGGTTACCATAGTGACTGATCTAAGCAATTTATTTCTATATAAAAGTAATTTTAATTTAATTTAATTTAATTTAATTTAATTTAATTTAAGCAAAATAAAAATCAAGGGATCTTTTTTTATTTTAAGTGAACTCTGATATTTTATTATTTTTTATAACTTGGCAGACGCCAAACTGATCCTGAACTTTAAAAAAATCTGGTTTATGCAGCTAAAAAAAAACACTTTTAATTGATTATCAAAAAAAAGTTCACAATTTATATAATGATTAATTTATAGTTGATAATCGTGGCTAAAAAAAAAAAGTAAATTTTTGTTTTTTTGAATGAGATTATAAAACAAATAATGTAATAACGAACCGATTTTAGATTCTCAATTAAATATGGAAAAAAATCAACGATAAACAGATTTACAAGGAAAATAAAGGTAAATTTTACTTAAACTGAGACCATGACAGTGTGTGTGTGTGTGTGTGTGTGTTCCCTGGCTCTCTCCTATTGGCTGAGAGGATATGGGATTGGGGGGGAGGAGCGACAGTGACAGTGTTGACGTGACAAGATAAAGACCGGGCCGAGACGTCCTGAGCGACGGCCCCTTCTCTGTCCGACAAATCCAAGCTTATTTTGGTCGGACACAGCATGTCCAGTCAGGAGACGGAGGACGAGGAGGACGAGGAGGAGGAAGAGCGCCGCCTGCTGCATCAAAGTGGAACGCTGCTGTTTACCAGACAGACACTAAAAAAGCCACGCGCTTTGAAAAACATGCCACAACACGTCTCCGCATGCCCTAACACTTACCTGGCACCTGAGCAGCTCGCCTCCAACGACAACCAGAAACAAAGGGTTTCTACTTCCTGTGTCCTGATTTTACATGTTCGTGTTAGTTTCTAGCTAAGTTAAGTCAGTTTCTAAAACACTGAACTGAAATACTGAAATAATTCATAATTAAAATCATAATTTTTTAAATAAATGTCAGTGTTTTCCTGACTGAAGTGCCGTGTTGTCATTCTAAGGTGAGACCATTAGCACTGCTACCGCGTGTTTGTTTATGTGTAAACAGAAGATGTGTACGTTCTATTTAGGTTGACTAAAATCTAGGTTTCTGCCTGTGTTTACACCGAAAACATTACAGCACCTCAAAGTTAAACTTTTCAATGTGAGCTCGAGGTGGAGTTTAAAGTGATAGTTTGGGTTTTTTTTCACGTATGGAAGTGAAAAAACATGTTGCCACCACTTAACAAAAGGCTCGCCTTCTTTCTAAGATTGTAAGAGTATGATTTCTGTTTTTATTTCGCGCTTTGACAGAGTTTTTCCTACAAGAAACTGAAATTTGCGTATCCCTGCACCAAACTCCATTAAGAAAATTAACGATTTTACATCACAGCACACAGGAGTTGTTGATCCACTGCTGCCTCCATCAGTAAGTTCAAATGTCTTATTTTGTGACTTCAGTGTTTGAAATCCTTTTCTCAGATTTACCTCAGTGACACAAACTAACCACACGAGGCAGCAGTGGACCAGCAGCTCCTGTGTCCCGTTACCTAAAACCCTCCATTTTCTCAATGGAGTTTGGTGTGGGAGAGTGAGCGTTTTACAAACGTTTGTTTCCACTCGGAAACAGTCGTCTAATGACGAGATAAAGCACAAATCTATATTTTTAAGACTTATTAAACTGGAGGCTTGAACTGTATTTCCTTACAACCCTAAGCCTTTCAATAAAATACACTTTCTCAAATATGAAAATACACAAAAGTCCACCCTCTGACTGCTGGTGTGTGGAAGCGAGCTGTCAGACAAAGACGTCACGGAATCTGTCAGGCTGAACGTGTGCATGTAAACGCAGCCGCACTTACATCAGTAATGGCGTTCAGAGCGGTGTCTGCACCAATGCTGAGGTCTGAACCAGGTATATTGTTGGACACTGTGGCCGGGACCATAACCATGGGAACACAGAACTCATTATATTTGTCCCGTGCTGAGGAAATTTCCAGCAATCCCACGTATGCCTGCAGCAGTGAGAGCCGGCATCTTATTGGTTGTTTTTGACATAGAGACAGAGGGATGAGGTCGACGAGAGACAAAGCGGTGGGAGGAGCTGAAGCAGTGGTGGTCAAGGTGGCTTCTGTGATGTTTTATTCTTAAATATGACATTTCTTTGCGTGTAAGGCATGTTCTGTATGTTGTATGGATGTGTGACAGAACGAGGGAGGAGTTAAACTGGCGGAGGGAGGGGCTTAACATGAAGAGGTGCGGTCTAGTTGTAGCTGGAGTGGTCGGAAAAAAGGGGGGGGGGAAATAAAATGGGACAAATGAAAGTTTGGGAGGAGTTTACGGGTGGGAGGAGCCAAGAGGAGAGAGCCAGGGCCAATCAGTGAGTGATAGTGAGACACAAACAGGAAGTGGACTCACTCACGAAGACAAACAAGGATGAATTGACGATATGCACGGTCATTTCCTGGTTACCAAAGTTACCAAAAGTATTTACTGATACTTATATAGACTTTGAAACCCTTTTCTTAAACTTGTAGCCAGTTTGAATCCCTACTGAAACAACTACTCAAAGACATTGTTAACGTATCGTGACTATCGGACGTTTTAATCGCTAACATCCAAGTTCTGTCTTAGCATCATATGACCAGAAGTTAAGGAGCTAGCTTTTTTTTTTTTTTTTTTTGCTGGAAATTGTAAGTGACGCTTCGTGCATATAGTCAGTTCATAGTAACGTCAGGGCCAAGCTGCCAAGTTCTAATATGCACATATTTATTTATTTTTGATCATTATTTAATGTCCTAAACTTAAGATTGACTGAGAATTTTACACAAATTTAATTTTTTGTGGCAGTAAAAGTATGGGATACTGGAATAACTTTTTTTTTTGAGCGCGATACTGATAACAATATTAGTCTGATATATTCCTTTACCTCATTAAACACATTTGTTGTTAATAAGACATTTGTTCAATAATCTAACATTTGGACCAGCACAAGTAAACCGGATGTGGTCAATTTAAAGATTAACCCAATCAATAGGAATTGGATACCTTGCTGAGTGGAACCTGAGCCTCAAAACAGCAACCCTCTGGTTACTAGCCAAGTTCCCCTTCCGCTCAGCCATTGGCTGCCTGTATTCACCACTTAATTATTACCAGCTATTTTAAAAAATACTGCTAAAATTGTGTGTCGGACATTTTCCGCTCTCACTTGAGTCCTGGTCACATGACAATAAAGGTGGACATTTCATTTTCATTGAAGGATTTATGTCACATTTAGGTTTTATCAAAAGTATTGTATTTTTATTTTTCCTTTTGCGGATAATCCACGTTCAATGGTGAGTATTCGGGCCGATATAAAGTTTTGTATCAGCTAATTTTTTTATTCTTTTAAGTCTTTAAAGACAACCGATCCAATGTTTGTCTTTGCAGCTTGGCCTCTACATAGAAACACTAACATTAAAGGACAGACGGGACAAGAAGGTGTGTAACATTTAAATGTGTCTTTGTTGTGTTTTGTAAAATGTAAAAGCAAATTCAGTCAATTTAATCTTGACAATCAGTGGAAGTATATGGACTCAAAGCTGAACCATGAAAACATATTCAGTTGGGAATGAAACAATAATGGAATGATCTTCAGAATAAATTATTCAAAGTTACGTACCTCAAAACCTCCAATGACGAGCAGAGCATTGATGTTGTGGATCCTAATCTGCTCGGCAATTTGGTCCAGATGTTTTCCTGGAAGAGTTCTAGCACAGAAAGAAGGTAAGTGAGACATTTTTCCACTCCAAGAAAAGTGACTTTATTTTTTTTTTTTTTTTACTATACTTTACTATTAGAAAGTGTGGGATTCCACAGGGTTCAGTGTTTGGACCACTGCTGTTTTGTTTTTGTATAATAATGGAAAATGTTTGGTTTCAAACTCAGTAATGTGCATATTATTTGCTAATGACACTGCTGTATTTTGTGAACATCTAAAATCACTTCTGGATACAGGAACTCCACTAAAGTCGGAGAAAAGTGACGTTATTTACATCTACTATTAAAAGCAGTGGGGTTCCACAGGGTCCAGTGCTTGAACCACTGCTGTTCTTTTTGTATATTTATTAAAAAAGGTTTAGTTTCATAGCCACTAAAGTGTGTTTTGAAGAAGATAACAAACATTTTCCACTTCAACCCAGGTAAAGTGACTTTATTTACAGCTAATATTAGAAAGTGTGAGATTCCACAGGGTCCAGTATTTGCTGTTTGTTTGTATAATAATGAAAAATGTTTGGTTTCATATTCCCTGAAGTGTGTATTATTTGCTGATGACGCCATGTTATTTTGGATACAGCAGACGATTTTCCACTAAAGTCAGAGAAAAGTGATCACATTTATAGCTAATATTAAAAATGGTGGGACTCCACAGGGTTCCATATTTGAACCACTGCTGTTCTTTTTGTATATTAATGGAAAATGTTTTGTTTCAGAGACACTGAAGTGCATCTTAGGAAAAATAAGTGAAAAATGTTCCACTTAAATCCAAGTAAAGTGACTTTTTTTTAAATTTTTTTTACAGCACTCACCTTTTTGTCCCGAGCAGTGACCCTCCCTGACCAGTCCACCCACCGACATCTCCCCATTTGATCTCCTTAATCTGAAAGAGGAAATAAATATACCTCACTTTCTCAAATTTTTTGACTAGTTCGGCACATTACAGTCTGAATGTGGCTGGATTTACAAGCTATTATTAAATATTCATCCTACTGTTGGATTCCTTTTCTTAAAGTAAGAACATCTATATATTAAATTAAGATTGTTTGGCTTATTTTACTGTAAGTAGGGCTTTATTTTGCAATGCAGGGATCTAATCCTAGTTACTTTCCACACATCTGAGAAAATGTGTGTGTGTACGTGCAGTAGCAGCAGCTGTGGCAGCGCAGTAATTGGCTTACAGTAAGCAGCAGTGTTTATCTGCACACAATGTTATGATCAGTGTAGCAGAAAGGGTTGAGGGCGAGTGCGACACTTCCTGCTCCCGCCATCGCTCACCATGACCTCCGAGGAATGTCGCCGCCGCTGCTGCTGCTGCTGCTGCTGCTGCTGCTGCTGCTGCTGCTGCTGCTGCTCGGACGGGTGTTTACTCTCCATAAGTGCTCGCAGCTTACATTACGTTTACATTCAAATTCGCAGACTCAAAGTAGCTTCTGCTCCTTGATCTGTGAAAATCATTGTAGTTATCCAATCCAATCCAACTTTATTTATAAAGCACTGGAAAAACAACAAGAGTTGACACAAAGTGCTGTACATCAGAGATAAATAAATTAAATAGATTGAAAAAATATTACCTAAAAGGTCTAAAAACCAAATAACGAAATAGATAAAACAATAAAATACCGTGGAGAGTATACACTATACAGTATATACATATGCATGTATACATACATACTGCTTAAATATATAGTATATACACACACACATACAGTACATATTGATATTTGGCATCTGATGTTAATGTAAGGGAGTAACAAACAGAGGTCTAAAACTTGCCCTCCACTTAAAATTAAGTTGTAATGAGTTGTTCCATCATGTTTCTTTTTTAATGAACAGGTTCACTTTGCAAACTATATATATATATATATATCATTCCATATCAAAATAAACACCTTTATATTCAGGCTTGCCATTGTTTGCAATACGAGTTGATGATAACGGTATTTTGCGGCAGTTAAAAAAATGGAACACACCATAAGGTACGCACAGGCTGTTTCCACCAGGGGGCAGTATAATGGTGAGATATATTCAATCTGTTAAGATCTGCGACATTTTGCTCAGCCTCGGTGGATTTACTAGCTTGAAACCGGCGCTGGTGCCGTTCATTTATGCAGAAGATTTTCCTGCCAACATGGCGGTGTAAACAAACTGAGTCAAGTGACATCCGGAGGTCAGACTCAGACCTTAAAGAGACGGCAGATTTTTGGGTAACAATGCTTAAACGTCTAGGTTTTTTCCCAAAGAACTAAAAACAGAAATCACACAAAAGTCAAGTAAAAAGTGCACATTTGATGTCTTGCGTTTTGTGGCAGCTAGAGCTCCTCCATCGTAGTGTGTGGCCGCGTGCCCTCGCAAAAACCTGAGTGCTGGTGTCACATCCTCCGTCTCACCTGTCCTTTGTAGAATCCCTCGAAGCCGTCGCTGACCGCAAACATCCTGTGGCCCTCGGCGATTCCCACTCTGACGGCAGAACGCACAGCGGCGTTCATACCTGCCGCCGGTGCCCCGACGTTCAGCACCGCCACGTTGAACGCGTTCTGTGGGTGACGGACAAAAGCAGAACAATAAAAAAATCACAAACGCGGGGAAAAACAAAGCCAAAAACCGGAGAGTTTGTCAAACGTCTGCACACGGCGGACGTCATAACTGCTGACCATGGTATGACAACAACAACTTTAAAAGGCAATTAAGACGCAGAAAAGGAACAACGATTTCCATATCATGCGATACTGATGATTATTACATAGATATATCTTCTTATAAATTTAAATACCGGTCAGACAGTTACCTTCCCTGCAGGCTTAGCTTATTTCTGTATGTACTGTATGTCAAGAAAAATATTATTTTTAATTTTTTAATTTTTAATTATTATTACTAATATTATATACTGATTTATATATAGTATTTATACTGATTATATGCATAGAAAGAAAGGTATATGAATATAGTCAATCAAAAAAAGTACAGTTCAGGTCAGCGCTGCCTGCACTGTGAGCGCCCCCTGCTTGTGAGTCTTTGACACAGAGGCAATGCTTCCTAAACTGGCTTCTCTGCCACACCAAAGTCCATAGGGAAAACCAGCATTTTTACATCACAGCACACAGGAGTTGTTGATCCACTGCTGCCTCCATCAGTGAGTTCAAATGTGTCATTTTTTTTTTATTTTGTTTGAAATCATTTGGTCAGATTGACATCAGTGACACAAACTGACCACACGAGGCAGCGGTCGCGCAGCAGCTCCTGTGTCCGCGTGATATAAAAACGCTCATTTTCTCTATGGAGTTTGGTGTCGGAGAGTTTGGGGGGGGGGGGGGGGTCTGTTTCAAAAAAGGTCGTCTAACAGCGCTATGAAGTGAAAACTCATTATGGGGGGGGGGGGGGGGTTCTGTTTCAAAAAAGGTCGTCTAACAGCGCTATGAAGTGAAAACTCATTATTTGACACTGTGTCCTGAGAGTCTACAGAGACATACGTTTAGATGTGATAAAAATCATGTATAAATATCAAACATGGGAAAAATCTCATCGAATACAAAAAGAAACTTTTTGAAGAAAAAAACATTTTCAGGTTTGAGAATGAAAATGTATCGTTTGTAATAAGCTGATTAATAAATAAGTGACCAATAATGATCAATTAAATGATTATTCACTTGACTTCAGAGACATATGTTTAGATGTGATAAAAATCATGTATAAATATCAAACATGGGAAAAATCTCATCGAATACAAAAAGAAACTTTTTGAAGAAAAAAACATTTTCAGGTTTGAGAATGAAAATGTATCGTTTGTAATAAGCTGATTAATAAATAAGTGACCAATAATGATCAATTAAATGATTATTCACTTGACTTCTTTAGAATGTATTTTAATAAAAATCTCATTGTTTTAGTTATTGTACTTGAGCAGACATGGATTTTATTGGTCAACATTTTTGCTAAGTGTTTGTTAAGTTTCTTTTAAACTATTTTCGCAGCTGCTGTTTCTTATCTCAGTCTATCTTGTCTTGGTTTAATCCCATTTTTACACATTTTACGCTCTTAACCTGTGGCACTTTGAGATTTTGATGTCGTGCCTTACAAATTAAACAAATTATTATTATTTATTATTATTATTATCATAAGTGGATAAAATCAGTTTTTATTTTCCTTAACTAGAAGTGCACCACAGTGGCTGGTTTTTGGCACAGGGGGCGCTCACGCCCCAGTCAGCACTGACTGTGTCAGTTACTCATAACAGTTGTTATGAAAATACCAACTTCATGCCTCAGTCAGAACAGTTTGCCCATCATCTCCACGTCTCATTAGCGAGACTGTCTCAGAGCAGCAGCAGCCGATTGCCTTCACATGCAAGAAGCCACATGCTGCTTAACAACTCAGAGAAATGGCAGCAGCAGCAGCAGCAGCAGCAGCAGCAGCAGCAGCAGCAGTTTTCTCATCACGGCTGAAGGCCAAGTGCAAGCGGCCACCGACCGTTTTCCATTTCTGTCAGACTCTCATCGTCCGAGCTTCTCCTTAATGAGCCCGAACAAGTTTCAGGACACAATCCAGAAGTCAAGGCAGAGCCACTTTCATGCCCTGCATTCATTCACTGACAAACCCCCGCAGCGCACAACAGTCTTATTAACAGGATTCTAGTTTCTAGGAGATTTACTGTCGGAGTCTGAGACTGAAGCCTCTGTCGCTCTAGAATTAGCAGGTAGAGTTCGAAGTGGAGGGGAGTCTGGGACGACAAGGATGACGGAAACGTGTACCAGTGACGCAGGTGTAGACTACTCACTCACTCTCTCTCACTCATTTTCTACCGCTTTATCCACTAGGGGTCGCAGGGGGCGCTGGTGCCTATCTCCAGCTGACATGGGGCGAGAGGCAGGGTACACCCTGGACAGGTCTCCAGTCCATCACAGGGCCACATAGAGGCAGACAACCATTCACTCTCACATTCATACCTACGTGCAATTTAGAGTGTCCAATTAACCTAATCCCCAAATCTTCATGTTTTTGGACTGTGGGAGGAAGCCGGAGTACCCGGTGAGAACCCACGCACCACGGGGAGAACATGCAAACTCCTTGTTCCAACCGGGTTGTGAACCCGGGACCTCTTGCTGCAAAGGCCCAGGCTAACCCAGGTGTAGACTAAGCAAGCAAAATTTGAATGCAGTAGCTGCTGTTTGACCAGAGAGGGCAGTAGATACACCAAATTTTATCATATGTATAATTTCAATTCTTTTACTGCTGGATCAGCAAATTAAATTCCAAGAAAACCATATACACTTGTTTGCACATAAAAAGGTGTTCTTTGGTTTAAATAGCATTTGTGTCAGGATCCGGGTTCACTCTGTTTCCTGTCTTTTATTTTGTTGTGTGTTTTCCTGTGCAATCGCTCCCTGTGTGGTGCCAGGTGGAGTCCCCCCCCCCCCATCCGCACCTGCAGCTCGTTTCCTGATCACCGCCCCTGCCTTCTTATACCTTGGTCCTCGCTGCTGCAGGCGTCGGCGCGTCTCACTCCTAGAGTGGTAACTGCACCAGTCAGACCAGCGTTTATCTCTGCTAACGCTGCATGCCGTGTTTTTTCCTGCTCGCTTTTTTAATGCCGCGTTTTTCCCTTTCAGTTTTCCTCGGGGACCTCTGCCCGGCCAACCAGTCAGTCTCCTCGCCGTGAGTTCTTCTTCCTTTGGCTGAGTATCTTTTGGATTTTGTTTTTTGTGTGTGAATAAAGACTGTTTTTCCCTTCTTAACCGACCTGGCTTCCTCCCCTGCTTCTGGTCCATACACATCCCACACGCCAATCATCACAATTTTAGCTAGTTAGTTTTGCATAGACATACGATACAGATGCAGAGCTACATGGAAACAAAAGCTTTGTCCAACTTAATCTGTGATTTTGGGTGCAACTTACAATTATTTCGGTTATCGATTAATCTGGTAATTATTTTCTCAATGAATCAATTAGTTGTTTGGCCCATAAAATGGCAGAAAATACTGAAAAACACTTTTTTTCCCCAAAACTCAAACTTATGTTGTTCTCAAGTGTCTTCTTTTGTCCACAAACCAAAAATTTAGATTTTTTTTTTTTTGTGAGAAAGAGCAAAGAAACCAGAAAATATTCATATATGTAAATAAAAAATCAGAAAACATTTTTTATTTTGAATTTTTGAAATAGTTGCCAATTACAAGACTTTGGCCTTCAGGCTTGGTGGTGTCTGCTCCAGCCGTGTTTTTAAGTAGGTTAAACCCTATTAATAAACATTGTATTCATAGAAAAGACTGTTTTTATTTTGATTTATATGTTTTTAAACCCGTCAACACAGAAAAAAAAACCCCTCATAAATAAAATCTTGAGACTACAACATGGACGCAAACCAAAAACCCGATCTAAAAGGCGACTAACAGTTAATCTGCTCAAAGTTTCAGGAGCTGAACTTGAGCCTGTGCAGCTGCGGCCTCATCACTCATCACTCATCACATTCTATTAACTCCTCCTCATCCTCCTCCTCCTCCTCATCCTCAGGACAGACATAGTCACAGAGAAACAGACTCGGGGCTTAGTGCAACAAACACTCGTAACCAGGAAGTACCTCATAGGCTAAATCTCAGAGCCGCTGGTGGGAAAAAGACACATTAGAAGAAATAAAGGTGTTAGTAAGTTATCAATGTGTTTATTTCACAGTCTTGACTTTTTTGAAAGTGAGAATTGTCACTCACATGTGGAAGTTCACAGTCGGCTTTGTGGTAGGAGAGGAGTCTGTAGGTGGTGAGGTTGTTCTCAAAGCTCCTGTTAGAGACAGAGGCAAAGACACAAAAACACAGTTATCACTGAGAGACTCCGCCAAACACACGAAAGACCAAGAGCTTTGAGGAATAAAGTCACATTTCCTCTGCAAAAGTACCAGTAAAGTTTTCCGTAAGCAGGAAATGTCTCCGCAAGATTGTTCCGCTCTTTAGCTTATAGACAAATGAGCCTTATATGTAATGTAACTTTATTTGTAACGCACTTTAAAACAACAAAGATGACACAAAGTGCTAACAATATAAAACATTAAACTAAAAGTAACAAATGAATGAAAATATAAAACGCATTTAAAATATAATAAAATACTAATAAAACATTTAAAAAATTTATAACAAAAAATAAAATCAAATAAAAAAAATAAATTTAAATCATGTCAAAAAGTCAGCATCTTGAGCTGTGCCAAAGGCCAAAGTGAACAAGTGGGTTTTTAAAAGTGATTTAAAAATGTGTATAGAGGATTCCTGTCTAATGTACAAAGGCAACTCATTCCATAATTTTGGTGCTGCCACTGCAAAAGCCCGGTCCGCTCTGAGCTTAGGATTAGACTCAGAAGGAGTCGGTCAGCTGATCTGAGAGACCGAGAGGGTGTGTAGGTGTGAAGAAGCTCAGAGAGGTACGGCGGGGCAGCACCATTTAAGCACTTAAAAGCGAATAAACGTAGTTTAAAATGGATCCTAAAGTGCACAGGCAGCCAGTGAAGGGAAGATAAAATTGGGGTGATATGTTCATATTTGCGCGTACCAGTTAAAAGACGTGCAGCTGCATTTTGCACTAGCTGCAGTCGAGAAATGGAAGGACTGGCTCAGCCCAAAATAAAGTGCATTACGGTAATCCAGCCGAGTAGTTACAAAGGCATGGGTTACTGTTTCAAAGTGCTGATGTGACACAAAGTGCTTAATCTGGGCCAGTTGCCATTAAGTGTATATGTATAAACATTTCCAAAACAAACAAACAAATATAAAAATAAATAAATAAATACCTCCCTCGCAGTCTGACCGCCTCATCAAACTTCTTCTCATCCATGGCCTTCTGGACTTCCTGGGTCTGACGACAAAACACAAAACTGGAATTTCTTCACGGACAACAATGAGTTCACTGGTACGACAGAACTCGGATTTGTTTTGATTTCTGTCAAATCACCTCTGCAGGTTAAAAACGAAATAAGACATCATTTAAACTCCCCTTCATCGAGAGCCAGTCTTTCGCATTAATGTAGCGACTAACTTACAGTCGTATCTGAAACACTAAGAGTTAAAATCATGTTAACATGATATGCATGTTATTTAAAAATCGTACACATAAATCCTAAAAGGTCAAAGAAATTCAGAAAATTTTGGGGTGGGGGGGGGTGTACAAAGTGTTTATATTCTTTACTTTATTACTACAGCTCTTATTATTCTTTTCCTACACGTATGTAAATTATTTATTATGGATGCCTACTTCTGTTTTTTATTTCCTCGAGTAACTCGAGCAAGTCGATTACGAAAAAGTGATGGAGGAATTTCCTCTGCCTCGAAGCCTCGTTTAATTCAATTTAAAGCTCACGTTTCGCACGGTTTCTTTTTAGTGTGACACAACGTGCGGAAAAAGTCGGAAGCGAGCTTTGGGTAACGTGCGTGGACAGTTTAGCTGTACAGAACGGCAGACGCCGGGACCGAAAACAGTGAATACAGCGAAAATGAGCAAACGCAGCAAAGCGAATGTAACAGGAGGAAGAGGATAAAAGTATGTTTTATCAGATTACTCGATACTAATCCATGGAATATTCGACAGAATACTCGATTACTAAAATATTCGATAGCTGCAGCCCTAATGTACAGTATACTGGACCTAGTCCTCATTGCGCTTTTAATGCATTCACCCCCAGTGCACTGCTCAAACATTAAAAGGGTGGCTTACAGCATTAATAATCATCTTTTAATGCGTAGAATGAAGTGCGGCACAAAGTTACCGTACTATCATGCAACAAAGTCCCGCAGACGTCTTGTGCAAGTATCTAAAGGTCAAATGTGAGCGTAAGTAGAATCAGGCACACACTTACCATCTGAACACACTCCATAAGAGGCAGTCGTACAGCCTGGTTGCCGACCAGAGACACGACGCAGGCCGGGGTGGTGGCAGACGCCTCCAACAACGCCAGCACGGCCTCCACGCCCATGCGACTCGCCTGCAGGGGTCATTAAAAGGTCAAACGAGAAAGGGCAGATTTGTCAAAAAGATCGGAAACTTGGGAATACCTGGGAAAAAAGGCAAGCTCACTCTTAACTCACTCTTTAATCACTTAACAAAAGGCTCACCTAATAAAATCCACCCCTATTTAAGTCTGCGATGTCTATAAATTAAATAAATTAATTTCTTTTGTCTCATTGTTTGACAAACTGTGAAGTTTGTATCACTTTTTCTTTTTAAAACCGTTCACTCCCTGCACCAAACCCCATAGACAAAATCAGTGATTTTACATGATAGCACGCAGGAGTTGTTGATCCACTGCTGCCTCCGTCAGTAAGTTCACATGTGTTGTTTGGTGCCTTCTGTGTTTGACATCCTTCATTCAGAGTAGTCGGTGTCAAAAACTTAACAAAGAAGGCAGCAGCAGGCAAGCAGCTCTTGTGTCCCCTGTGACCTAAAAACACAGATTTCCTCTATGGAGTTTGGTGTGGGAGAGTAAGTGGTTTAAAAACATCAGTTTCCTGTTACTTGAGCCTTTTGTACTCAATAAAATCTACATCAGCTGAAGTCTATGATATCTTAAGAATACAGCCACTTCTTTATTCTGCAGTTAGACAGACTTTTTTAACCACTCACTCTCCCACACCAAAGTCCATAGAGAAAATCAGTGATTTCACATCACAGCAAACAGGAGCTGTTGATCCACTGCTGCTTCCCTCAGTAAGTTCACATGTGTTCTTTGGTGACATTGGTGTTTAAAATCCTTCATTCAGATTTATCTAAGTGTCAAACACTTAACAAATGATGCAGGAGTAGAAGAGCATCTCTTATGTCCCCTGTGAGCTAAAAACACAGATTTTCTCTATGGACTTTGGCGCAAGAGATTTCACAGTTTACAAAATTCAATTTCCTTTTGAAAAGGGCCGTCTAATGGCAAGATACAGCAGAAAACATATTTTGTAGAGTGTACACTCACACTTGTGTTGATTTTATTGGATGGCCCTTTTGTTAAGTGGTTAAAAATCTGTTTTTCCTTGTATTCCCGCTGGTAAACCTTGTGTTTTCATCAAAAGTTTTCATGCTGGGTTCTCAGCAAACTGAGTGCACACACAGCACAGTGAGTAGTTCATTCATCCACATTTGAACTATCACTTTAAAAGATGAAGATTAAGTAGCTGATTAAGGATAATGATCCGTGCTGACTCACCAGGATCCGGTCAAAGGCCGAGGGGGTCCCGCCTCTCTGCACGTGGCCCAAGATGGTGACCCTAGTGTCAAAACCCAAGCGGCTGACCACCAGCTGGGCATGGAAGCAGAACATGGGGTGATTACAGGCTCGGTAAAATCTGTGTCATATTACGAAATCGAACGAAAGTGCAGAAATTACAAAAAAAATTAAAAAAAAATGCAAAAAAAAAGTGATTTAAATATGTAGAAAACAGAGGGTGAAATCATGCAAAATATCATCTGTCATGTGACGATTCAATAACACATTTAAAGCCCCAGGCAGTAATGCAATGTAAAACACCAACACCAATCAATTATCTCAAAAAAAAAAAAGGAAACCAGGAAGGAGATAAAAACATGCGTGCCATACGGGGTTTATGCCCTGGTCTCCACCATACTCACATCCTTGATATAATCAGGAGTTATAGCCTTGTTGTGGGAATCTATGGCACCTTCGGCTACAATAATTATGTTCAGCCTTTTCCTTTCAGCTCGGTTCTAGAAGGGTGTAAATAAAAACAATTCAAGTTTAACATGACAGAGGAACCTTTTGCATTTTCCACAAGCTGGATCCAGTGACGGAGGATAAATCTGTGAGCACGCTCTGCCACACGCTGTGAAAACTAGAGCTGCGCCAGTTAATCCACTTTTAACTGATTACTAATTGAATCGTCAACTATTATGATTATCGTTTAATCAATTTTTTAATAACTTATATAACATCATTTATAATTTTTACAAGCTCTCAGATTTTTCAGCTTCTTAAATGCAAATATTTTGTGGTTTCTTTCCATAGAAATCATTCAAAACTGAATGGTTTTTTAGTTTGTGGACAAAGAAAGACTTTTTTTTTTTATCTTAACACTAGTTTGAGCCACATGTTTACATTTACTTTACATTTACTGTTTGCTAGCTAATAGCCCTCATCAACATTAAACATTTAGAAAACACATTTTAATTCAGTTTGAGGCTAAAGTGCTTTGATTTCTTCTCTGGCATTTAAAGATAAGTAAACAAAACACTTAAAAAAACTGATTTCATTCAAAGTTTGAGTTTAAAGTTTTACTTAATAGTTGTTAGCTGGCAGTCCTCTTTAACATTAAACATGTAGAAGACAGCACGTTTGGATTAACAGTTTGAGGCTCAGCTGTTCAAATCTTTGACTTCTTGAAGCTAGCAGTCATTTTCAACATTAAACATTTAGGAAACACAGCTTTATTAACAGTTTAAGCCACAGGTGTTGAAACCTTTTTATTTACTGGTCACTAACTGGCAGTCCCTTTTAACATTAAACATTTAGAAAACACATTTTTATTCACAGTTTGAGGCTCAGCTGTTCAAATCTTTGACTTCTTGAAGCTAGCTAGCAGTCATTTTCAACATTAAACATTTAGAAAACACAGCTTTATTAACAGTTTAAGCCACAGGTGTTGAAACCTTCCATTAACTGGTCGATAACTGGCAGTCCCTTTTAATATTAAACATTTAAAAAACACATTTTTATTCACAGTTTGAGGCTCAGCTGTTCAAATCTTTGACTTCTTTCACTGCTAGCTAGCAGTCAATGAAGCTAGCCAGCTACTAGAAGCACAACTTACTGATTGCTAGCTACCTAGCAGTATTCTTTGATGTTAAACATTTAGAAACACATTTTTATTAACAATCTGAGGTTCAGGTGTTCTAAAGTTGTTACTTTGGCAGCTAACTAACAGTCTTTTTCACATTAAACATTTAAAAACACAGTTTTTATTACCAATTGAAGGCTCAGGTGTTCAAATCTTTGTCAAACATTGCTAGCTAGCAACCAGGAAACACATGATTTATGCTTCCTTGTTGCTAGTTAGCGGTCCTCTGCCACATGTTGTTAAGTTCTTTTTGTTGCTATGCTATGCTTGGTAGTCTTCTTCTGCGCCTTCTTTTAACAGCACACTGCTAATGTGCACATTACTGCCACCACTTGTCAATGAGTGGAACTGCAGATAAGAATGGAGCTATGACTACAAATAATGATTAATTTTCAAAATATATAAATCGAGTATTTGTTTGGTCCGTCAAAAATTATAAGGAAAATATTGATCCTCAAACCTCAAATGTCTTGTTTTGTCCTCAAACCAAAATTATTCAGTTTTAGTAATTATTTGAAACTTGTTTTAATTATTGAAAAAAAAAACACTTAATTTAAATATCGAATAGTTGACGAGTCATTTATTAATATTTGATTAAGTACTCATCGCAGCCCTAACTTAGAGTAAAGAAAAATATATTATATTGGAGGAAATATACAAAACAATGATAACTGAAATTCATATGGATCTATTGTAATGTTTACCAATAACAACTGATTTAAATTTTGTTTTGCTATCTTAACTGCAGTCCCAATTTAATTTAATTTTCTAAACTGAACCACTTCTAATCATAAGCACAATACTTTTCCTTTTCTTTTACACAGTTCAGGACGACAGCTAGTAACTAATAAGCTATTTGCTCATTTTTATTTGCCTCACCTGATTGACTTGATGTTACACATTGTCTGCCAGCAGCAGAAGCTAGACATCAAAACATACCTCCACAGCGTTCTAAAACATTTAAACCAATCCTCACGGGCACCCATACATGTTTACTAACCAAAGGTGTCTCATGACAAAAACCTTCGTAGAAGTGATTTTCTCAAGGCTGCCATTCTTTTTTTTTTTTCACTCTTTTGGAAAAATAATTTATTTAAAGAAACCTTCTCTCAGAATGTGGCAGGCGTTCAGACACAAAGTAAAAACAAACAATATGGTTTCATTTTTTCTTGTTTCCGTCATTGGTTTGCGTTGGTCCAGCTTCTGGTTCTCCCCCTGCATCAGTCCGACACTGAGCTCTCTACTCACATCCTTTACACAATCTGACGTAACGGCTCGTCCTTGTCTGTCAATGGCTCCTTCGGCAACTATGATAACGTTCAACCTGGAACCTCGAGATCGACTCTGTGTGATAACAAACACAGCTCACCATCATGTCAAACCCACATCACACTAACCTGCTAGCATTGGATCCCGTGGAAACAGTGAATTGTTAGTTAATTTTACCATTCTACTGTGGCAATGTAGAATATTTTAGCACTAATTGAGGTATGAAAGGCAATTATCATTTCGCTATGACTATTATTGTAATATTTTATTATATATTCAACACAGTCACATCTTTTCTTAAGGAGCTGTTATGGACAACAATGAATATTGAAGAGAATCTGAATTAAACAGTTTCTTCCAAATTGTTCAGCCCTAATATTAAAACATTCTTCATTGGCAATAGAGATGACATTCAAAGGTTGTGGGTTCGAGTCCCACCAGAGTCGTGAGTTTTACAGTGGAAACCATAGTCACGGTAAATTCTATAGGCATCCTTAAGGGTGTAGGTGTTATATATGCGTCTGTAGTCGGGTTTCCATTACCCCTGGAGATTTTCCCCAGATTACCTTAATCCAAAGAAACACGTTTTAATGTCACAATTCTAGCACTGGTTAGCATGTTGTAGAGCTAAGCTAACCACAACAAAATGTGTTTGCAGTTTACTGTAGACACCATAAAACGTAAATATCGCAATGGAAACACATACATTTCAGTAAAAACTCCAAAGTGGAAGATTTTACAAGAAAAATGGGATGTTGGGAGATTAGACTTTACGAGAATTATGGCTCATTCGCAAAACACCCTTCAGTGGAAATACCTGCAAGCAGCATTTGTACTTTATCAAAAATTTCAGAAAAGTAACGCTTTTATTTTCAGTAGTTAGTTAGCTGTCGACAACTGGAATTGCTTGAGTGACGTTCCAGCCCTTAAAATATAGTAAATCCCTTACAACGTTTACTTACTGAGGAAAACAACTTTTCTTTCCTGAATAGAGATGTTGGTTTTTATGGTTAATTTTAGACACAAGTTTCTCTGGTATGTGTTGAGTAAGAACAGCTGTTATGAAACAAACAGAGATGACATTCAGTAGTTGGGTTTGCTTTACCGCTAGAAATACACAAAACGTAAATATTGCAATGGAAACACCTAAATATCGCATTATTGCACTTTTAAAACTTCCAAAGTAGAGTCTCGCAGACAAGATTTTACAAGAAAAATGGGATGTTGGGAGATTAGACTTTATGAGAATTATGGCTCATTCGCAAAACACCCTTCAGTGGAAATACCTGCAAGCAGCATTACTTTTCACAAAATTTATTTTGGAAACACAACTAGTGAAAGTTCTGTCATCTTCAGTATTTAGTTAGCTGTCGACAACTGGAATTGCTTGAGTGACGTTTCAGCCCTTAAAATATAGTAAATCCCTTACATCGTTTACTTATTGAGGAAAACAACTTTACTTTCCTGAATGGAGAAGATTATGGTTAATTTAGACACAAGTTTCTCTGGTATGTGTGAGTAAGTACAGCTGTTATAAAACACTAAAACACAGGCTCTGTGGCGCAATGGACAGCGCATTGGACTTCTAGTTAAACAATAGAGATGACATTCAAAGGTTGTGGGTTCGAGTCCCACCAGAGTCGTGAGTTTTACAGTGGAAACCATAGCCACGGTAAATTCTATAGGAATCCTTAAATGTGTAGGTGTTACATATGTGTCTGTAGTTGGGTTTGCTTTACCCCTAGAAATACAGAAAACGTAAATATCGCAATGGAAACACCTAAATATCGCATTATTGCACTTTTAAAACTTCCAAAGTGGAGTCTTGCAGACAAGATTTTACAAGAAAAATGGGATGTTGGGAGATTAGACTTTATGAGAATTATGGCTCATTCGCAAAACACCCTTCAGTGGAAATACCTGCAAGCAGCATTACTTTTCACAAAATTTATTTTGGAAACACCACTAGTGAAAGTGGGCTTGCGGTTGGTGTAGTGGTTGCATGTTCTCCCCGGGTACTCCGGCTTCCTCCCACAGTCCAAAAACATGCAGATTTGGGGACTAGGCTAATTGGACACTCTAAATTGCCCGTAGGTGTGAATGTGAGAGGGAATGGTTGTCTGTCTCTATGTGGCCCTGTGATGGACTGGCGACCTGTTCAGGGTGTGACCCTGCCTCTCGCCCTATGTTAGCTGGAGCCCCCCACAACCCCTAGTGGATAAAGCGGTAGAAAATTGAAAGTTGCTTGCTTGAGTGACGTTCCAGCCCTTGAAAAATAATAAATCCCTACATCGTTTACTTGTAAGGGACATCGTGAAACACTAAAACACAGGCTCTGTGGCGCAATGGACAGCGCATTGGACTTCTAGCTAAGCAATAGAGATGGCATTCAAAGGTTGTGGGTTCGAGTCCCACCAGAGTCGTGAGTTTTACAGTGGAAACCATAGCCACGGTAAATTCTATAGGAATCCTTAAAGGTGTAGGTGTTACATATGTGTCTGTAGTTGGGTTTGCTTTACCCCTAGAAATACACAAAACGTAAATATCGCAATGGAAACACCTAAATTTCAGAGGAAACACCTAAACATCGCATTATTGCACTTTCAAAATTTCCAAAGTGGAGTCTCGCAGACAAGATTTTACAAGAAAAATGGGATGTTGGGAGATTAGACTTTACGAGAATTATGGCTCATTCGCAAAACACCCTTCAGTGGAAATACCTGCAAGCAGCATTTGTACTTTATCAAAAATTTCAGAAAATTATCGCTTTTATTTTGGAAGCACAACTAGTGAAAGTTCTGTCATCTTCAGTATTTAGTTAGCTGTCGGCAACTGGAATTGCTTGAGTGACGTTTCAGCCCTTAAAATATAGTAAATCCCTTACATCGTTTACTTACTGAGGAAAACAACTTTACTTTCCTGAATGGAGAAGATTATGGTTAATTTAGACACAAGTTTCTCTGGTACAGCTGTTATAAAACACTAAAACACAGGCTCTGTGGCGCAATGGACAGCGCATTGGACTTCTAGTTAAACAATAGAGATGACGTTCAAAGGTTGTGGGTTCGAGTCCCACCAGAGTCGTGAGTTTTACAGTGGAAACCATAGCCACGGTAAATTCTAAATTCTAAAAAATGACAACACTGCCCTCTGACTTTTTAGTGTTTTTTTTGTTTTTTTTACATAGGGTTCCATGATGCACAGGAGTCGCTAAAGACGAGGAAATGAAGTAGAGAAGAAAAGCAAAAAGAATCATACGTGTGTGTGTGTGTTACCTCAGACAGTTTATGACACATGTTGTCCTCCCAACCGTCCTCAGGAGGCATTTCAGGGATAAAAACCCAGTCAGCTCCACATGCCAGGGCACTGACCAGGGCCAGATATCTGCACACACACATACAAACAGGTTTCACATTATACATACATACATACATTCACATTTTATTGACTTATTCTAACCTTAACCATAATTAACCATAATTACTAGTGTCCTAACCCTAACCTTAACCTAACCCAACAAGATTAATTTTGCCCAGCAAGAACAAAACAAGTGTCTGTACTATGGAAACAAGTCCGTACCCGCAGTGTCTGCCCATGACCTCCAGGACAAATGTCCTCTGGTGGCTGTAAAGCAACAGCAAACAAAAGAAAAGCACTTAGCAGTGAAAGAAACACAGACAAAATCGAACCATTCATCCTGAAATTAGCCACAATCATAGGAAATCTGATAGCGATATATTTGTTATATGGAGCAAAGAAACATTCACATTTGAGAAGCTGAAAAATCAGAGAACTATTAGAAAAACACTTGTTTGGTCTCGTACTTTCCCACTGCTAGAACCTTTAACTTTTACCTCTGAGCAGTGGTCATGATGGCGTCCACCACCTCAATGATCCGATGCAGGGCGGAGTCTGTGCCGATGGTCATATCCGTACCGCAGAAGTCGTTGTCGATGGAGCCGACCATGCCGACGATGTGCAGCACCGAGTTACTGTCGACTGCCTCCTCGTCAACCAGACCTGGAGAGCGACGGAGAGATTAATCCTGCGCAAAACGGCACGTAAAATGTCCACAGGAACGTCGCGCAGTGCGGGATCACCTTGCTGGAGGAGCTCGTCCAACAGGCTGCTCCACTCCTCTCGGAACAGGTTCGCCCCGGTCAGGCTGCCGTCTCCACCGATCACACACAGGTTGGTGATGCCGCGCTTCACGAGGTTGTGCGCGGCCTTCAGGCGGCCCTCGCGGGTACGGAAGTCCTTACAGCGGGCGCTGCCGATGACTGTACCACCCTGCGTACGCAACACAGGAAATGAGGTTTATTCCAAAGTGCTGTTGTATGAAGCAAATGGCAAATATTCAGAGCCGACCTCATCAGGAAATCTGATTTCAGCCACTTAACAAAAGCCTGAACTGGTAAAATCTACACCTGTTAAAGTCTACAATGTCTGAAGCATGTGTTAGCGTTTTTATCACAATGTTAGTCAGGCCCTTACTGACTGGAAACTAAAGTTTGGGAACCACTCGCTCTCCCTGCACCAAAGTCCATAGAGAAAACCAACAATTTAACATCACAGCACACAGGAGGTGCTGATCAATTCCTGCCTTTATCGGTTAGTTAAAATTTGTTATATTAAGACTTTGGTGTTTGAAATCTGTCGCTCGGGTTTATTTCACTGACACAGACTGACCACACGAGGCAGCAGTAGACCAGCAGCTGCTGAGTCCCCATAAGCTAAAAACAGAGATTTTCTCTATGGACTTTGGTGTGTGAGAGTGTTGGGAAAGTCTGTCTAAAAAGTTAGATAAATCAACAAACATATTCTTGACTTAAGCACTGCTTTTCCCTCATGTCCCTTTTGTTTTCTTGTGAATTTTTATTTACAGTAATTGATTTCACTCACCACTTGCAACATGCTGGAGACACTTTCCCACGTCGCCTCTTGGATGTTGTCTCCGCCGTCCACCATCCCCTGGTAACCCTATATAATACAACATCACATTAATCATCATAAATTCACCATAAAAAAGAAATTGTAAAATGTAAAAAAAAAAAAAAACTGACACTGTAATTGTTGAAAAGCAGAGACACGTCAGAACATGTCAGGTAACAGCATCCCGACCATATTAAATAAAAACTCACTGGTTATAACATTATCATGATTAATAATACATTTTCTCTTCTGGACGATACAGTTTCTCCCAGAGAACAATTACCTACTCTCTCTGGGAGAGAGACGAATACATTATTAAACACGATCACACTCTGTCCTGTGAGTTTTTATTGAATCCTGTCAGGATATTATTACGTGCTGCCTCCCAGGAAGACAAACCACTTCTCTAAATCATTCACTCCTTGTGCCAGTAAGCTGCTCGATGCAGCCAATCTTTTTAAAAAAAGAATAATCACACAAAAATGTCTTTTATACTTGTTTTTGGATGCATTATTTTTTGTTCTTTAACTCAAAATGTGTCTTGTATAAATGTGGTCAGCGGACGCTTTGTAGAAAACGTCTCTGGATAAGTTTATGGTCCACCTGTTGCCATGACAACTTAATCCTATCCTCCATTTTGTGTATTCCTCTCTAGGTTTACTGTGTCCCAATTCTGATTCAGGTCAAAGGGATAGGGTGAAGCTACAAATAGAGCATTAAAAGACATTTCTTGAATACAAGAATCAATAGAAACTTACAGTTGCAAAGCTAACATGCTAACGTTGGTTAGCATGTTGCGTAGCTAAGCTAACCACAGCACAACATGTTTATAGATTAATGTACATGCAATAAACTGGGAAAAAAATGGCATATTCTGAAATATTTCCAAGATTAACTGAATCCAAAGAAAGAAATGTTAACATCATAACCCTGGTTAGCATGCTGTGTAGCTAAGCTAACCACAGCACAACATGTTTATAGATTAATGTACATGCAATAAACTGGAAAAAAATGTCATATTCTGAAATATTTCCAAGATTAACTGAATCCAAAGAAAGAAATGTTAACATCATAACCCTGGTTAGCATGCTGTGTAGCTAAGCTAACTACAACAAAATGCATTTCTGGTTAGCATGTTGCGTAGCTAAGCTAACCACAGTACAACATGTTTTTTAGATTACTGTACATGCAATAAACTGGAAAAAATGGCGTGTTCTGAAATATTTCCAAGATTAACTGAATCCAAAGAAAGAAATGTTAACATCATAACCCTGGTTAGCATGTTGCGTAGCTAAGCTAACCACAGTACAACATGTTTTTTAGATTACTGTACATGCAATAAACTGGAAAAAATGTCATATTCTGAAATATTTCCAAGATTAACTGAATCCAAAGAAAGAAATGTTAACATCATAACCCTGGTTAGCATGCTGTGTAGCTAAGCTAACTACAACAAAATGCATTTGCAGTTTATTAAACATTCAGTAAACTGCAAAAACAGTATGTCATGAAATATTTACCAGATTAATTAAATCCAAAGAAACAAATACTGCATAATGCTAACACTGGCTAGCATGCTGTGGAGCTACGCTAGCCACAACAAAACATTTGCAGTTTACTGTACACATCATAAATTAATAATATAAATGTTTTAAGACACTTTCCCCAGATTAACTTAATCCAAAGAAACAAATACTGCATTAACGGCTTAATCCTAACACTGGTTAGCATGTTGTGGCGCTATGCTAACCATAGAAAAACATGTTTGCAGTGTATTTACACACCATAAACAGCATAAACAGTGTGTTATGAAATATTTCTCAAACTAATCCAAAGAAACAACAAACATGTCATAATGTTAACACTGGTTAGCATGTTGTAAAGCTAAGCTAACCACAGCAAAACGTGTTTGCAGTTTACTGTACACACCATAAACTAGTAACATAAAGAGTTAAGAGATATTTCCCAGATTAACAATCCAAATCCATTAATCCAAAGTAATTAATGCTACCGTAACAAAGCTAACACTGGTTAGCATGTTGTGTAGCCACAGTAACCACAACAAAACTGTGAAAACAGCAGAATTTATTTATTTTTGGACATGTCATGTCCGTTTACATATTTTTTATCGTAGTCTAATGATAACGCTGATGGGGGGTGTCCCATTTCGTTGGGTAGAATTGAACCCTTTCTCCTTGTAACTCAGTTTCAAGTGATACGAGTAAAAACAAGAAGAAACAAGAAGTGGGATTAGGCCTAAATCGTTGAATTACACAATTAATCAACGACCCAATCGATTGTCAGTTGCTGTTTTAATTCCCGTTGATCAGAACAGAATCTCTTCAACAGAATCTTAACAGAATTTGTACATAAACACGATCCTAATTGTTTTTCTCATGATTAACCCTCCAAAATAAAAGCCTCAGGCCCCCTTTTAGCTGCCATTACTCAAAGTGCTGTTGTCGTTTGAGGCTAATGGGAGATAATAACAGATCAGGGTGAATTTCTGCCTCTGGTAAAGCAGAATGTTTCTATTCAGCCCCGTCAGCTGTGTCCAAACTGCACATATATACTCGGACAATCGATATCTAATAAGGCTCAGATGTCTAGAGGGATTTATTTCTTTCCTCACAGGATTAGGCAAACAAACAAACAAACAAATAAATAAATAAATACTGAGGCCAGGGATTAAAGGGGTCAAAAATATGATTTATTTCCATTTTTTTTAAATGAATTTCTCAAGGAATAACGCAGAGATTATGTGGTAACATTCAGGAATAGGTCAAATTTGTTGCAGATTATTTCTATAATCCATTAATCTATCAAATATTTTCTTGATTAACTGGTTAGTTGTTGACTGCAGAGGTTTGTGCTCTGAATGTTTACTCTTCTTCTGTTGAATAGCAGCACATTGGTGTTTTATGATTTTTTTACGATTTATTTAAAGGCATTGTTTTGAATCATTTTACCATAATTTAAATAGAGGTCTGCAGAAATTCATGTATTAGGTGATTATCACCCACTTACAGAGTCCATGTAAATGTATCTATTTGCTCTGGCAGGTTTTAAATACAGACAAAGTGTAACAGGACTTGAAATCGTTGCACTAATGAGCAGGAAATTCCATTTTCCTCTTGGGACAGAAAAGAAAAAAAAGAAAAAAGGTCACCATTGTTTAACCAGAAGAAAATAAGGGCAAGAGTTTAACTTTAACATTTTGTTTTACTAAAGACAAATGAAGATTTTTCTTACATTTTAATTTTATTTAATTTCAGTTTTCAAGAGAATTAAGAACATAAATTAACAACAACATATTATAAATGACAATATACTGCACAAAACCTCTTTAAAGAATAAACTATATATAAAAATGAATTGAAAAAAATGTATTTCTTATAAGGATTTATATATATTCATATGTTCAAATATGGATGACTTGTCATTTGTTTTCAGTCAAAGACAACGAAATAACTAGAGCAAAATGTTTTGAGGACATACAGTGTTTACACACTGCAGCTTTTATTTTGGAGAGTGATGATGCACGAGTCTGTTGGGAAAATGCGTGAGTAACAAAATCACACGTTTAATTCGTAAAAGCAGAAGTTTGAACCAGAAACTGAGATTAAATCAAATTCATTTCACTGGGATTTTAGTTGTTTAGACCATAGGTGTCAAACTCTGGCCCGCGGGCCAAATTTGGCCCGCACATCACTCCACATCAGTTGGTGGCGGTAACGCACCAATTTGCAATCTGTTGCTTGTTAATTAATAATTAATTGGTTTATTATTGTTATTTTATTTCTACATTTATCATTAGCCTGTGGAAAAAGGTTACTGTTGAAATTTAATTCAGAAGGCTGCAAATAAAAATAGGCATACCACTTTTATTTAATTTTTATTTAAGAAATGAATGCCAGTGATGTGTTTTTTTAATTTGGATTTCGATTTTGCATGTGTGCAATATTAAGTTATACTTTATATTTTTTCAATAAATACCAATGTTTGCCCGCGACTTTGTCCCAGTTTTGAATTTTGGCCCACTGGGTATTTGAGTTTTTTCAATTCTTCAATCCCGCTGTCAAAATAGGAACTCAAATGCAAGTAAAAACTTTAAAAAGCGCTAATTTTGGCTCTTTTCTCACCTCGTGGATGAAGTAGACCTTTGCTCCTACGTAGATTCCCATTCTGACGACGGCCCTCACAGCTCCGTTCATTCCTGGGAAAAAACACAAGAGAACAGTCAGTGACGGAACTTTAGACAATCAGGACAGACGTTAAATTCTCTTCGTTTCCTTCTCCAGCTGAAAATAATTTGACACAAACAAATAAATAAACTAACTATAAATAAGTTTTGGTGACTTAGCAGCAAAAAAGTTGCTAATTTAAACACATTTTCCCATTTTTATAGCGAGAATCGGAACTTATTACATTCCAACCATTTGTTTGTCAACGTTCTAATCTCGTGTCACCCGGTGACATTCTCACACTACGCATGGAAATCCTGGTTCAGTGTGGATTAAAAAAATCTTCTGACGCGTAAAGATCTTAACGTAACAAACTTCGAAAACTGCCGCTCCCAAAGTCTCAGTTTCAGGCAGAAAATGGAAAAATTAAGGAGTTTTAATTCCTTGCTAACTTTTGATAACTTTTTTTTTTTTTAATTTTACAAGCTGTCGAACTATTCGCTCAACAGGCTTCAAAAAAAAAACAAAACAAAAAAAAAACAAATTGGTACTTTTGTCATTTCATTTTGATGCTTCAAATGTTTTCTGTAAACATAAGATTTAATGTGATATTTCAAGAAATGTCTTCACTGACACGAAGGGGAACTCCAAACTGTAGAGGGCAGCACTGCAAATATTAGGGAGCATACACATATTTACAAAGACATTAGATTAGATTAGATTAGATTAGATTAGATTAGATTAGATTAGATTAGATTAGATTAGACAGAAATGTATTACTCTCCCGAGGTTCCTTCTGGGAAATTATGCAATACATAGCAATTAAGTAGCAACGCGGCATAAAATTTACGTAAGACAAAAAATTATAAATTATGTCATATTATAACAGACACATTACTATTAATAATGATACACTTAAGAAGCTGAAATATCTGAAAAACTGCTTTTAATTACTGAGGAAAAAAACGCCCAAACAAACTAATCCTTTTCAAAATAGTTGGTCACCGATTTTTACGTGATTAACTGTTGCAGTCCTCGTGTGTTTTTATTGTTTTTATTGCTTGTTTTACGTCGTCATAAAGTGTCTTATGTTAAAAAGACACTTTATAAATAATGATTATAATTAATATTAAACTCGAAGATGAGACCTGCGGCCGCTCTCAACGTGATTCCATGAGGTCACATGGTTTCAGACTGTGCTGTTCATGCTAACTCACGCTAATGGGATTAGCTAGTGTTGCTAAGAGACCGAATCAGCTCTTCCTGATTGGCTGAAGAGGAGGTGATCACTCTGTGTGTGTGTGTGTGTGTGTGTGTGTGTGTAAATAAAATCAATTAACAATCTTAAACCAGTGATTGTTCTTAATCTGATTTCTGTGGATGAAATAATAATAAAATAATAATACTTTATTTAAAAACATAAGAATAAAAATCAGAGACTCTTGTTTAAAAAAAAAAAAAATTAATTTGACATCACATCCAGCAACTTAATATTTGACCAATGTTAAAAGAAATTATGTCATAAAATAATGTGCAAATATAAAAAAAATAAACTGAAAAACAAATAAGTACTCAAACCAGTGCAATTACAGTGACATCTGATTAAAATGTGAAAAATAAAAATACAATGAAATGGTTATTATGGTTAAAGTGACATCAAAGTGTTGGCCCATCCTACAAAGTTTATTTTACTACTTTTAAACAAATATGTGTAAATGTAAATTGGCCCATTTTGTTAAATTCTGTTGTGTCATGAAAACTTAATTGTGTACGAGTTTATTTTATATACAAATGCTATATTTATTTGTAACCTCACAGTAATAATGTCATACAGTAATATTACTCTGCTTTAGTTGTATTAAAGTCTAAAATTATTCTATATATGTGTAAATATGTAAAACACACTTTAAAAAAATATAAAACTTGATGTATTTTCTGTAAAAGCCACACATATATATTTTCAAATGAATTAATTAATGATTATTTGTATAAACAATTAATTAATCGATTAGTTGTTTTGTCCATAAAAATGTTTTCCTTGATGTTATTAAATTTTATTTATTTTAATTATTGTATGGCTTTTATTTTTACCAACATTTTATGTCTTTTGTTCATTTATTATGTTTTATATATGTATATATATATATACACTGTGGTTGCAAAGTGCTTTACAAATAAAGTTGGATTATAAAATCAAAAGAAACCAGAAAAATCTAAAAACTTGCTTTAATTAAAAAAACAAACAAACACTCATTTACAGGAAGTAATTAACAGTGTATACTAATCAGCTAATTAATTAAACATATATATAAAAACAATTAAAATAGACTTACAAACATTAAATACATAAATAAATATTCTAAAAATGCCTGATTAATGGGCATATATCTACTAAATATACATAAAACATATTTGGGGGAATGTTTTATAATAGATTATTGATAATATATTAGTGATAATAGTGAAATAACAGTGAAATGACATCATCATCAGTGAACTGTCTGATCCTCACGTACGCACAACACATTCACAAACACATTCACAAACACATTCACAAACACATTCACAAACACATTCACAAACACATTCACAAACACACCAGACGCCAAAAATAACAGAGGCAGCCTTCAAAATAAGAGCATGCCAACGCCAACAGGCACGCTGTGGCTTACAGTGTGAAAGGGAACCGCAGGAAGTGAGGTGTTTCTTTCATTTCCTCCTGATCACATGATCCGATCACGACTTAACGAATGTGATGCAGAACACGTGTTCACACTCGACGTGTGTGTGTGTGTGTGTGTGTGTGTGTGTTATACCCCTTTATTATTCTTACAATCTCACGTTTTATATCATTTATTTATTGTGCTTTTATATTATAAGTGTTTTATACAGTTTAATATTATGTTTTATATCTTTTTTAAATTGCGCTTTATGTTGACCTTTATACTGTGTTTTTATATTTATTTTATATCATGTGTGTGTGTGTGTGTGTGTGTGTGTGTTATACCCCTTTATTATTCTTACAATCTCACGTTTTATATCATTTATTTATTGTGCTTTTATATGATAAGTGTTTTATACAGTTTAATATTATGTTTTATATCTTTTTTAAATTGCGCTTTATGTTGACCTTTATACTGTGTTTTTATATTTATTTTATATCATTTTTAAATTGTGATTTATACTGTTTTCAACTCATTTAGTATCACTTTTATATTAACTTTTATTTTGCGGTTTTATACTTTTTACATGGTGTTTGATATCATTTTATACTGTATTTTCAATTGTTTTATTTTGCGCTTTTAAATCGGTTTTTGTGCAGGGTTTATAAAGTTTTATATCATTCTTAAAATGTATCATATATAACTATACACTACCGGTCATTGACTTTCATATTGTTTTTATATCCTTTTATATGTTTTATATCATTGTATGATTCAACTTGAATAACTCAACTCTGAAAAACAACTGAAAAACAACAAAAATCGCAATGTTCAGTCACGCAGGTGAAGAACGCACACAGAAATGTATATTTTCTTTAGGCTAATCTTTAAAACAAACTGTTTTTGGCGTAGCCGGCATTCACAAACGCTGCGTTACATCGTTTACATCGTAAGTCTGAGGTCTGGGGGAAATAAAAACTATCTTGGGCTAGCCACTGTTAGCAATTCCCCCGCGGCAACAACACTGTACATAGCGTTTTGCACGCACAAACTGCTTAGCGACATGTCCGCGAATAAAAATTCGACCGTTTTATCATGAGTACGAATTATATAATGCAACAGTGAACGTAGAGGGGGGTTACTGCGAGTTTCTGAGTTAAAAATCCGACCGAACTCGGAAATTCCGACTTCCGACTACAACTAAAACGTGTCAACACCTTTTACGGCGACACGTCAAAAAGCTCGTCCTTTCGTGGACACCAGGTTACCATCGACAAAAAAAGAGCATATTAAGGTTTTTTGGATTTTTTTTTTTTTTTAAATTACGTACACTAAATTCCTTTACACGCACCATCACGCAGGTAAAAACCTGCACGTACAGATGCACCATGAGGACAAAGACACGCCCTCTGTCCCTCTGTCCTTCCGTCTCTGAGGGTACAGAAGCTGCTGTCGCTTCGAAAATCAAACTCCATCAAAGTGACCCGCCTCCTCACGTGACCAATTAATGACCAATATGTATCGATTACTCCCACCGAGCTGTGATCGATGCAGCAGCCAGTGCGCGGGACAATCAGCTGTTGCATAACCAACCTCTGTTCACATTCACTCAAAACAAACAGGTAACTGCTCATCGATATATTGATTACTTATATGTTATTAAAAGGCGTCACGGTTAAAAAAAAAATAATAAAAAATTTTTATTGAGTTCAGTCCACAGAAGTACCTGCTCCCTTCTGATTCCATTTCCGGACAAACCGTGTACTTGACACCTTTTTGGTATTTTCCCGGCAAATAATGACGTAAAATGTCATACGAACAAATTAAAGATGACGAAAGACGTAAACATATAAAAAAAAGAGTAAGTTTTTTTTAACATGTTTGGCAGCGAAAGCGGACGTGTCCGATAATGGAACCCATCTTTTTTTTTTTTTTTTTTTTCCCTTTTACCTTGGGCATCTCCTCCGCTGGTCAGCACCGCGATGGATTTACCGGCTCCGGACAAGTTCTCGAAGAATTTCCGCGTGTCCTGCCGCTTCGGTGCGACCGCCATGTTCTTGTCAAGTGGTCTTCTTCCGGAAAATTAAAGGGAAAAACTGAAATTAGCGGACGGAGTGAAGAGAGGAGAGGAGAGATGGGGCGGGAAGAAACCCGGAGAAGACGAGAGGTGATGTACTGGAGTCAGACCGCAGTGGGCACCGCCCCCTTTCCTCCACCGACACACCCCCTTATATAAAGATCGTCGCCGCTGACGAAGATGAGTCACTCCAGAGGAACCGTGAGCCCTGAAAATACTGTAGGCAGTGGCGTGCAACAAAATTCTACATTTAAATTATTTTTTGTGGGTGGGGGGTTGCTTTATGGTTTTTGCAAAAAAAAAAAAAATAGAAAAATCAGAGAATTTAGCTAGTTTTGAAAGTGTTAATCACTAACGTTACCTTGTAAAGTTCATGGATATGACTGTAATTTAAGGACTTGTCAGCTTTTTTTAGTGCACATTTTAAGTGTCAATAACTGTGATTAAGAAAAAAGAAAAATATATTGAAATTATTGGACGGAATAATTTCTGACAGGGTTTTTTTTTCCCACCCAAACCTCAAAATAATGTCTTGCTTTGTTTACAAACTGAAATAGAGCAAACAAACCAATTATATTCACATTTAAGAGGAATTATATTTAAAACTAACACTGAGAGCAATTATTCCATGATCTAAACAGTTTCAATTATTTACTGATTTTTTTTAAAAAAAATGTATTTGTTTAATTTTTACATTTACAATTTACCAGTCTCTATATTTTGCTATTTATCTGTTTGTTAATTATATTTTAGCATGTGGGCAAAGGTTAATTTAGCCACAAATTCGACTGTTCAAAACAGAGGAACTAGCCTACATGCTAAAATACTAGCTGAAATAAAAAAAAAGCTTTTTTCCCCATTTCGCCTTCAAATATTGTTTTAATATTTAAAACAATAATATTTAATATTTAAACATTTGCAAGAGCTAATGTTTGCAAATCTGTCATGATTTATGTAAAAACAAAATGTTCTATTTATATAAGTTATTATATATATAATATATATATATATTATATAAGTAAAATATATATTTTATTTTGTTTATCTCAAAAGTAAAGACATTTTATGTCTTTTACATCCAACTCCATTTATGAGTATGGGGAGAGAAAAAAAATACAGAGTGATACATCTTACCTTTTTCCTGTAGTCTTTGTTTTTCTCTGATTGAAAGCTGAAATCCACCAATGAGCTTCCAGATCACGTCCAGAGGAAAAACACAGCAGCAGAGATAAGAGGTACCCCATTGAGGAAAATAATAAAGAGTTTAAACACAAACAGTAAAGAAAAGCGAATGTTGTAACACAAAGAGATTAGATTCACACGTGAAATGACGTAACCATGGAAACGGTGAAGCGAACGCAGACCCAGGAATGTCCGATATTTCCACCATCACTGTGTCATTTCAACCTCCATCTCTTTCCCTGTATAGTGTTATAATTAGACACAGTATGTGTGCAATGTAACTCTCCTCACAGTTATTTCTGGATTACTTTGATGCCACGGGCCGTGACCTTACGGAAAGTTCACGACCTTGAGCAACTGTGACCTTTATCTCCTTGACAGCGTCTCGCGCTGAACGCCAGCTTGCTTTATTTCATCATAAGAACAAAGAAAATAAAAGGTTTATTTGAGTGAGCTGGAGCAGATTTATCGCCACTTGTAGACAGTGTGGTAAGAACTTGAAGGGGCCAAACAGAGGACATGAGAGGGGACGTGGGGGGGGGGCAAATGCAGGTCCTGGACCAGGTCCAAGAGACAGCTTAAGACACAGAGGCTTGCTCACTGAAATTTGAGATAAACAAGAAAAACAGATTTTAGCCAAGAAAACTCAAAAAATCCTCAACATCCTGAGAATATATCTCACGCTTAAACAGCCTTTTCTGCTTGGTAACTTAAGTTTGTGCTGCTTTAAAAACTATTTACTCCCCTGCACCAAACTCCATTAAGAAAACTGACAATTTTACATCACAGCACACAGGAGTTGTTGATCCACTGCTGCCTCAATCAGTAAGTTCAAATATGTTATTTTGTCACTTCTGTGTTTCAAATCCTTCATTCAGATTTTCCTCAGTGACACAAAGTGACCACACGAGGCAGCAGTGGACCAGCAGCTCCTGTGTCCCTGTGAGCTAAAATCACTGTTTTTCTCTATGGACTTTGGTGTCTAAAAGTGAGATAAAGATGTAAACATGTTCTTAAGATATCGTACACTTAAACTGATATAGTTTTTATAACATGCGTTTTTTTTGTTTGTTTTTTTTGTTAAGTTGTTGTTTTTTTTTTTGTCCAACACCAAACTCCATAGAGAAAATCTGCGATTTTACACACAGCACTCAGCATCACAGCACACAAGTTGTTAATCCACTGCTGCCTCCATCAGTAATTTCAAATATGTTATTTTGTCACTTCTGTGTTTCAAATCCTTCATTCAGATTTTCCTCAGTGACACAAAGTGACCACATGAGGCAGCAGTAGACCAGCAGCTCCTGTGTCCCTGTGAGCTAAAATCACTGATTTTTCTCTATGGACTTTGGTGTGGGAGAGTGAGTGGTAAACTTTAGTGAATTTAAAAAAAATATATATATATATATACATATTGGAGACTTAAAGCTATATATTTAAAAAAAAGAAAAAAATATGAGACAAGACAATGTTGGACCCACTGCTAAAACGTGAGCATTACATGAGGATAATGATCTAATAATTTCCAAAGTGTAGTAAAAAAAAGGCAACTGGACTTAGTTGAATTTCTTGAAGACGTTTCGCCTCTCATCCAAGAGGCTTCTTCAGTTCTGTTTGACTGGTGGAGAGTCTGGGACTTATAAACTCTGTCAGGTTCTTGGTCCATGGGGTGTGGTTTGGATAGGAAAGGGGTACTTTAGTGAATTTAAAAAATATATATATATATATATACATATTGGAGACTTAAAGCTATATATTTAAAAAAAAAGAAAAAAATATGAGACAAGACAATGTTGGACCCACTGCTAAAACGTGAGCATTACATGAGGATAATGATCTAATAATTTATGTAAATAATTAGGGGGGGGGGGAAATTGTTCACATCCCGGCAGGTAAAATAAAAAGACGGAGACGGCTCCGCTCAATAAAAATAATTTATTTAAGTGGCATGAATCATAAATTAACCAGTAGCATCTGCAAAAGCAACACGAGTGCGCACAGTTTGTATAAAGTGGTGTCAAAGTTTGGACTTTTACATACAATAAAAAAAAAAAAAAAAAAGTTTCAAACCTCTGATCTGAAACAGTAAAATACGTAGTCTGGTGTTTTATCACTGGAAACTATAATAAAATGGGTAATTAGTCCATTTACTACAGGTTAGAGCACAAAAAGTAAAATTATGTAGCTTTAATTAAAGTTTATTACTTTCAGCTGGTAACATAATTTATAATTTTAAACTGAAACAGAATTAAATTCATTTAAATAGTGTGTTTTTATACGTACGGTCCTTTTTAAAATTGCAGTTAACATCTGGTACTGATGGAGTTTTATTTTATCTGCATGTGTTGGATTTTAAATTCATTCTCATTTGTGACAATGTCATGTTTATCAAAGTCAATGCTCTGCCCCCATGAATGCTAACATTAGCTAATGTTAGCATGGTAAAATTTCTACTGAACTACGATGGTGACTGTGGTAAATGTTACTCAACATTAGGTAATGTTAGCATAAGGACACCCTACTAAACACGACTAACTGTATCATTAGCTAATGTTAGCATGGTAACATTAAGCTAATGTAAGCATACTGACACCCTGAACTAAGATGGCGACCAGGGCAAATCCTAATCAATATTAGCTAATGTTAGCATTGCGCACTCTCAATTAAGATTGTGAATGTGGTAAATGCTTTTCAACATTAGCCAATGTTAGCATACTGACACCCGAAAAACCACAACTAAAATTTAGCTAAAGTTAGCATGCTAACACCCTAAACTAAGATGGCGACACTAATCAACATTAGCTAATGTTAGCATACTGCTGCTTTACTGTACCACTTCATGTTATTATAAAATATACACGTTAACCTTCATTCAAACATGTCATTAAATATGGACACAGCTTCCTGCTAACAGTTGAAATATATTAAATTTTAAAATCAACTTTAAAATGTACCTTTCTGACATTTTTTTTTAAAAAGATATATGTCCATGATTTTTTTTAAATGACATACAAAGTATCTCTAACATTTTCTTCAAAAAACTATAAATACCAGTAAAATATATATATATAATTATTTTTTTCATAAACCTTATTTGACATCGTTCAGTCCGGTTCAAAAACAGATAAAAATCGAGAGGTTACGTTTGTCGACAAGTCGTGACGTGACGTCTCCAGTGTCAATTTGTGACGTAACTTTGCTTTCGCATTCACTCACTCACTCACTCACACTTTATTATACCTACTGCTTCAGAGATTTAAGAGGACCACAGATAGAAAACCTTTAAGATACATTCATCTGATACAAGCACATGCTAACAGCAAAAGCATTGCGTGCATGACTGAACCAATGGGGTTTAAGTGAAACATTAAATGCATTTTCTTAAAAATAATAATCATCAAAAAGATGCTACATGTAGATTTTTTCCATCACAAATGCGTCAAAAAGTCCATGTAAGCCAATTTTGTTTAAAGGACCAGTGTGCATGATTTAGACTTGTCCTGTCTGGGCTACTGTACAAACATGAAGATGCTACATGGAAGAGAACCTCAAAGATTCAAAACAACAAACCGAAATTTATTTTTCAGGTGATAAAAAAATTAATGAAAAGATTCACTTTGCTGTTGGAATCACTTATGTAACAATGATACAGTGTTAGCATGCTAACACACTGAATGAGATGGTGACCACGATAAACAATCCTCAACGTTAGCTAATGTTATCATACTAAGACCCTGAAGCAAGGTGGTGACCATAGTAAAGAATACTCAGCTTTTGCTAATGTTAGCATACTAGCACACTGAACTAGATGGCGACCATGGTAAAAAAAATACTCAACATTAGCTAATGTTAGGCTACTAGCACACTGTACAAGATGGTGACCATGGTAAATGCTACTCAGCGTTAGCTAATGTGAGCATGTTCACCAATCTGAAATAGATGGTGATCATGGCAATTGGTACTTAAAGTTTGGATGCTAACATGCTAATAGTCGTTAGCATGATCAAAATTGTGCTGTTCTGTACATTAGAACGGTGGCTACAGCCATTACGTATTGAGTTTCTGCTGTTTGCTCTCAGTGAAAACTCAGCTTCCTTTGATTGTTGAATGTTATTTTTTGTGTGTTTGCTGTTAGCATGGCTCAGATAACAGTTTGTCAATGTGTCATTACAAAAAAAATTTTTTTTAAATGTGTGTGAACTAAGTCGTACTGAGTCCTCGACCCCCTCGCTACTTTAGCGAGAGCTGATGTCGGCAACTGTGCTTCCTCGTCCGATCAGCAGGGGTCAGCAAAAATTCTACAAAAGACAGGAAAAAGCAATGAAATCAAGAAAATATAATCATCGAAGAAGAAAAAGAGCAAAAAGTAAAAGTTATTTTAATCTATGTTTTGTTCAACATGTTTAATTGAAGGTTTTAAAAACATTTTTATACCTAATCGCATTTAACACCAATAAAGTTTTGAGATAAACAAATCACTTGGGCTTGGGTGAGGTACACTAGCTCTATAGCGGCCCCTCATGTGTTCTGAGCTCCCATCACCATATGGCTGTGCTAATATTCATGAAACTTTCCAGAATGAAAGTAAAGTGAGTTGACGTTGGAGTTATGGAGGTCAGATTACTGCTGCGTCAAGCTTGTTGGTGTTAATGTAATTAATAAATGATTCAAGAATACTCCTCATAAATAAATTACACAGCTTTCAGATGTGTAGGTTTATCTGGAGTTAATTAAAAATAAAAAAGAAAAGAAAACATTGCTCGTGCAGTGTTTTTCAATATCTCACAAAAAAGGAGAACAAAATTAAGCTAGTTTACTCATGTTTTAAGAAGGTAAGAAGAAGAAGATGGTGCAGCCATTTCTGTGACATTGAATGAATAAAATTAGCTTTGGCTCGACTAACAGACTCAATGTAGCATCATTGGCATAAAATTAGATGGCTATAGCTAGTTGTAGCATGTATATTCAGAACTAAAGTGGACCTAGGATGGAGCCCTGGGGTACACCAACATTAAATAGTTGAAAAAAGCTGTTAAGTGAGGGAACAAGGTGACCAAAATTAAACTTTTAAATAAAAATAATCAGACTTTTTTCATAGTGATCCTGTAGTTAACAATGCAAGAGCTTAGTATTGCCATAAAAATGTCAGTTACATTGTGAAAATAACAAGCTAGCGGCAGTCTTTGTCTCTAAATTTAAAGACAACACAAAATACGTTTTTATCAGCATTATTACACTGTACATAATGTGATACTTTGGGCAGCACTGCAACATAAATGCTAACATGTAGAGTCAGTCTTTTACTTACAGAGGCAGCATCATCGTGTGTTAGCATGTCGAGCCCCGCCAGCTGCTCCAACATCAGGCTGTTGTCAGTCACCTGTGTCCAAACAACGACAGGAAATATGAACACAACAACTGCTACAAATGAATGATTCAAATCTAACACAGCGATGAGGACGACTATTCAGTCAATTTTAGACAGAATCATAGATAAAAATACTCAGCAACTATGTTGTATTTATTTATATTTGTTGAAAATGAACATTTACTTTTCCAGAAAAACAAAAACAGAATTATTTTGAGCTGCTTCTGCCTTTAGTTTGCAAATAACTTCAGAAAGAAAACTAATCTGAATCTGAAAAATAATCAAAAACTCCAATAGGTTCAAGATTCACTGCTGAAATTCTTGAGTACATTTGGTACAAAATGCACAAATACATACGAACATACACAGAGTACATAAATAAATATAACCAAATAAGGGTGGGAATAAAATGTATTATAAAGAATACACACAAAATAGAACAAATAATCAATATAAATAAAGGATAAAATAAACTAAATCTAAACTGGTTTTTTAATTTTCACATATTATTATGTTAGTCCCATGGTTCTCAAACTGTGGTACGCATGCCCCCCCGGTTGTGTGTGTGTGTGCCTCACCTGCTCTGTGTTCATGGAGGTCATAGAGGTCATCTGTCCTGACATGTGACTCATGGTGCCACCATTGCTGGCCATGACTCCCAGGTTCATGCTGCTGTTGTACATCCCCCCACTGTGCTGTTGAGGATACACGCTGAAAGCAGAGTTAAAAACATGTGGAACTGAATCTATAAATAAAAATAACAACATATTTGTTGTTCATGTTGATATAAATAATCATTACTAAGCAGCTATGTTGCGCCTGCTAACCAGTGTTTACCGGTTGCTGGTGGAGATGTTGGCAGATTGGGGCCATCCGTTGAGGTCAGCGCTGGCCTGGTAGCCAGGGGGCGCTCCCTGGTTGGGGCCCTGGGGTTGTGGTTGTGTTTGGCCCTGACTCTGCAGAAGCATGGGGCTCGGACCCTGTCCCATCCTGGGGGACATCATGGGACTGTGAGGGGTCGCAGCCCCATATGGGAAGCCCGACACTGGATCCTGGTGTTGCTGTTGACTCATTCCTGGTGAGAGAAGCAGGCGAATGGACAGATGTGATTTTTTCTTACTTTTTCTGACCCTTAAAGTGATAGTTCTAGTTGTTTTTTGTAGTGTGTGTGTATGTGAGGTTTTGACTGACACAGTCAGTGCTGACTGAGCTGTGAGCGCCCCCTGTGCTAAAAACTAGCCCGACTCACTTAATAAAATCAACTGCTTAAGTCCAAAAAGTCTTTAGAATATGATTGTCACTTTATTTCAGTTACACAGCCTCTTCTGACTGAAAAGTAAATATAGTAAACTGTTTTCTCTCCTGCACCAAAGTCCATAGAGAAAATCAGTGATTTTAGCTCACAAAGACACAGGAACTGCTGGTCTACTGCTGCCTCGTGTGGTCAGTTTGTGTCACTGAGGTAAATCCGAACAAAGAATTTTCAACCCCGAAGTCACAAAATAAGACATTTGAACGTACTGACAGAGGCAGCAGTGGATCAACAACTCCTGTGTACTATGATGTAAAAATAAGTGATTTTCTCTATGGACTTTGGTGTGGGAGAACAAACAATTAACAAACTTCAGTATGTAGTAGAAAAAGGCTGTTTAGTGACAAGATAAAGCAAGGGACATATTTTTTTAAAGTTACAGCAGACTCAAGTGGGCATAAATGTTATTGGCTGAGCCTTTCTTCTGCCAACTGGAGTGTGTTGGTGGACTCATTACCCCGTTGTACTGCCTGCCTACATTTCCCATCATGCCCTGGCTACTCAAGAGATGGCTGGGGAAAAGAGAGGGGAGGAGAAGGATGTGGGGGTGAACAGGGCAGGCCAGTACCGTAGCTGGAGGTCGGGTAGGGGAACTGCTGTGGGTTTCCCTGAGGGAGACGTGGGTTGGTGCCACCGATGGGCATCGGAGTGGGAGCGGCGCCCCCGCTGGGCATTCTGGGAGGAGGCATGTTGACGCCCTGTGACCGCATCATCATGGCTCGCTGGTGGTGCAGCTGCTGCTGCTGACGTTGGCGTAGGTGGTTGCTGAGGTACTCGCGCTGACGCTGGGCCAGCATCTGAGCGTTGAGGGTTCCCTGCGCACACACACACAGGTTTCCATGACTTCCGAGGACATTGCATTGACTTCCATTCATTTCCTGCAGACTTACTCTAACCTTAACCATAATTACTAGTGCCCTAACCCTAACCCTGACCCTAACCTTAACCTAACCCTAACCTCAGCCTAACTTTAAAACATGTCTTCACCTTAAAATGGAGTCATTTACGTTATGGGGACTTGATTTTTGTCAAATCAAGTGAATCATTTTAAATGGAGATGCCACATTCCAAAAGTATATGATAAATAACTAACAATGTTTTGTTTTTGGAAAACTAGAAAATGTAGAAAATGTTGACCCATTTCCACAGGGGACTTACTTAATCTGACCAACAGTCAAAAATAAACAAAAAAAACATACGATTTAGGAAGACAAGTCCCCATAATGTGAGTGTGGAGACAAATTTAGGTCCATGCAACATAAGGAAGACCAGGTATACACACACACACAAAGACAAACACACACTGGCTGGTTTCCAGGACTCCTGAGGACATTACATTGACTTATATTAATTTTCTACAGACTTAATCTAACCTTAACCATAAATATTACTGGCTTAAACCTAAAATGTTGTCATTGACATTACGGGGACTTGATCTTTGTCCCCATAAGGAAGACAAGACCCCATAATGTGAGTGTGGAGACACATTTAGGTCCCCACAACATGAGGAAGACCAGCTACACACACAAAGGTTTCCATGACTTCAGAGGACATTGCATTGACTTCCATTCATTTCCTGCAGACTTACTTAGTAAGTAACCATATTATTTATGTTTGTATTAGTTTGTATCTAAATATTTAAGTGCACTCTAATACAGATACATGACACAGATTAGGGAGACAGAACACATGGACCGACCTGGTTTGGTGCATTAGACCTTAGAGGTAGATTCATACTGGACACTCCACTCATCTGGTTCACCACTGGCTGACGGTTCTAAATGGAAGACAGACAGAGAACTTCATTACAACTAACAACGCTTCAGTTTTCTACTTTATTTCACTGTCAGACAGCATTTTCTCACTTAAAAACACAAGTTGATAAACTGCTCACTCTCCCACACCAAAGTCCATAGAGAAAATCAGTGATTTTAGCTCACAGGGACACAGGAGCTGCTGGTCTACTGCTGCCTCGTGTGGTCACTTTGTGTCACTGACGTAAATCTGAACAAAGGATTTCAAACACTGAAGTGACAAAATAAGACATTTGAACTTAGTAATGAGGCAGCAGTGGATCAACAACTCATGTGTGCTGTGATGTATAATCGCTGACTTTCTCTATGGAGCTTTGTATTGAAGACAATTATCAGTTTATCCACTTCTGAAAAGATTTAAATAATAAAATCTACGTCAGCTTAAGTCTATAATATCTTCAGAACATGTTCACATCTTTATGTCACTGTTAGACAGACTTTTCCAACAGGAAACAAGTTTGTAAACCACTCACTCTCCCACACCAAAGTCCATAGAGAAAATCAGTGATTTTAGCTCACAGGGACACAGGAGCTGCTGGTCTACTGCTGCCTCGTGTGGTCACTTTGTGTCACTGATTTAAATATAAATAAAGGCTTTTAAATGCTGAATTGACAAAATAAGACATTTGAACTTACTGATGGAGGCAGCAGTGGATCAACAACTCATGTGTGCTGTGATGTAAAATCAGTGATTTTCTCTATGGACTTTGGTGTGGGAGAGTGAGTGGTTTACAAAGTGCCATTCAAAGACAGGTTCTGTGTACAGAACGACAAACAGTCTGTGTTCATTCATTCACTCACACTTTCTTTCATGTGCATCTATGTGCAGTGCTGCCATTATCCAAGCTCAGCTGGGGATTGAACCCCCAACCTTGGGATTGAAAGGCAACCCGCTCTAACACCGATCCACAGCGCCCATCAGAGGCATGGCAAGTGACAAGTGTAATTATTGATAACTTTCTATCTTTAAATATTCACTTTTAAGCACATGTGGGAATAATAAAGGATAATCTTATTTTAAACTGGTAATTTTCACTGCTGCAACTAATAATAATAATAATAAATTACAATATATTTACATGAGATGTTTTCTCCAAAACATCATGACAATTTTTGTTTTATGACTCACTGAAACGGAAGTGCATTTCATTGATTGATAATAAAGTATCAATCAATCAATTCATGGTCCATATATTGATATAAATTAATATTTTTGAGATTTTCCGATGTCATTATTGTTATAATATATTATAATATAATATGTTCAGATGTTCCAGATAATCCACTGCTTAACTTGTTATAAAAAGTTGTGCGACACATTATTAATAAACCTATATAATCAATAAACGGAAGATTTGATTCATTTGAAAATGTATTTGTACGTAAAACCCTTCATGCTGACACTGACAGAGGTGTAAGAAAATGTCTCAAAAAGTGAGGAGCCATTTTAACTTGTGCTTTATCTCAACTGTCCACCAGGTGGCAGTCAAGGTTGAATAAATATTGACAAATGGGCTGCAGGAAGTGCACTTAAGACCAGAACAGCCTGGTACATTAACTCTGACATCACATACAATCAGAACAAATGTGCATATCAGATTTTTCCAGGAATCAAACAGCTTCTACAGATTAAAGTATCTCGTGTGTGTAGCTTTAATTGTAGTAGTTCATAAAAAAAAAAATTAAAAAAAGCTTTTTTACGTTACCTTTCTTTAGATTTCACTGTTATTTTAAGAAAAATAAATTAATTTAATTTTGTTTTACCAGTTATTCTTAAAAATATACATGTTTTTATGTTATCTTTTCTATGTTTTAGTAGTTTTTTTTAATAAAATACACATTTTCATTTATTTTTCTATTGTTTTAGTTGTTATTCCTAAAAATAAAATCCATCTTCTTTAGCTTTCACTGTTAATATATAAATACATGTTTTTATTTTATTTAGTTTTAATAGTTATTCTTAAAAAAAAACACAGGTTTTAACTACTTCCCATATACTGGAAACTCCGCCCCTTTTACATGTCGCCACTTCCTTTAACCTTGGCTTTAAAAATAAGAGCCACTGACTTTGGCATTTTTAACTACTTCCTTTGTAAACCTTTAGCCACAACATTTGACAGTAAAAGCAACTTATAATAGTTATTCTTTTGTTTTTAAATGTTTTCTTTAATTGTAGCAGTGATTCTTAAAAAAAATAAAGTACACATTTTATTGTCGTTAAAAACGTTAGCGTTAACAGGAAGTGGCCGTTCTTTGGCACATGTGAGGAAACTCACCAGCTGAGCCTGGAGTCTGTGCTGCAGCTGGAGTCTCAGGTTGTTGGTCTGAGGTGGCGCCGCTGGACTCGGGGCCCCGGGCCTCATCCCGGCCGACCTGGGCCCCACACCTCCGGGCATCCTCATCATGGGAGGGTAACCAGCAGGGGGCAGCCTCTGCGGCACCATGTGGCCGCTCATGTTGGAGCCGTGGAAATCGGGGGGGACGCCGCCATAACCTGGCTGGCCACCGTAGTGTTGACTGTACTGAGGAGGCTTCAGAGCGAGTGTCGGGTCTGAGGAGCCGAGGTACTGGTCCTGGTCTGACAGTGGACCCTGCAGCAGGGAATCATGGGAAATAAGAAGAAATAAATACTCGATTTTACCTAAAACAATCTTTTTTTTTTGATTGTTTGTGTGTCATCATGTTTAATGTTACTGTCTGGAATTAATATTTTCTCAGTTTAAATAATTTTTTAAAGGAACAGGAAGTAAAGCGGTTACAAATACACATTAAAAGCAATTTAAAAGGGAAAGTTCAGATATTTTTTAAGTGTAGGATCAAGGTTCCAACACATTTTTACTAATTAATTGTCAAAAACATTACTACAATATTTTAACCAACTTCCATGACTCAATTTTTTTAGTTTAACTTAAATTGTAGTTTAGTAGGTAGGCTCCTATAGTGAGTGTGAGGCAAATATATGAGATACAGCTTGGAATCTTGTTATAATCTTGATGTATTTGATATTGGATCTGGTCATACTTATTTAAAAACCTTTCCAAAACATCCACTTAATTCTAAACCATTTCCAGGCCTGGAATTTCAAAACTTTTCCAGGAATTCTGTGTGAATCATTGTCAAAAAGGACAGAGAAATTTAGCATTTCAGCCACTTAAGTTAAGACTCATCAAATACAATCTATGCCAGCATAAATCTATGATATTTTAAGAATATGTTGATTCCTTAATCTCACTGTTAAACAGCCTTTTACGACTAAAAACTGAACTTTGGTGTCGCTTTATAAACACTCACTCTCCCGCACCAAACCCCATAGTAAAAATCAATGATTTTACATCACAGCACACAGGAGTTGTTAATCCACTGCTGCCACCTTCAGTAAGTAATTCTGTGTTTGGAAATACTCGTTAAGATTTACCTCAGTGACACAAACTGACCACAGGAGGCAGCAGTGGATCAGCAGCTCCTGTGTCCCTATGAGCTAAAATCGTCAATTTTCTCTATGAACTTTGGTGCGGGAGAGTAAATTCCTAATTTACTCTCCCAATTTCTAATTGGAAATACATGTCTAACAGAGAGACAAAGCACCAAACATATTCTTAAGATATAATAGCATAGATTTAATCAAGTGGGTCCTTGTTTAGTGGCTAAAATAGTTTTTTCTTGAACATGTTTCAGTGTCTACTCCCTCATTTCTTCACATAATATTAACAAAAGCCATATATTTTTTATAATTCATCAAAAGACTAGAAAATACGTGTAACACGTTTAAATATTCAGCACTTTTAGGCTTAAAAAACCTGAAAAAAAGCGTGCTGAATATTTAAAAAAAACCTTAATTCCAGATGGAAAATTAAATTAATAGAAGGTTATGAAAAATAGTTGTTGTGGTCAGGTCTTACCTGTCCAGCCAGCGTGGGGATCCCCAGCATCTTGTCAATCTCCTCTAGACCCTCAAAGTCCTTCAGTACCGAGTACAGCTGGTTCAGCAGGGCCCCTTCGTCTGGCTGGCCCTCGGGCCCCGAGCCGCAGCAGCCCATCACCTCCTCCAGGGGGGCGCCATACTGCGACCTAAACGACACATCGGTGTTAACGTCACCACAGACTCGAGGGGTCAAACCCCCTCAACTGCTACTCACGTCTCAGAGTACGAACCTGCTTTGGTTTCCATAGTGATCCATCATCATTCCGTCGGGCCACGGCGCCATCTGATTGGGCGGGGCCTGTTGTGGCGGGTAGGCGGAGTTTGCTATCTCCATCTCTGATGGAAGGAAAACCACAGACAGTGTGAGGATCGGTTCCGGTTCAGATGGGAATCCATATTTTTCTGCCCTTTTCCTTTCTCACCATTGCCCACTATCATGGTTCTGGATCCAGGTGGGCCTCTGGAGGGCATTCCCGCGTTCATGCTGGGGACCATGCGACCAGGTCCGATCCCCTGGCCCATCATTGGTCCCACTATAGGCCCCTGAGGACCCCAGTTCTGCTGCATGGAGCCCCGCATTGAACCATTAGACATCATGCCTTGATTCAGAGACAGGAAATAATAGATACACGTCATCTTAAAAAACAACTTTTCTAATCCGAGAAAAAATATTTTACTAGAACACTTTTTAATATGTCATACAAAACAAATAATCTAGATTATTTTACATACAGAAATGTGGTTGAAGGAGGTACTAATGTTTTACAAATCAGTTTGCTGCTTTATCCCACTGTTAGATCAACTTTTTATGACAGGAAACTGAAACCACTCACTCTCCCACACCAAAGTCCATAGAGAAAATCTGTGATTTTACATCACAGCACACAAGAGTTGTTGATCCACTGCTGCCTCCATCAGTAACTTCAAATGTCTTATTGTGAGACTTCGGCATTCAAAATCCTTTATTTATATTTAAATCAGTGACACAAAGTGACCACACGAGGCAGCAGTAGACCAGCAGCTCCTGTGTCCCTGTGAGCTAAAATCACTGATTTTCTCTATGGACTTTGGTGTGGGAGAGTGAGTGGTTTACATTCTTTTTTTCCCCTCTTTCTTCCTCACCTGTGTTGGTCACTGTAGCTGGGTTAGCCATCCCTGCGTGACTTCCCATCATGCCTTGCTGCTGCTGCTGCTGCTGCAGTAGGGAGTAGGGGCCATTGCTCCTGTGTTGAGGAGGGAAAGCCCTGGTGCTGCCAGGGCTGGAGTCCATCATACTGCTGTCCAGGGATGCGCTCCTCACAGGAGGAGCAGCTCGACCTGGTTGACCCGACCTGGCTCCACTAAAGCCTTCAGAAAAATAAGACACTGTTTTATTAGTGATCACATACACATGTGAGATTTAATTCAAATAATTTGAATTTTTGTCTGACACAGACTTTTTGTAGCGGCCGTACTGGTGGGGCTGAAGGTTCTGTGCTGGCTGGTTGGTGGACTGCTGCTGCTGCTGCTGCTGCTGCTGGTGGTGCTGGTGTTGGTGGTGTTGGTCATCTGCAGGATATCACCAATGAGGGTCTGTTTGTCCACCGAGGAACCAGGCGGTGCAGCGGAGGAGGAGGAGGAGGAGGAGGAGGGTCCTCTGACACCAAACAGCTGCTGCTGGCCACCGCTCTGCAGGTCCTCCAGCAGGTCCTCCAGCTCACTGGTCTGAGAACAGCAATGGTGGAAAATTAACAATCCCCCAAGATTAAACTAGGGTTGCAACTAATGATTGATTCATTTGTTGATTATTTTCTTATTTTAATTGAATTGTTTTGTCCATAAAATGTCTGAAAATCTGTGATTTCAGCTGCTGGTCTACCGCTGCCTCGTGTTGGTCAGTTTGTTTCACTGAGGTGACAAAATCAGACATTTAAACTGAGAAATGGAAGCAGTAGTGGCAGAAAACTTGTTTATCCTTGTGCCTCTGTTAGCAGCCATGTTGTCCATCAACAATGACTATGTTTATCCCCCGCATACAGTACCACACACACACACACACACAGAGGAATGGTTTTCTCTTAAGTGATAAATGGGGGAGGAGCCGAGGTCGTGTGTGAAAACACAGTCACATTAACATGTTTTTATATCTTAGGACACATCATTGACGTAATGCTATCCCTAGCCCCTTACGCTAACATTAACCATCTAAACTAATCCAGTTCTAACCCCAAAACCTTAAAGTCTTAACCCTGAAAAAGCCCTTTAAAGTTGTGGGGTCCAGACAAAATGTCCTCATAAAGGTATAAATACAAATCAACACACACACAAACTCTGGTTTCCATGACTTCAGAGGATATTGCACTGACTTCCATTCATTTCCTGGAGACTTACTCTAACTTTAACCATAATTTAACCCTAACCCTAGTGTCCTAACCCTAACCCTGACCTCTAACCTTAACCTAACCCTAACCTCAGCCTAACTTTAAAACATGTCTTCACCTTAAAATGGAGTCATTTACGTTATGGGGACTTGATTTTTGTCAAATCAAGTGAATCATTTTAAATGGAGATGCCACATTCCAAAAGTATAAACAAAAAACATATGATTTATGATGATATCAAACATTAAAACAAAGTAAAAATTCAACAAAAACATTTTAGTAATCATAAGTAATTTCTATGGATAAAGCTAATCATGAAAATAAAAAAGCTGACCTGGTCCGTCATGTTAAAAGCCACTTCCTCTTTCTCCGTCTTAATGTTGGACAGCTTCTGTCCATCTCCAGGTTCCATCTTTGTGGCTTTGTCCAGGATTCCGTTATCATCCCTGTCCAACAGATACCGCAGCAGGACGTTGTCCTTCTTCCTGGGGCTGCCCGGCTCCTGTTTGGTGCAGAGGTCACTAAGTGCGGACAAGTTGTCCCCAGTGGACGACTCTGGACCTTCTTTCCCGGTGGCTTCGGCCGTTAGCTTGGCCAGTTCCACAGGCGACGTGCTGTTCTGCAGCAGCCTGTGGAGAATCTTGTGTTTCTCCTTTAATGAGGTGGAGTAGTTGTTATGGCCAACAGCACCAGCCCGGCCCAGCTGGTCCTTACAGTTCTGGTCGTCCCTGAAGGACCCGGGTGGTGAGCCCGGATCAGAGGGTTCTAACTTGTTGGTGAGGAGCTGTAGCAGCTTCGTGTGGCCTTTGTTGTTCTGGAGGCGGTTCTGGGCGTCACCTAGGCTGCTGAAGGTGTCAGCGTCCCCGTCTGTGCCTTCCCCTTGCTCACCTTCCTGGTTCTGGGACGACAACAGGTCCTGCTGCTCCGCAAAGGTTCCGAACAAGTCGCCCTCTAAGCTCGAATGGCTTTTAGCTAGGAGGCTGCTAGCAGAGCTGCTGCTGGGGAGGGGGCTCTGAAGGCCAGACAGCTTCCTGTCAGGTGACCCTGGGTGTTGCCCTTCAGTGAGACCCTGGGAAACCCTGTGGCCCTGGGTGAGAGCCTGCAGCGCACTGAGGGAGTTGAACGCTTGACCATTTCCAGTGCTGCTGCTGCAGACAGAGGCCGGTGAGTGGAGGCCCGGTACAGGAGAGAAAGAACCAGGCGGATGTTGGGGGAGGTGAGGGCTGCTAGCCAGCATGCTGGGGCTGTGGTGATGACGAGGTGACAACATGGCGCCCTGAGCCCCTGAACTGACGCTGGGGCTTCCCTGGGCCGACGGGCTGCCCAGCTTCAAGGCATGGCTGTTTCCCTGAGGTGTGGGTGCCCGACCTGACACCGACCCAAAACCACGTCCAGGGTTGCAAGAGGCTGTTGTCGGGTGGTGGGTGTTACTGGAGACACTGGTGTCAGGGGAAGGGGAGGGGCCACCGACACTGGTTGCGGTCATTGGTGTGACGATGCCCTGCCCAGTGGGTGCGTGTGCCGTCATGCCAGAGACGTTTTCTCTGAAGGAAAAAGAAAACACAGTAATTGGCGTGGTGCCGGTAAAACACAGGACAACATTGGACGTAAGTGAGGCTTCACTAAACAACAAAAAAGAACCGAACTATATTAGACCAAATGTTGTCCTGATGTACTTCCGATTGTATATGTCATAATTTGAAAAAATACATGAGTTTCCAGAAGCGTAACTGAATTTAGAAAGACCTGAGCATTCTAGAACAATCAAAGTAACCATGAAGACAAGTGTGTCATCTACATGGAAACAAACAATAATGATTAGAAGCTGGAAAATGTATGTAAAACTTTCTCTCTTAAACCAATAGGGGGCAGTAGAGGATTTAATTGAATATGTTTTATTACCACCGTAGGGAATAATGTAATCATTCTAGAATAATCAGGGTAACCATGAACACGAATGTATCCTCTGTATAGAAATGAACAATGGTGAAATTAAAAGCTGGACAATTATTGTAAAAATATTGATTTTAAGGCCGCAACTAATGATTATTTTCATAATAGATTCATTCCAGTTGGTTATTTTCTCAATAAATTGAGTACTTGTTTGGTCCTGATTGGTGTTTACCAAACCTGGACAGTCTTGTGTTTTGCCCTTTCTTTGTTACAGGGAGCAAAGAAACCTGAAAATATTCATATTATATGAGCTGAAAAATCAGAGAAACTTGCTCTAATTATAAAAAAAAACAACAAAAAAACTGTCAAAAAGTTGACAATTAATTATCGTTGCAGCCCTAATTGATATTGATGATGATTATTATTGTGGCTAGTCTTATTCTGTTGTAAAATTAAAGACTATATCACTGTGAAGTTTTTTACAGCAGTTAATAAAATAAGGCCACACAGCTTCTTCTTCCAGCTTCAGTTAGTCCATCATAAAGTAAAAAAGATAAAAGTAAACACAAGTGACACAACAAAGTGGCAACACAGAGAGAAAAATCACGGATGAGCTTTAGCCTCAACGCCAGACACACAAAGCTCCCATTGTGCCGAGTCATGGGGCGATAAATTTCAATGTGAAACTAGTGGAAGTTCTTGCCATTGATGTGTGAAACTCTCTGGGTAACAATCCTGGCACTGCTCTCTGACCGCTGTGTCCAAAAAAAAAAAACCAGACTGTGACGCGGTCAAACCGTGGACACCGGCTGAGTGGCAGTCACTGCCCGTTGTAGAGAAAAGGAAAAAGAAGGGGGCGCTGTTTCAGCGTCTCTAGGTCTTTACATGCACTGATGCTGTGGTGCTTCATCAACGGTGTCTTTGTTTGAAAAAAAAAAAAGCCCGAGAGGACATGTGACAGACACCGAGACAGATGAGACAAAAATAAAACGTTACGTTACGTTTGTTGATGTTGATGTTAATGTACTGTGAGTAAAAATGTGTAAAAAAAATGTTTAAAAAGTGAGTGAAAAGTCAATTTATGAGGCAAATGGATATAACGTGGAATCATAATTAAATTGTCTCCTCACACCTAAAGCTGGACAAAGTTGAGGACAGAATTGGGGACAGATTTGTGGAAAGAACGAAAAGACAGAGTTGAATATTTGTTTACCGTGTCCTTCATCTGAGAACAGGCTCTCTCAAGCAAACTATCAGAGCTAAGTGAGGGATTGAGGACAGAAAGGAAAACAGAGTCTAGGAAATACACAAAGAGGACAGAGTTAAGGACAGTGTTGACAAGAGGATTAAGAACAGAGTTGAGGACGGAATTAAGAACAGACTAAAGGACAGAGTTGGGGATAGAACTTAAGACATACTTGAGGACAGAGTTAAGGACAGTGTTGAGAAAAGAAATGAAGACAGAATTGAGGACAGAACTATAGACAGAGTTGAGGACAGAGTTAAGAACATACACGAGGAGAGTACTGAGGACAGAAATGAGAAAAGATTTGAGGACAGAATTGAGAATAGAGTCTAGGAAATACACAAAGAGGACAGAGTTGAGGACAAAGTTGAGGACAAATTTGAGGAGAGGATTAAGAACAGAGTTGAGGACAGAGTTGGGGACAATTTAAGACATAGTTAAGGACAGAGTTGGGGACAATTTAAGACATAGTTAAGGACAGAGTTGAGGACAGAAATGAAGACAGAATTGGGGACAAATTTGAGGAGAGGATTAAGAACAGAGTTGAGGACAGAGTTGGGGACAACTTAAGACATAGTTAAGGACAGAGTTGGGGACAGAACTATAGACAAAGTTAAGGACAGACTTGACTACAAAGTTGAGGACAGAATGGAGCAGAGAGTTGAAGACAGATTTGAGGACAGAGCGGCCGTCACCTCTTCAGGATGTGCAGGGACATATAGAGCTGCGGTTCGTTGGTGGCAGCAGATCGGACCAGTTTGCTCTTGGTGTGAGCCGAGACCATGGTTCCGTCCGCCAGAGAGAAACAGTACATGGGACTGAGAGCGTGTCCGTTCCTCATCACTGCAGCAACGGAAACACAGATTGTTAGGAATTTCCCCGAAACGTTAGTCCGTTGTAGACCAGTTAGTCTGGCAGCTGATGATCCTGAGGACAAGTGAGGTGCGTCGCTGCTGTCAAACACACTCCAAGTGAGCAGAGAACCCACAGATAACGACGGATTCTAATCACGTCATATCAGCTCCTGTCGTTAATCCCAGCTTCCCTGTTTCCCCTTAACTGCCGACCGGCAATCTGTGAATCTGGGTGATAATTTCAGCATCATCACGGACTCTAGTTAACTAAATTAACTAATTAACTAACTAAATATCTTGTTTATTTAACATGCTTTTATTACGATGTGTAAGGATTCTCTGCAGTAGAATAAGGGACACACGTGGAGAAAAAAGCGGTAGACAATGAATGAATGGACGAACCATAATTGAGAGTTAAAGACAGAATTGGACAGAATTTAGGACATAGTTGAGGAAAGATTTGAGGACAAATTGAGGACAAAGTTGAAAAAAAAATAGTTGAGGACAGAAATTGGGACATAGTTGAAAACACTGATGAGGACAGTACTTAGGACATAGTTTGAAAAGACTTAAGGACAGAAATAAGGATAAGGAGTTGAAAAGAGACTCAGGAGCATAAATGAGGACAGAACTGAGGAAAGATTCAAGGACAAAATTGAAAAACAGCACTGAGGACAGACCTTACGACATAGTTGAGGAAAGACTTAAGGACAGAGTGGAAAACAGAGTTGAAGACAGAACTTAGGACATAGTTGGAAAAGACTTGAGGACAGAGGCAAGGACAGAGTTGAGGACAGAATTTGGGACTGAAAAGACTTGAGGACAGAGTCAAGGAAAGATTTGAAGGCAGAAATTGGGACAGTTGGAAAAGACTTGGGGACAGAGTTGAAGAAAGTTTCAAGGACAGAATTGTAAACAGCATTGAGGACAGACCTTAGGACATAGTTGAGGAAAGATTTAAGGACAAAGTGGAACACAGAGTTGAAGACAGAACTTAGAACATAGTTGGAAAAGACTTGAAGACGGAGTCGAGGAAGGTATGAGGACAGAGTTGAAGATAGAACTTAGGACATAGTTGGAAAAGACTTGAAGACGGAGTCGAGGAAGGTATGAGGACAGAGTTGAAGACAGAACTTAGGACATAGTTGGAAAAGGGAAAAGACTTGAAGACGGAGTCGAGGAAGGTATGAGGACAGAGTTGAAGACAGAACTTAGGACAGAGTTGGAAAAGACTTGAGGACAGAGTTAAGGACAGAAATTGGGACAGTTGGAAAAGACTTGGGGATAGAGTTGAAGAAAGTTTCAAGGACAGAATTGTAAACAGCATTGAGGACAGACCTTAGGACATAGTTGAGGAAAGATTTAAGGACAAAGTGGAACACAGAGTTGAAGACAGAACTTAGGACATAGTTGGAAAAGACTCGAGGAAAGATTTATGGACAGAACTTTAAGGACATACTGTAGATGAGAAAAGACACATTTGAATAAATGAAGTTGTTTTTAATGCCGCAGGTCTAAAAAATAATGTCCAGGCGTCTTCCATACTTGTGGAAAAACACCAGGGGGCGGTAAAAAGGTCATTAAACATTCCTCATTTTCCTGCCAACATGGCGGCGTAAACAGACAGAGTCATGTGACGTCCACAGATCCGTTTAATAAAGTTGACTGACAGAGAGGAAACAGCACCGTCAACTTCCTGTAAAAGCCTCCAGCGTGGGTTCCGCTCACTCACCGTCCTGATGGTGTTTTCGGGCGAAGGACGTGTCTCCGTCGTTCTGCAGGTGGAACCTCTGAATGCAGCGGCGGACCAGGTCTTCCCAGCCCGGCTTCATGGACGCTCGCAGGAGGCTCGTGTCCAGCGACGTGATCTTACCTGAACAAACGACGTTAGCGCTGATGTTAGCAGAACCGTTTCAGACGATTGACGACGGGACGGTGAAAATATTGAGCGCTTTTGAACTTTACGACCAGATTCCTGCCTTTTATTGACATATTAGTTTATATTTGCTAATATGAACTTTTATTTTATAGAATAAACAATGGTGAAAAATGCTACAGCTGTTTGTTCTGGCATCAGTCTGTGATGCCACGAACAAACTGCAACGATTTGAACACGAGATGTGAAAAAACGATACGAACCCTGAAGGTCCTGCCGTGTGGTGAAGCTCTCGTACAAGGACATCGCAGGTCTGTCTTTGACGGGGACTCTTCTGGCCATGCAGATGAGACAGGACTGGAAATCTGGAACACAGGTTCAAATCACACATCACTATACGGCTTATAAAAAACTGGACGTCCCATTTACAGAAAACTGTTTTTTAATGCTCGAGGACACTTTTCAATGAATCTAGGACACATTTTAATCGACTCTAGGACACTTTTATAAACTCAAGAACACTTTTATAGACTCAAGGACACTTTTCAATGATTCAGGGACACGTTTTATAGACTCTAGGACATTTTTTAAAGACTCTAGGACACTTTTTATAGACTCAAGGACGCTTTTATAGACTCTAGGAGACTTTTTATCGACTCTAGGACACTTTTATAGACTCAAGAACACTTTTATAGACTCAAGGACACTTTTCAATGATTCAGGGACACATTTTATAGACTCTAGGTCATTTTTTAAAGACTCTAGGACACTTTTTATAGACTCAAGGACACTTTTATAGACTCTAGGAGACTTTTTATCGACTCTAGGACACTTTTATAGACTCAAATAAATGTTTTAAAGACTCAAGGACACTTTATAGACTCAAAGAAGCTTTTTAAAGACTCAAGGACACTTTATAGACTCAAGGACACTTTTATAGACTCTAGGAGACTTTTTATCGACTCTAGGACACATTTTATAGACTCTAGGACACTTTTATAGAGTCAAGGACACTTTTCAATAATTCAGGGACACATTTTATAGACTCTAGGACATTTTTTAAAGACTCTAGGACACTTATAGACTCAAAGAAGCTTTTTAAAGACTCAAGGACATTTTTATAGACTCTAGGAAACTTTTTATAGAATCTAGGGCATTTTTATAGACTCTATGACACTTTTATAGACTCAAATAAATGTTTTAAAGACTCAAGGACACTTTATAGACTCAAGGACACTTTTATATACTCAAGGACACTTTTATAGACTCAAGAACACTTCTACAGACTCAAGGACACTTTTCAATAATTCAGGGACACATCTTATAGACTCTAGGACATTTTTTAAAGACTCTAGGACACTTTTTATAGACTCTAGGACACTTTTATAGACTCAAATAAATGTTTTAAAGACTCAAGGACACTTTATAGACTCAAGGACACTTTTATATACTCAAGAACACTTTTATAGACTCGAGGACACTTTTCAATGATTCAGGGACACATTTATAGACTCTAAAAGACTTTTTAAAGACCCTGGGACACTTATAAACATACATATAAACTCTAGGAGACTTTTTATAGACTCAAAGACACTTTTTTAAAGACCCAAGGACATATTTATGGACTCTAGGACACTTATAGACAAATAAATGTTTTAAAGACTCAAGGACACTTTATAGACTCAAGGACATTTATATAGACTCAAGGAAACTTTTTATAGAATCTAGGGCATTTTTTTATAGACTCAAGAACAAGACTCAGGACACCTTTTGTCCATGGGCTGTCAGAGGGTTAAACCTACCTCACTTTTGTGCAATAATAGTTTATTTATGTAAAACATTTATTTATCTATCAATTAACAATCTCTTGGGTAGTGTTCAGTTGTGTTTGTTCGTGGTAAGATTGTTTATGTCGTTTATGTTGTTTATGTTTATGTTGTTCTGTGGCTTGTTTTATTAATATTTATTAATCGTTTCTGTTGTTTTTATTGTATTGTTTCATTTTCGATTTTGGCACTAAATTCAGCTGCAGTAATTAAAATTTTCATTGTATATTCTGTATAATCACAGTAAAAAAGACCTCTTATTCTATTCTGGTTTGTTCCTTTGGGCTGCTGTAGAAACACACTGTCACAAGTTCATTAAAAAAGGCCACAAAAGCTACTTTTACTTTGATTGTAAAGCAATTATACAACAATACATACACACCTATGGGCAGTTCATTCATTTTCTGTCATTGAATGCCGTTGAATATGATACACTCGAGCTTCAAAGCTTTTTAATTTCCCCGCCTGCACATTCTCATGTGTCAAAAAGAATATTACAGCTGCTGCTAAACAGGATTTAGTCCAGCAAAGCTGCTTCAGTCACTATGACCTTAATTAACTTCCGCACGACAGCAGTTTTATACACTGACCTCAGCGTCAACACTGTATCAAAGTCAAAGCCTCAATCTGGGAATAAAATTAAATAAAAATAATAAGCATCCTAAGGCCCAGGAGTCCTCAGTCTGTCCAGCAGACATTCTCCTCCTGCCAGGGGAACAGAATCTGCTGTCAGGGGTCTAAAATTAGATACAAGTGTGTGCGTGTGTGTGTGTTTAAAAGATAAGATAGGGTAATGACAAAGTGCCACGCACTAATTAGTGTCTCCTAAGAGACGGGAGGAAAACGTGGTGACGAAAGAAAGGAGGACAGGACGCCGGAGACGAGGAGGTGGAGGATGGAGAGGGAAAGGAAAGTGACAGGAAAGTCGAGAAAGAGGTGGAAATGGAAACGGAAGAAAGAAGGAATGAAGAACAAAAATGAGTAGAGAAAGAAATAAAATGAAAGAGCTGGGAATTAAAAAATAAAGCAACATGAATGAAAGAGACAGTAAAATGCAAAAATGTTCCATTTATAATCGTAACTTTGGAATTTCTGAGGACGTGGGTGTTCTTTGCACAGGAACGAGCCCCAAAAATCCTGATTTGGATTCCAAGATTCATACATACACTGAAATTTTTACCTTTAAAAGAACTTCCGTCGTATTTGTTTCGCAGTAAATCCGTCTGACACATGGTACTGTTTAAGTTTTAATTGTAGTGTTGTTATCGGCTGGTATTGATGACAATGGCTCGCCTGAGATTTGCTTGGATTTCTGACCTCTTAAAGCATAAAACAATAAATATGTAAGTAAGTAACATACTTTCAAATTAAAAGTACAATACCTTCCCCCTCTTCTTTGATAGACTTGGGTTCGGACACAGCAAAACACTGCATGGTCTCGTACTTCTGCTGCTGCGGCGCCTCCTGCTGGTCAGACGCCGGCCGTGCTTCGCCGTCGGCGTGAGGCTTGACCAACATGCGACACGTGAAGGTGTGGCTGTTCCTGTTGGATGAATCGGCGCTGCGGTCAATGACTGGAAGAGAAAACAGAGACACCAACATGGATGACACCGGAATATCCAACTTATTATCCGCCTGCTTGTAACCGGAGGGTTGCCCGTTCGAATCCCGACAGGTCAAGGGCCGGCATACTTCGGAGCATGATACTAAATCCACATTGGTCTCCATTGATTGGACACTCTAAATTGATTGGATGGGGCCTGGATAAATGGGAGGAAGGACATCCAATGTCAAATATGTGGGTTAACCTGAAATTTGGGTTTAAATTTGAACCTTAAAAAAGCTCAAGCTCAAAATATGACAATGTGCCAAGAAGTGCATCTGACTGCTTTATGTAATTACATGTTCTTTCAGCAGAGGGCGCTGTGAGAGCCTCAATATACACTTTGAACGTCTTCTTGGCCCATGAGAAGAAGAATAAGACAATGGTTCTTTTGTTTTGATGTAAAAATGCAGTACAGAAGCTTAAAAAATATGGAACCAACAAGCACGACACCGGAGCATCGGAAAAGTGATGGACAAATCTGCCTACTCACCTGCTAGCTTAGCTGTTAGCTCCACCCTAGCGATACAGTGGAGGAGGCGCTCAACCTCGCGTTATTAACAGTCTTGTTAACGTCAACACAAAGAGAAAATCCAAATTTCTTCATCGCAAAACATTGGTTCAAACTTTTCGCCATGCTGATCAGGCTTGATCATGAAGCTAATGTAATTTTGAAATACCAAAATAAGACAAAAATGATCTGGTTGTGGGTACATGTAAAGTAATGGGCGTCCAAATATGGACACCAGGCATCTGAAGTCTCTGCAGTCCAGCCTTTTCTGGACTTTTCTTACCCAGACTCTTGGGCAGGAGGTTCTTGACGAACTCGGCGTGATCGCCAACATGCAGGACGCTGTAGACGTTGGTGTTCATGAGCTCCTCCTGCTGGTAGTGCAGGTACTGACTGACGTTCTCCGAGACAAACACGATGTTTCCCTCCATGTTGACCACGAAGAAGAAGCCATCCAGGGCCTGAGGAGGTGAGGAGAGAGAAAAGATGAACATGGATGAAGGTGTAAGAATATGGATGAGCCCTAAAGTGAGTTGGAACCAACCTCCAGCATCATGGGTCCGAGAGCGTCCTTATCGATGACCTCCTGACCTGTGGAGGAGACATCGGCCTTCTGTACCTCCTCAGCATCGGACACTGGAGCTTTGTCTGGAAAAGAGCAGGAGAAACATGGAAGCAAGAGGATTTATTACCTCAGTTGAGGAGGTGATGTCTTTGCTAGCAGTAGTTTGTCTGTCTGTCTGTTAGCAAAATAACTCAAAAAGTTATGGATGGATTTTGATGAAATTTCCAGTATAGGTGTGTAATGGGACAAGGAACAGAGGATTAGATTTTGGTGCTGGATGGGCCATCTGGATCCAGAATTTTTTTTTGAAGAACTCTTTATCATTGCGAGATCAAGTCATTTTCAGTATGTAACGCCACAATAAATGGCCAGGACACTTGGGGAAAAAAACATACAGGATAAGGACACAATAGGTTCTAAAATATAACAAAGATTGATCCGGATCCTGGGATTTTACAGTTTTTATGATCCAGAACAGGAAAAAATGGGGGGCTTGTGGGATTTTGGGCACAGTAAGGTAACAAATAAAGATACAGACATGAAACTAACACCAACTGTAGCTGAGACTCTGAATCTGAATCTGAAGTGTGTCAATGGATTTACAATATCTTTAATAGCTATGGAGCTTGATCCAGAAAAAGACCGCCATTAGAGAAATATTGATTTTTGTGACTAACTATCAAACTAATTAATGATATTATAGTGATTCCAAATGCTAAGGGTATGTTTTCATGGTGAAGGAATCCAATAATGTAGATAAAATTATTCTAGGACTAATCTTTTTGGGTGCAAATCGCAATATAGAGGGAATGAGCTGCTTGGCGGAGCTCTGCGCTCTCTGAGTGCTTTTATTTTTATCCTTTATTTTGACAAATTAAAATAAACCCCACATTTCAAATGGATAAAACTGAGCGGAACAAACAAACCATGAAAACTGACAAGTTACAATATGTTGTGTCAAATTTCTTGAAGGCCTGCAAAGATTAATCAATTAATCAATCAATTAATCAATCCCTTTTAGTATATATTAATCAATTACAATGATTTTTCCGTTTTAGTATATATTTTTGTGAATATTCCCTGGTTTCTTTGCTCATATAACAAAAAAACATTAAAACTATTGAAATACTGTAAATCATTATTTCCAGGTTTAGCAAAACATCAACATTTTGTGACATTTTTTGGACCAAGCAACAAAATCAATTATCGATTAATGGAGGAAAATAATTGAAATCTGCAGCTCTAATGGTTTGTTCTTATTAAACGGCCTCTGTGTCGCTGCTCTGTTCAGCCTCCTGAGGCCCCATTAGACCACATAGCTCACATTCCTGCAGTGGGACCAGAGCGGCACAGCAGAGTCATCAGCCTTTTCAACCACCCTGTCACCGCTGAGCCACTGGGGCGCACCGTCATGAAACACGCTCAAGTCACAGAACCGCTTTTCATTTTTAATTCATATTAGATTGAAAAATTAAATAAATAGTGTAAGTAAGACAAACCAGAGGGATTGTGTGCATCATTTTCCGAGGGCGTGAACCGTGTATGATCCCTCTGATGTGTTTTAATAAAGCTGATTTACAGTAAACAGTAACAGGAAGAGGTGTGGAGAAATTTGACACTTTTAAACTTTGATCTGGGTTAAAGCTTGACATGATAAAACTCTGCCAATATGTAAAAACAAGAAGAGACAAAAAAAAAACTTCAAGGTCAATATTGAAAGTGGCTGAGTGTGTGTGTGTGTGTGTGTGTGTGTGTTTATTCAGCTGTTGTTTTTAGACACAAGCAGTGTGATGTATGTGGACGTGGACCAACTGATGGTGAGGACACACGATACAGGCAGGAAAGACGAAGAAAGTGAAGGAAAGGACAAGGAGGAAGGAAACAAGAGTAGAGGAGGAGAGAGGAAATGCCCTGAGATCATGTATGTTCCTGTACAAATAAAAGAAAACTGAAGTGAAATGTGTAAGAAGAGTGAAATGGAAACAAGAGGGAAGAGGGACAGGGTGAGGAAAGGTGACGGGAAGGAAAGAGAAGGGAGCAGGTAAGGAAGTAGGAAGCAGAGCAAGAGAAAGGAAGCTAATAACGGGGTAGGAATCAGAGAAGGAGGTTGGAAGGAAAGAAGGAGGTAAGAAGCAGATAAGGGGGGGAGGAGAAAGTAAGTGAGGGGTTAGGGAGCAAGAGATAGGAAGCAAATAAGCAGCTATGAATCAGAGGAGGTAGGAGGCAAATAAGGAGTTAGGAAGCAGAGAAGGAGTTAGGAAGCAAATATGTTGATATGAATCGGAGAAGGAGATAGATGGCAAATAAGGAGGTAGGAAGCAGGGAAGGTAGGAGGCAGAGCAGCAGGTAGGAAGCAGAGAAGGAGGTAGGAGGCAAATAAGGAGGTAGGAAGCAGAGACGGAGTTAGGAAGCAAATGAGAAGATAGGAAGCAAATAAGGGATAAGGGAGCCGAGCAGGAAGTAGGAAGCAGATAAGCAGGTAGGAATCAGAGGAGGAGGTAGGAGGCAAGTAAGGGGTTAGGGAGCAAAGCAAGAGATAGGAAGCAAAGACGGGGGTAGGAAACAGAGAAGGATGTTGGAAGAAAAGAAGGAGGCGAGAAACAGATACGAGGGAGGAAGAAGGCAAGTAAGGGGGGTTAGGGAGCAGGAGATAGGAAGCAAATAAAGGAGGGAGGAAGCAAATAAGGGATAAGGGAGCCAAGCAGAAAGTGGGAAGCAGAAGCAGATAAGCAGGTAGGAATCAGGGAAGGAGGGAGGAAGCAAATAAGGAGGAAGGAAGCAGATAAGGGATAAGGGAGCCGAGCAGGAAGTAGGAAGCAGATAAGCAGGTATGAATCAGAGGAGGATGTAGGAAGCAAATAAGGAGGTAGGAAGCAGATAATCAGGTAGGAGGCAGAGCAGCAGGTTGGAAGCAGAGAAGGCATGAGTGAGCAGAGCAGGAAGTGGGAAACAGATAAGGAGGTAGGAAGAATAGCAGGAGTTAGGAAGCAAATAAGGAGATAAGAATCGGAGAAGGAGGTAGAAAGCAAATAAGGGGTTAGGGAGCCGAGCAGGAAGTAGGAAGCAGATAAGCAGGTAGGAATCAGAGAAGGCGGTAGGAGGCAAATAAGGAGGTAGGAAGCAGATAATCAGGTAGGAGGCAGAGCAGCAGGTAGGAGGCAGAGAAGGCATAAGGGAGCAGAGCAGGAAGTGGGAAACAGATAAGGAGGTAGGAAGAATAGCAGGAGTTAGGAAGCAAATAAGGAGATAAGAATCGGAGAAGGCGGTAAACAGCAAATAAGGGGTTAGGGAGCCGAGCAGGAAGTAGGAAGCAGATAAGCAGGTAGGAATCAGAGAAGGTGGTAGGAGGCAAATAAGGAGGTAGGAAGCAAGTAAAAAGTAGGTAGCAGATAATCAGGTAGGGAGCAGAGCAGGAGGAAGGAAGCAAATTAATAGGTAGGAATCAAGAAGGAGGGAGGAAGCAGAGAAGACATAAGGGAGCAGAGCAGGAAGTAGGAAGCAGATAAGGAGATAGGGAGAGGACAAAGGTGTCCACTCTGACTGGGACGCTCACCCTGCTCCTTGATCTGCCTGATATGCTTGACCGTCTCTTTGAGGATGGCACACTTGTCCGGCTTGACGTTGAGGTCGTCCATGTCGTTGATGTTGGCGAAGATCAGCTCTGCCAGCTCCTCGATGTATTTGTTCTCCTGCTCCCGGTTCCTCCTCTCGCTGCTCCTCTTAGGACTGAGGGACAATTTATGGGTTTGAGTGTTTTCTTAGTATAAATAAAGTTTAAAAAATACATAGTCAGAAAAATATGACATTAAAATAAGTTCATAAAAGTGTTCAATATCTTTTGAAATGAGCCTTTTATCTGTCATTCGGCGAAGGGCCTTGCTTTACGGAAGCCTCCATCTTGTGCCAACATGTTTCTACATCAGCCACCACATAGAAAGGAGACGGAGCTTGAAATATAAGATTAATACGTCCTTCCTGTAGTTTCCTGACACACTTAAATAAGTCTTCGGTTTGTTGCAAATCCACAGTCTCGCCACTAGATGTCACAAATTTTGTACACACTTTGGATATTTACGCTGATCAACATTTTGCTTTGCCATTTTTGTCGCAAAAGTATTCACCATCTTCTTTAGGTTTATCTTCCCACTCCCAACTGCAGACATGACAAACACTGAAGACTTAAGTTGCTAAAAATAACGCCTGACAGGCTCCTCCCCCTCTTGTAGAGCTCGTGCGGCTTTTTTTCCCCTCACAACCTGATCTGATCCTCATCATGACCTCAGAGCATTGACCTCTACATGACCTCCACGCGTCCTCGCGAACAGCAGCCTGTCACGTTGTATATGAGCGCGTTTCTGCGGAGGGAAACGCTGATGGAGCATATTTTTCCACAGTCTACCTGCAAAAGTCACAAACCGCTCGCTCTTCGTTTCACCTTCTGCACGAGAACAAACTCACACTGACTGAAAGGATCTGCTGGCCATAAACGGAGGAGGAGGAAAAAGAAGAAGACAACGACGGAGACCACGATAACGAAGAAGATGACAACGAAGACAACGAAGATGCTGAAGATGACGGCGACGGAGAAGAAGATGAAAAAGACGACGGAGAAGAAGACAGAGAAGACGGCGACAAAGAGAGCAACAATGACGGCGATGAAGACGACAGTGCCGAAGACGGCGATGAAGACGACAGTGACGAAGACGGCGATGAAGACGACAGTGAAGAAGACAGATTGAGGCGACAATGGAGAAGAAGATAACGAAGAAGAAGACGCCGCCGAAGACGACGATGGCGACAAAGACGACTAAAATGACGAAGAAGACGGCGAAGAAGACGGCGAAGAAGACGGCGAAGAAGACGACGATGGCAACAAAGACGACGACGATGGCAACAAAGACGGCCACAGAGAAGAAGACGACGACAAAGACGATGAAGAAGACAACAAAGAAGACGCCAAAGAAGACAGAGACGAAGACAGCAACGAAGATGAAGAAGATGAAGAAGACGACGAAGATGAAGAAGATGAAGAAAACGAAGAAGACAACAAAGACGACGACGAAGAAGAAGAAAAAGAAAACGAAGAAGACAACAAAGAAGAAGACGAAGAAGAAGATGACGAAGAAGACAACAAAGAAGAAGACAACAAAGAAGACGACAAAGAAGAAGATGAAGAAGACAATAAAGTAGAAGACGAAGAAGAAGACGACGAAGAAGACGACGAAGAAGACGACGAAGATGAAGAAAACGAAGAAGACAACAAAGACGACGACGAAGAAGAAAAAGAAAACGAAGAAGACAACAAAGAAGAAGACGAAGAAGAAAAAGAAAACGAAGAAGACAACAAAGAAGAAGACGAAGAAGAAGATGACGAAGAAGACAACAAAGAAGAAGACAACAAAGAAGACGACAAAGAAGAAGATGAAGAAGACAATAAAGTAGAAGACGAAGAAGAAGACGACGAAGAAGACGACGAAGAAGACGACGAAGATGAAGAAAACGAAGAAGACAACAAAGACGACGACGAAGAAGAAAAAGAAAACGAAGAAGACAACAAAGAAGAAGACAAAGAAGAAGACAAAGAAGAAGACGAAGAAGAAGACGACGAAGAAGAAGAAGAAGACAACAAAGAAGAAGACGACGAAGAAGACGACGACGAAGATGAAGAAGATGAAGAAAACGAAGAAGACAACAAAGAAGACGACGAAGAAGAAGAAGACAGAGAAAATGAAGAAGACAACAAAGAAGACGACGAAGAAGAAGAAGATGAAGAAGACAATAAAGTAGAAGACAAAGAAGAAGATGACGAAGAAGAAGACAAAGAAAACGAAGAAGACAACAAAGAAGAAGACGAAGAAGAAGACGACGAAGAGGAAGATGACGAAAAAGTAAACAAAGATGAAGAAGACGAAGAAGAAGACGGAGACGACGAAGGCGGCGTGGTGATACGATTCCCCTAAACTCGGCCCGTCACATGTTCATGTGGATTTTAAAAGCACAAACACAATATTTCACTGTTTGTTCCCTCGTGTAGCGACGAACAGCGAAGACGAACAGAGAGTGTGGATGGAGGTCTGTGGTTCACCTGGGTCCCGGCAGCTCCGACTGACACTCCTTCCTCTTCAGAGTCTCCCCCTCTCGGGGGGGCTCCGGGGTGTGTCGCCCCCTGCTGCTCATCCTCACCAAATATCAGCACCTGCACGCAGACACATGCAAGAACAGCACTTTAGAGTTCAGGATTTTAGCAGCTAAGAAATAGTGGTGGGACTAAATTATAATGCAGTTTGATTAACGACAGCCAAGCTAAAAATAATAATAGAAAATAATATAAAATTTACAAAGACTTCAGCTTTTAGACCCAAAAATCTGGCGGAATAATTTGAGGAAATTTTACCTAACTGGGATTTTTCTGATGGATATTAGGGATTGTAATTAGGTTTGTGGGTAAACTGAACTGTTTAGTCTAATATTATGGTTTTTATGATGAGTAAATTAGATTAAAATATCTGAGAATAGTCATTTAACAACACTTTTAACAACACAAATTAATTTTTATCATAGATGTATAAATTTCCTTCATTAAACTTTCTCACAATAAAAGCCATCATTCAGATCGTACATTAAAAAATGTTACGTTTCCATCTGAAGCCTACCAAGAAATTAGAATATTTTTAATAGCCACTAGGTGGCGACTCTTGTTGCTTGTTGCAAACATTATGAATAGAATTAGCTTTTAGCTCACACTTTATTGAATTTAACCACGTGGAGATGAGATGAGACTTTTTTTTTTTAAGGTGTTTATATGCATAATTTTCTAATGGTGGAGTATTTATAATTTTAATATATATCTAATACATACAACATAAAATATAAATAGTCACTGAATGCTTAGGATGAATTTCATGGCTTTAAAATCTCTTCTTGCACATTTCCACACTGACGTCAACAGCGCTTGACCAATCGGCCGCACCGATAGCAAACGACTGTTTTCATAATCTGGAGTCAGAAAATGTTGATCGCCGTTTCCCATAATTCTAAATGTGAATCTCAGATGTCTTCTCCTGTGAACAAACCAAAATCAATCAGTTTTAATAACGGATGGAATAACTTATCAAGACAGTTGACAAAAAAAAAAAAAAGGTTAGTGATCGGTGAATCGATCCGGTCTTCTCTGCTGATGTGATTCCAACAGGATCACTTTTCCCCGACAGACCTTAGACAATGAGGCAAATTGTTTTCCTACACACACACACACACAAAGCTACAAGCAGCACAGTGTTTGTCGGAGCTCAACGCGTCACCTGACTGTTACGTAACACAGAGCGTGTGAAGCCGACACTGGGCAGATGAAGGCGAGAGACGGGGATAAAGGAGAGAAAACAACAGAGAGGGAGAGAAGAAAGAAATATGAAAAGTGAGTTTGTTGTTGTGGACAGGAAACAAGTGTGAATGCTGTGGGTGTGAAAAGAAGAACAGAAAAACAGGAAGCGGGAGCATCTATTACACTACACTGGGTCGGGGCCCACAGATGGGTCACTGGGGATTATTTTGGGAGCCCCCAAAAACATTTGAAGAATTTTACCAACTAATTTTCCCTTTTAAGTACTGCGCATAAGTCTCAGGCCACCAGCAGCTTTGTTGTTTTTATGTCAATTTTGTGATCATTGGCATTTAGATTGAAAAGATGTGACTAAAAGTCAGTCTTATACTATATGATCAACCTGTCAATGAAACCTAAGCCTACGGTACCTTAACAATATGCTTTATCACATAGTTAGTCAAGGTTTTTTTTTTTGAATCAAAAACTAAAGTTTGCCTCATTCTCTAAACTGCTCTCATACCCACACCAAACTCCATAGAGAAATTTTGAGTTTTTAGCTCACAGGGACACAGGAGATGCTGGTCTACTGCTGCCTCGTGTGGTCAGTTTGTGCCACTGACGTAAATTTGAGTGAAGAATTTCAAACACTGAAGTCACCAAATAACATATTTGAACTTACTGATGGAGGCAGCAGTAGACCAGCAGCTCCTGTGTCCCTGTGAGCTAAAATCACTGATTTTCTCTATGGACTTTGGTGTGGGAGAGTGAGTGGTTTACAAACTAAAGTTTTTGATATATTTATCTAATAAAATCTATGTCAGCTTAAGTCTATGATATCTTAAGAACACGTTCATGTTTTTATCTCACTGTTAGACAGACGTTTCCAACAGGAAACTGAAGTTTGTAAACCACACTCTCCCACACCAAAGTCCATAGAGAAAACCTGTGATTTTATCTTGTGGGAACACAGGAGCTGCTGGTCTACTGCTGCCTCATGTGGTCAGTTTGTGTCACTAAGTTAAGTCTCAAAGAAATAAGTCAAATGCCGAATTCACAGAATAAGACATTTGAACTTACTGACGGAGACACCAGTAGATCAACAACTCCTGTGTGCTGTGATGTTAAAATAAGAGACTTTCTCAATGGGATTTGGTGTGGAAGAGTGACCAGTTTAGAAAGTGACAAAAATTGAGTTCACAGGTCAATAAAAATGTCTAACAGGGAGATAACCCTAGCATTTGGTGAAACTTATGTTAACTTGCTAAATTCCATATTTGTTCTTGCCACGGCTAACGGTGCTTTCCATTTTTAGTCAGAACTCAGAATTTCCAAGGTCCATGGGCGTTTCTTACGCAGGAACGCCCCCGACATTTGACTTTCCAACTGCGACGGATGGTGTCAGTATACTTCCTGCAACCACACATCAAAAAAAAACAAAAAAAAAACCAAAACAAAATGCAGAAACATTTCAAAATGTGAATATACTTTAAAGTATCACTGAGCACAATCCAAGACAAACTCATTTTGTCGTGATCACTTTGACACGCACACATACACACACACTCAATAAATCAACACTAATGTAGCCTGTGACAAAAGCCTCTTCAGTTCAATACTAATGCAATCAGAGAAGCCTGAAGCCTTTGTAAAAACAATCTGTGCTGGAGAGAAGAGACGAGGCCAGAGGGTCAAAGCAGCCATTAAGGAATTAAAGATGAGGGCTGACCACGTCGTGCTTAAGTGGACTCCGTCTCCAATGGAGACCATCGCTCCTTCAGGTCTTTGTTTTGGTTTTCTGGAAAACCAGTAGAGGCAGGGTGCGTTGCCATGTTCTTTCTCCATTTTCTGACTGGAGGAGAGACACTGACCATCCATTTTCTACCACTTTATCGTCTAAGACGGTGGTTCTCAAACTTTTTATACCAAGAACCACCTGAGAAAATACTGAGCTCTCAAAGTAACAACATTATCACCAACACAGTGGTGTAAATAGGCCGAGCAAAGCCAGATATCATCCTCCTCTTCCTTCGTAAAAAGTGAAATTAGATAAAGATAATTCATTTCTTATTATTATTTTGTTATTTGTTTCATTTTGTTTCCTCAGCTCCACTCCGATCACATACCCTGGTTTATACAGCAGGAAAGTATTTCTACCACAGGACGAAGCTCATGTACCTGAGAACCCTACACTTTAACAATTAAAATCTACTTCTACTAAAATCTTCTACTAAACTCTACTAAAGGATATTGTCTAATACACGTTACGTTACTGTCAAAGTACCAAAAAATATCATCTTGACCAAAATATCATCTGATACTGCCATCCAGCAGAGGGCAGTATCAGCGCAGCTTGGTCTTGAATGCCCATCGGAAAAAAATAAATAAATAAAAAAGGTTTTGTTGTTTTGCTGTGAAATTTGAGGCCACAGGTTTCGGGTTCTCCACCACAAAAATGTTTTTAGCACGTTAATGTTTATTTATGTCACCGTCATCGAGTTGCACTCTGTTATCCTTCTTTTGTTGGTGAGCTGGACTTTTGCGCCACCTGCTGCTTATCTTGGCGAATTAACTCCCAATATTTCGCAGTGAATGAAAACACACATGAAAGTGGACGCACTTTCCGGGCTATATCAACGTTTAAGGTGTAATTTTACAGGAAATTTAAATATTAAACTAGAGTTTTAGCCTGTGTCCCTGTGCGTTATCAATAATTTCACTACATACCGTCTTTCTGCTCTGTTCAGCAACATTCAATGAACACCCAGGCTGTGGTTGTGTCTACTTCCTGGTTTGTTCCAGGGAGCAGGTCGGTTTCAGATTACAGCCAGATGGAGGTCAGATGAAACCAGAGATAAACAAAGCGGTGCAACCTAGGAAGCTGTAATTATGACTAGCTGTTAAAATAATAAGTCAAGTGAAGGGAGGTTTTACAGTCGGGTCCAAACAGCTGCAGGGAAATACTGGAAATGATGGTCAAAATAAATGACTCAGCGTTTGCATGTGAGATCAACCTTGCTGACAGCAAATCATACTGTGGTTGTCATGGAAGTGGAGACACTGGAGACAGGCTGGTTATTGAGGAGAAGAACCTTTCCTCGAGACTTCGGCTCGTAAAAGACATGAGCTTTTGTCCACTGTCTTATGTAATGGACATCAAAGCTAACGGGTTCTTGCAGGAACTTGCAGGGACATCAGATGAGACGGACAGAGGCTTTCATCCAAACTTTGTGCTCATTTGATAACAGAGCAACAACACTGGAAATCGTGGGGGGGGGCAGTATAGAGTCAATCATCCAATCAGTCAGGAAAACTACAAAGAAGAGACTATACAGGCATTCAAAAATGGCGGAAAGTTTTGAAGAGTGTCATTGCGAGATGGTGCGAAATTACATCAATCTACGATTTTAACGGGACGACTTACATCAATGTAATTCCATGCCAACGTTGTGAAATCCGCTTGTGTTTCTGTCAAGCACAATAAAATAACCTCTTCAATAACAGATAAAAATGGAATATAAATGGGCCTTTAAGGCTCCATTAAAGCGTGAAATAAGACTTTATTAGTGTGCACGTGTCCGTTCAGACAGGAAACATGGACAAAACACAGATCCGTGTTCGCCTAGACCAAGATTAGTGAAACTGCACATGTTGGGAAAACCCAGTGAACTTTGACTTTTAATAGGTTTGTAATGTTGATATTTTTTGTTTCTACGGTTTGGACCCTATTGTTCTAAACTTTGAAGTCACCCATGTCCTCAGAGGACAACAATGGTGATGTTATATTATTTTGAGGCAGCAAAGGACACAAACAAACTTCACCGTCCAAACAATCATGACACCAGAAGGCGGCGTGTGGAAGTATTAAAACCTGCAGACTCAGGTGTTAGCTTAGATGTTAGCGTCACCAGAGCTAACACCTCGGGGGGTTTCACAAGTCTTTTGAGTAATTGCGATAGTCTAGTAAGATTTGTGCAGAGGAACCAGAAAATGGTGTGAATTTAAAAATCGATCTGAGGATCTTAATAACAGATGTTCCAGATCTGAACTAGAAAATTGATTTTTTTAACCCAGTCCTGCACATGACTGCGGTAACAGAGAGCCTCCTGCCTTTGGCTTCTGAGCTTCTGTCAAGGTCTAAGCCCAGTCAATGCTCCCATCACATACAAACATAAAGTAGATTTAATGTCCTGCTGCTGCTGGATTAAGAACAGAATCATCTCCAGCACTGATTGCCACTCTCTTTGTGTGCACATCTCTGCTGTTTGTTGCCACCGTGATCCATCTCTGAGCTGGAGGCTTTATGGTTGCCCGTTTACCGCCTGTTGCCGGGGACAACAAGCACTTTGTTGATCTATACTGTATGGCTTTGACAAGTGTCAAAGTAACTACGACATGGCCAAAAAAAAAAAACACAAATATACCACAAATCTGAGTTGAACTGGAGAATCATCTTACACGTCTAGTCAGATTAAAAGCTTGCAAATGCTTGAAGTTTTGAGTTTAGGTACAAAGTAGAATCCGCCAACCAGGAGGTGATTTATGAACGGACAAACTCTGCAGTGAAAGAATCAGACTGACAAGAAAGTTATATCTACAGCTGAATAACAAATTTACAAAATTGGGTGTCATTCTGTATTGAATAAAAGCAGGAACCTATGATTTCAGCGATGGAGAAAGTGCGGACAGAATCGCAGAATTTGAGAGTTAGGAACATTTTTGCTGAGACAGAGGGGACATTTATGCGCGTGGGACCCGCTTAAGCTTCCTCTCACAACAAGGTCTAAGCAGCCTAAAAAGTGTGCGTCTAAAAAGTAGCAAAATTCTAAACTAACTCCTAAATTCCGAGCGGAGTCCGTGGACCGGACCCGTAAACACATGAGCGACGACCACTTAGCTCAGCTTAGCTAAGAAGAAGAAGAGGGAAAAACTGTTAGCATGCTAACAGGAGCCTCTACGAAGAACAAATACAGCTACAAACAAGTGGACAGATTCAAGACCAGAATTTGTCCAGGACTTCTGGGCGAACCAAGTCAAAGATTACTCTAGAAAAGCTAAAGAAGCTACCACCATTTCTAGCGAAATCCTGCAAACAAGGAGGGGGCGAGTGTAGCCTCCAACAGTGTTGAAGAATCACCGTAATATGCTAAAAAGCTCATAATGTTACTGAGAAACTCTGAAATAAACAAAATGTGTCTGAAGTCATGAATTAAAGCACACGATAAAGTAGTGCAATGTTGTGTCGCATAAACATGTTTATAACTTATGTTGTTGGTTTTTCTTCAACCACATTTTAAAGACACAAAATGTGTAAAACATTAAAAAACTGAATTTAAGGAAAAATAAAATGGAATTTGGAAAAAATAAAACAGATTTGCTACCATAAACTTCTCAGGAAAATTATCAGGGACGTTACAAAAGATCACTTGCTCAAGGACTTCCACAAAAAACAGTTGAGTCGCCCCCTGTTGGCCTCGAAGAGAATACAGATCACACACACTTCCACACTGGCTTCTCTTTAAAGAACCATAAACTACATACATTCTTATATACAGTCTATGGAAGAACTTTCCCAGTTGTAGCACCTAAATAATCATTTAGCAGAAAAACAAAACAAAGAAATCCAAGTTTTGTTCATCTAGCTTTAATTTACCCCCTAATTATTATGTATTATTGATACTCTATAAGTACAGTACATGTGTTTGCAGCTCTCTGTGAAGCAGCATTAGGCCTAAACTAACATACGGCACTAATTCTTACAACCAAAACGGAAGATTAGCTCTTATTTGGGGCGTAATTTAAAGTCTCATTTAATATAGCATAAATATTAAAAGTTTTAGTTTAAGAAAGCCACCATTTCAACGGTGACATTTTTTTCTTCTTGCATCAGTTTCTGCAACTTTATACATGAAAATGATAAACAGATTTGATGAGTCACAATTTCTCAGAACCATGTAATTTTGTGGTTCAAAGAGGAAGTACACAGTAAATCATGTACATGTGATGATTCTTGATATGGATTTTTCTTATTATTATACTTGATATAATAACACTTTTTTTTTCAGAGTGGAACTTGATACGTGAGGTATTTTTATTTATTTTATCTCTCAACCTTAATATAATCATAATAGTTCTTAGTAATTTACATCAGAAAAATTAAGTGATATTTCCAAGAAAGACCATTTACTGTGTTTATAAACAACTTGGAGTCTCTACTGGTTTCCATGATGTTCCTCACTTTGCAGGACAGTCCACCACTTGTGTATACATATAAAATGTGGTCACCATTAATGAATTGTTGCCAAAGTTTGACACAAACGTGCTGGAATGGAAAGCAAACACCTTTGTGCGTGCACAGAAGTCAGGCTGCACACTTAAGACTGACCCACTTCAACCCGTGCAACCCCCGCGTAACCCACACCAGTTTCTCAACAAATACAGACTAATTAGTGTTTGAACAAAGACAGTTCACGCCAAAGTAAATCAGCCACATTCACTGTTGTAATTCCATTGTTTTAATTAGGAAAATCACATCATAAATCTTAAACTGACCACAGTTATTATTTAAACTTAAAAATGCAGGACAGTTAGAGTGGAGAAGCTAGCAATAGCAGGCTACCTTTTAACAAAATGAAACAGATACGCTCCACCCCCGACTGTAGGCACCCTGGTCAAAGCCCCGCCCCCGTAACACTGGACATCAAGTCTCAATACAAAAAAATTACCATTTTTGGCTGACATAAACCCTGTTTTTATTTCATTTCAGACCATATTTGTTTACATCTTCTGACACTTTATGAACTGAATAGGAACAGAAGGCTCTGTTTGTTTTGGTGTAACACTGAGCATAAATGAGCGCTAAAGCTATGCCCCATAAGTGCAGAAATGCTAGCAACAGCATGCTACACACTGACTCTATAGTTGGATCTCTCGTCAACGCGGCGCCCCAAAACTATTCAAGGCTCTGCCTGTTTCCATTTACAACGATAATGGTAAACATAAATTAGCCTTTATGCTACAAACAGCACAACTTTACTGATAAGAAACTGATATTATTAGCTGTACTCCCTTGTGTATTTATTCCAATCCATTATTGTTGTTGTTATTTGCTTTCTTTCTATTTTCTTTGTCTTGTTTAAATGGCCAACACAAACACACAAACCACCAAATAAACAAAAGTGAAGTGAAGCTAGCAATAGCAGGCTACACTTTATTCTTATCGGGCCTCTCATGAAAGCTCCTCCCCCTAAACAATTGTTTACAAATGGAAAGCCACTGTCCATTTTCACTTATGACGCTAACGTCAACCTTTAAGATACAACCGGTAACTGAAGCTACACTTTGACAAAACGCAATCTTAATCCCTCAAGTCCAAGCTCCGCCCCCTAAAAAAATAAAAATTCAAAAAATTCAAAAATAAGAAATCATTATTTGTAGTGAACCCCTCCACTGATTAACTCGCTAACGTCTAGCTTTAGTGGTGTACTAGATTGCTTTTTAATATCCCAAAATTAGCTTTTTTTTTATATGTATAATTACTGTCGGCTCTACAGTAGCCCACAATGGACACAATAAACATCCGTTGAGTTTCGATGACACATTTGACATACTCTACGTTTTACAAGTTTTGTTTTTGCTCCTCTTTGTTCAGCATGTGCAGCTTCATGTAATGCGAGAGCCTGATCGATTACAGGCCGCGATCAATAACAGTGAACACGCCTGCACCGATGCTAATTTGATTGTGAGTGTGTGAACACACGCTCACACACACACACACAACAACGGTTTCCATGATCTCAGAGGACACTGCATTGATTTTTTTGTCCCCATAAGGAAGACAAGTCCCCATAATGCGACCGTAAACAGATTCAGGTCCCCACAACATGAGTAATACCTGGAAAATACACACAGAAAAACCAATTCCTCTCTGAAAGTCATTTCCTGTTTGCACCAATCGACACATGGACGACGTTAATTCTCACTCTCACACAAACTGTTCCTGTCGCCTCGAGGCAAAAACTATAAACTTACACAAACAAACACTTGTGCAAATGATGGAGTGGGGTTTTATATCCCAACACACACAAAAACAACCATTGAAGCACATGCACAGTGTGGTGCAGTTGGCCCAGCGGTTAAACCTCTGGGCCCGCGAGTTCCCATGTGGGAAAAAAAACACAGCCAGAAAGAGAGGCAGCAAAACAAATCAGGGATCAAATTTGAAGTTAAAGATTTGTCATGTTAAGATATAATACTGAACGCAACAAAATGAACTGATTTACCCACTGAATGCCCCAAAAGTGGGTAAACATCAACATCAGACAACTGTTTTGAAGTTGGAGAACTCACAAAAGAACTTAAATGTAATAGAGGAGCAGCAAATATTGTTAAAATTTATTTTTTCCATTGAAATCAGCAGTATAGTCATTTCCAAGTTGCTGCACTCAATAGTTTTTAAAGCTAAAAGAGTGGGAGTAAAATACTAAAACTGCTTTAAATTTATCCTGGTCTTTCATTGGGATATAGACAAATATGAACTTGTTCAATGGAACTAAACCATGTTAAATTCAAAATGGCCACCAAATCCTTAATCTGGATTAGAATGATGGAATTTAGTTTATGGATAGAGGGAGTGATCCTGCATTTATATACCAAATTCTGTTCAAATCTGATACATTTTGACAGAGATATTATGTTTTTATTTTACAGTTATGCCCATTGTAAGCGATTGGGACACTGGGTAGATTCTTACCAAAATTTGATGGGAACATACTTGGCTGATCACCTACCCATCACAAAAAAATCCAGCTAGTTTTGAACAGGAAGTTGCTAACAGAAGGATATAACATACAAGATAAACCCACACTGATGAAAACAGACTCTGCTTTGTGGAGGCGAGATTTGAAAAATAAATAAATAAATCAACTACTAATTAAATGTCAACTATTTCAAAGACAGAAATGTCAACAAAGTCAAATTCAAGCACATTTAAGGTTATTTTTAAGGCTTTTCAAGCACCTTTCTGCTGTGGAAACTTAATATGCAATATATGCATACCGAAAAATTATTATTTCACTCTTTCTAATACATTAAAATTTTAGTTTGGGGACAAAAGAAGACATTTGAGAATATCATCATTACCAGTTTATGATCAACATTTTCTGGCATTTTATCAAACATATTAATCATTTATGAATATAATCTGACACAATGACTCACTTAGCCATGAAATAGTGACATGAAATGAAAGTAAAAACACTGAACAACACTGCGGGAAGTGTTTCACATTGTAGCACAGAGAGGTCAAACTCCACCTTCAGCTCAGTGAACGATCTTATCTCTGCAGTGGAGGTGAGTGTCAGGATGAAAATTAACACACAGTCACAGCTGAGACACTTTCCAGAAACATCATGACGATATCAGCATATGGCGACATGAAAACAGGCTGAAAACAAAAATGTTATTTTATTCTACACTTAACAAAAGGCTCACCTCATAAAATCCACACCCTCTCAAGCTTTTGATATCTTAAAAATATGATTTTGACTCTTTATCCCACTGTTGGACACACTTTTCTGGTGGAAAACTGAATTCTGTAAACCACTCACTCTCTCATACCAAAGTCCATAGAGAAAATCAATGATTTTACGTCACAGCGCACAGGAGTTGTGGCTCCGCTGCTGCCTCCATCAGTAAGCTCACATGTATTATTTTGTCACTTTGGTGTTTGAAATCCCTCATTCAGATTGACCTCAGTGACACAAAGTGACCACACGAAGCAGCAGAGGACCAGCAGCTCCTGTGTCCCCATGAGCTAAAATCTGTGATTTTTTCTATGGAGTTTGGTGCAGAGGCTTACAAAGTTGAGTTTCCAGCTGAATAACATGCTCCAACAACAATTTAAAATGGCAAAAAATACCATAAACAAAGAAAAAGCAAATGTTTTGTATCATATCTGCCTTTTTTAACCATATGGAACACCATTTTTTTCAAGACCCAAAATGCTATTTTTGGAAAATCTGTTGTCGTTTTGTTAGCAACTTCCTGTTTTCCGTTTTTTTAATGAATCAATGTGAATTTTTTTTTTTGTGACGGGTAGGTGATCACCTAAGTATGTTCCCATCAAATTTTGGTGAGAATCTACCGACTGATGACGTCACAAAAAAGGATCGCATTTTCAAAAAATCCCAATCTCTCACAATGGGCAAAAGTTCAAAAACAGCATCATATATTTCGTCCAAAACTCTTATGATCTGAACAGAATTTGGTATGTGTATGCAGGATGAGACACTCTACCATCAGACTAAGATTAATCCAGATCTGGTCCAGATTACAGGCTACGTTGTGTCACTTTAAATGTTTTAAACAGCTTTGTCAGTGCGACGGTTAAACGTCTTGTTGTGGGGAGATTGCGGGCTGTCTCCACCGCCCCCTACTGTCTGTTGGCGGAAAAAACCAACCGGTGTCACGAACTCTCGGGTCTCACGAAAAATAAAAATAAAGATCAAGGCAGTGATGGCGCTATTTTAGACGTTCATCGTGGCAGAGCCGGCGAAAAGGAAGCCGAGGAAACCGGTGTGGGCTCGATTACATTGTAAGAACATGTACTCCGAAACTGTAGGGGGAGCTCTGAGCGGCCAGACTTGTAAAGTTTGGCTTTAAATGTGAATATTTTCGGTTTTCTTTTACTCCATTTAACAAAATAAATAATCAAAACCGAAAAAAATTACAATTTGAGAAACTAATTTTATTTAGTTGAGATTATTTTCCAGATTTTAAACATTTTTAATCAGAGATGAAAACTGATGCTAACAATTTCACGCGATGACTCAAGAAAAATAATTGTTAATTGCGGCTTTAAAGTGTTTCAATTTATTTGCGTGTGTGTTTGTGCGAGTTGTTATGGAAGCAGCGCACAGGGGGTTAACAGCTGGTTGGTTAGAACCTCAGGTGACAGAGCAGCTACTGACCTGCTGACTGTGCAACTCTCAGCCTAACATGTGTGTGTGTCACACACACACACGCGCGCACACACACACTCGCTGTGTGAAAACCACAATAATACACGGCCGTTCAAAGTCCAGCTCTGACTCAGACCCAGTCACACGCACTGTGAAGCGTCAAACCCATCACTGTTTACTCATACATGGACATAATTTACATTATAATCATCTGATTTAAACCACACATGTAGTTTCGGGATTGTTCATTTTTAACAACACAGTGTAACTACAACATAAGAGGCCTGTTTTTTTGTGTGTGTGTGATATAAATAATTAATTAGCTGCTCTGGGATACATACATTACTGTAAACATTTAAATTTAAACATATATATATGTTAAATGTGAATGTGAGTTTGCTCTGTGATCAGATTATTAGAGAATATAAGAGTGACAGACACTCACCTCTGCTGTGGTTCAGCCAGTCCATAACAAGTCCAGAGCTGACCAGTCATCCATCCCACTGGTCAACACACACACACACACTCTTCATACACACACACACACACACAGACTTCATACACACACACACACACACTTCATACACACACACTTCATACATACACACACACACTTGTTTTGTATTTCCTGTCTTCACTGTGTGAGATCGTGGAGCCTGTGTGTGTGTGTGTGTGTGTGTCATCTGTGCCTAATGACAGCTGACAAACTACATGCCACAAATCCTCTCTCTCTCTCTCTCTCTCTCTCCCCTCCCCCATCACATGGACACTCACTCACACACTCCCTCCCTCCTCCCTGTCTCCTCCCACAACACTCACACTCCTCCCCCTCCCGTTAGCCCCTCTCTCTCTTCCTCCGTCTCCCTCTCTCTTCCTTTCTCGCCATGTTTTCCCTCTCCCCATTTCTCTTGTCCTGTCTCCCCCCCTTCCTCTCTTCCCCTTGCTTTCCCTCTCTCTTCCTCTGTCTCCCCCTCTGTCCCTCTCTCTCTCTTCCCATCTCCCTCTCTCTCTCCCCCCCCTCTCTTCCCATCTCCCTCTCTCTCTCTTCCTGTCTCCCCCTCTCTCTCTTCCTCTGTCTCCCTCTCTGTCTCTCCCCCCTCTCTCTCTTCCCATCTCCCTCTCTCTCTTCCCGTCTCCCCCTCTCTCTCTCTTCCTGTCTCCCCCCCCTCTCTTCCTGTCTCCCCCCCTCTCTCTCTTCCTGTCTCCCCCCCTCTCTCTTCCTGTCTCCCTCTCTCTCTTTCCGTCTCCCTCTCTCTCTTCCAGTCCCCCTCTCTCTCTCTTCCCGTCTCCCCCTCTCTCTTCCCGTCTCCCTCTCTCTCTTCCTGTCTCCCCCTCTCTCTCTTCCCGTCTCCCCCTCTCTCTTCCCATCTCCCTCTCTCACTTCCCGTCTCCCTCTCCCTCCCCCTCTCTCTCTTCCTGTCTCTCTCTCTCACTTCCTGTCTCCCCCTCTCTCTCTTCCCGTCTCCCCCTCTCTCTCTTCCCGTCTCCCCCTCTCTCTCTTCCCGTCTCCCTCTCTCTCTCCCCCTCTCCCCCTCCCCCTCTCCCCCCGCTCGGCAGAGCACTTCCTGTCTCCCCCTCTCTCTCTTCCTGTCTCCCCCTCTCTCACTTCCTGTCTCCCCCTCTCTCTCTTCCTGTCTCCCCCTCCCCAAACAGAATGATGTTCACGACCTTGTCGACTCGGCTCGTGTTGCACATGCTGCTGATTATTTTGCTTTCCAGCAGTGACTTTAATTATTATTTTTTAAATCTACACAAATGTTTATCATTATGCTTCTAAACGGAAACACTGTGTCGATCACTTTTCAGTTTCTACTCACTATCACTTATTTCTTCCTCATTATACGCCTATTCTTTGATTGTTTACACCCTATGTTTTACCTTTTTTAACTCTATGTTTCACTAAGAACATGAAATGACCAAACCCGTAGTCTGAACCCATCACATCCACACAGGCTTAGGTCAGGTATCCATGATCCATTATACAAGTTTTACATATATACTCTTTTTAAAAAGGTAATTTTTATTCATAAAAATAACCTGAATAATTAGCTTTAATTATCATGTAAATCTTAATAATATCATTTCCATAGGGGAAAAATAGATCTGTGAGCTTTTCATGTCCCCAAATGGGAAATATTTATATATATTTTTTATTTTTAATCTCTGATAGAAGTAAATGAGCACACTTACCTCATATGCAAAGCATCCTGGGTAAAATTCCAGTGTGTTACATGGTGACGTCAGTTAGTACAGTCTGCAAGACAAGAATGACAATCATTAATGCGGGAAAGACCCAACTAATCAATTAACTTTTTTTGACAACCGATTAATCTGATTTTTCAGCTTCTTAAATGTGAATATTTTCTGGGTTCTTTGCTCAGTATAACAGGGAAATCATTCAAACTGAGATTTAAAAAGACATTTGAGAAACATCATCATTTCCAGGTTTGGGAAACAATGAATACCGAAAAGCAAATTGAGAAAATAATCATCACCTGCACATATAAAGTAAGGATTTATGCGGGTGTTTGTTCTTTAGTTTTCCAGGACTGAGGCACATCACAATCATTGTAAAACAATTTGCCTGACTTTCACCTTCAGTACAACCCACTGATTGTGCTTTTGTTCTCACTCTGACCCACAATAACAAGAAAACCTGCTGCTTTCCCAGACACTGGCGCTGCCTCAGGGAAAGACTCGGACTGTTTTCAAGCCTTTCGCGCGCCGTGAGGCCGACCTGGGCCCGTATGGTGCTGGTCCAGGTTCAGCGGGTTCCCACTGCACAGTTTCGCACTCACAAACATCCTATTATTGAAAACAAAACCTCTCAATTTATTTGAACAGCTGAAGTTGTCCTTTCCTTTCCTCAAAAACTCTCACACAAACTCAACTTTTAAAGTTATAGTGGTTGGAGCAGAGTTTAGCCACTTAGCAAAAGGCTCATCTCTTATAATCTACACCTTAAGAACATGTTTGCAGCTTAATCTCACATTTGACACGTTTTTTTTCTTGCTGAAAACTGAATTTTGTGAAGCACTCACTCCGCTGCACCAAATTCCATTTAGAAAATTAACGTTTTTAGCCAGTGGGGACACAGGGGCTGCCGGTCTACTGCTGCCTCTTGTGGTAACTGTGTGTCACTTAGGAAAATCTATATGTAGAATTTTATACGCCGAAGTCATAAACTAACACATTTGAACTCACCTCTGCAGGTAGGAGTGGATTTAACAACTACTGTGTGCTGTGACGTTAAAATTGCCATTTTTCTCTGTGAAGTTTGGTGTAGAAGAGTGAGCGGTTTACAGAGCGACACAGACTTCATGGTCCAGTCAGAGGCGGACGTCTAACAGCGAGATTAAGTGGCAAACACAATAATCCACACGAAAGCAGAGGCTTCATCACTTGAGGAAATATCTTTTTCCACATGAAACCCCGCCCCAAAAATGAGTCTAAACACTGTAGTACATATGCCAGACCTGTACATGGCGCTGTAGCACTGCTACAGAATCTTTCCTTTAAAAAAGAAAAAAGAAAATAAAGATTTATATACAACTAAGTAAGAAGAGATAGACAATGACGATGAAGATGAGCAACAGCGAATGCAAGAACAAGAGGTGCGGCTATGACATCATCGTTCTTCCACAGTAGCGTATTAGTTGTCCACGCGAAAACTTGTTTTTGTGCGTGCGGCCCTTTAAGGTGACGAAGATACTGCTAAATTAAGATTTTGCTAAATTAATTAAGAAAGAGTTTTACTGATTTTTTTAAACCTAAACATTCCTGCTTAATCTGAAAAAAGAGAACAAAACATATCAATGTGAAAAAGAGGAAACAAAAAAAAAAAAGTTTTTGTCGATGATGGGCAACTGGAGGAATTGTCTGCTTGCGTTTCCTACAACGTCCACACTGGTGACACCGTAAACATCCATCCATCCATCGTCTCGCTCTTTAAACAGTGTAAAACAGCAAGATTAAGTGACAAACATAATCTTAAATATATCGCAGATTTAATGATAAGCCACGCGGGCACAGACTTTTCCCTAAACAATCCTTTTCTGCGTCATAAGTATACGTTAGAATGTGTACAATCACAGAGACAGAGAAGAAGAGGACGACAAAGACAAGAGAGGGGGTGGGGCTATGACATCATCGCGTTTTTCATTTCTCGCCATTCGAAAAAAAGACTGATGTTTACTCGCGTGTCAAATCAAGTCAACTTTATTGACATAGCTCAAGATCACAAACACAATTTGCCTCGAAGGGCTTTACAGTCTGTACAGCAGTGAAACCCTCTGACCTTTGACCCTCACATATTATCATTATCATCATCATCATCATCATCTTCTCATCCAGGGTGTGACATCATCCCTGACCCAACGACATCATGTGACCCTCAGAAAAGGACAAGCCATTGACGAAGGATGGATGAGGATAATAATAACGTCATCATCAGCATAAAAAGAAATGATATGCCCCCCCGAGACAACTAAGAAAAGGCTGTTTTTTCAGCTAACAGACAGTAAGGGGCAGTGGAGAAAAAATAATTATAAATTAGGATAAAAATCCTGTGTTGAATTTCATACATGCAACAAATTATACTTATTTTATCAGTTTACCAAGCAAAAACTCAGTAAGTGATGTCATCGTCATTTTATGGGTCAAATAGGTTTTGAGGCTCGAGGTTAATTTTATTTAAATGGCTCTTTTGATAAAAGTATTAATTCTTTTTTTATTTCTTGTTTATTGATCGTATTAGGACGTTGTCCACACGCACCGTTTCCCAGGTAACATGTCAAGCTCTGGAATTTAGTGTGTGCAGGTGTGTGAGAGCACTGGTCTGCTCTACCGTGTGTGTTTATGTCTGGATCTTCTCAACAACACCAACTTATCTCACACACACACACACACACACACACTCCAGGTTTCCATGACTTCAGAGGACATTCCATTGACTTCCATTCATTTCCTGCAGACTTACTCTAACCTTAACCATAATTACTAGTGCCCTAACCCTAACCCTAACCCTGACCTCTAACCTAACCCTAACCTCAGCCTAACTTTAAAACATGTCTTCACCTTAAAATGGAGTCATTTACGTTATGGGGACTTGATTTTTGTCCCCATAATGTGAGTGTGGAGACAGATTGAAGTCCCCACAACATGAGGAAGACCAGCTACACACACACATGCTGGTCTTACTGTCTTTGTGTGGACCCTCATAGACATAATACATCCCCTCTCCCCTAACCCCAACCTAAACCTTTCTCTAACCCTGAAAAAGCCCTTTAAAGAAGTGAGGACCAGCCAAAATGTCCTCACTTTGTCAAAATGTCCTCACTCTGTAGGGTTTATATACGATTTGTGGTCCTCACTCAGCAACAAATACAAGTTGTACATACACGCAAATACACTGGTTTCCATGTTTTTTGTCCCCATAAGGAAGACAAGTCCCCGTAATGTGACTGTGGAGACACATTTAGGTCCCCACAACATGAGGAAGACCAGCTACACACACACATGCTGGTCTTACTGTCTTTGTGTGGACCCTCATAGACATAATACATCCCCTCTCCCCTAACCCCAACCTAAACCTTTCTCTAACCCTGAAAAAGCCCTTTAAAGAAGTGAGGACCAGCCAAAATGTCCTCACTTTGTCAAAATGTCCTCACTCTGTAGGGTTTATATACGATTTGTGGTCCTCACTCAGCAACAAATACAAGTTGTACATACACGCAAATACACTGGTACATCATGCATTCCTTAGCCATTTACCTTAACCACCACGACTATGTGCCTAACCTTTACCCTAACCCTAAAACCAGGTCTTCACCCAGACAAAATGTCCCCACAAGGTCAAAATGTCATTTACATTGTGGGGACTTGATTTTTGTCCCCATAAGGAAGACAAGTCCCCATAATGTGAGTGTGGAGACACATTTAGGTCCTCTAAGTGAGGACACATCATTGACATCATGCATTCCTTAGCCATTTACCTTAACCACCACGACTATGTGCCTAACCTTTACCCTAACCCTAAAACCAGGTCTTCACCCAGACAAAATGTCCCCACAAGGTCAAAATGTCATTTACATTGTGGGGACTTGATTTTTGTCCCCATAAGGAAGACAAGTCCCCATAATGTGAGTGTGGAGACACATTTAGGTCCCCACAACATGAGGAAGACCAGCTCCACACACACACACACACACAGAGACAGAGCCACCTGACTTTCTGTCACGCAGCAGAGACAGTTGTCCTCCACGTCTGATCCTCTTGAGAACAAGTGCTCTAATTAACTGGCAACAAACACACACACACACACACACACACACACACACACACACACACACTACTGTCCTACACGAACCCACAATTACTGTTTGAACATTTCAACATTTAATTTACGATGAAACATCCTTCTCTGATAGAGTTATTTGCGGATCCAGGTGCAATCCATTAAAATTATACATAGTGTTAAAAATCGACAAGTCTACTGCCCTCTCTGGTCAAACACCAGCTACTACATTTACGCGCAGTTGCGAGTGTCTCCTCCTTTTCCCACAACTGTTTTATTCCACGTATCACAATCACATTTCGCAAATCTAGACAAAGAGAGCCCAAGCTTTCAAGCTCGTGTCTTGAAGTGTAAACGCAAATCACCTGACGCTAGCAGCTTTGTCGTCATTAGCGGAAGGCTGGGAGGAGGAAAATGCTAGCGAATTTTGAATGCACTTTGAATGCAAATTTTCTTGTGTGAAAACACGCCTTTAAAGAAAGAAAAGACTCTCACACTGCCAGTGTGATTTTTAGCTCTCGGCCCATGTCTAGGCATTTTTCTACATTATTTGAACTTATTGGGCGGAGTTAGCTTTATTTAAAAATTTAAAAAAGCATGCTAGACTGAAGACAGCGCCCTCTCTGATGGCACATATATTACCCCATGAAATCGCATTAAGCTCACTTTCTAGTGGTCAGTGTTTTTTTGTTTTTTTTTGTACTTTTCCGTAGGTTTATGTGCGATTTTGTCCGTTTGTTAGCAACTTCCTTAGCAAGTACAGTTTTTCTCAGATCATATTGAGTTCTCTTGCAATGGGTAGGTGATCACCCAAGTATGTTCCCATCAAACTTTAGCAAGAACCTACCCACTAACGACATCACAAAAATGGACGCACATTTTCAAGACATCACAATTTCATACAACGGGCAAAACCGTAAAAAATAATTAATATACCTCTGTCAAAACTCATCGGATTTGAACGAAATTTTGTATGTGCATGCAGGATCAGATACGCTACCAACGGACTGAGTTTGATCCGCATCTAATACAGATTACAGCGACATCTTAACATACCAGGATGAATTTGGTCACGTGAGCTAGTAATACCTAGAAGAAGATAAAGTTCTATACAGATCCAGAAAGTTTTCTGAATCCAGTGTAATGAAAGCCGTGTCGTGCTGAAGAACCAGACCTGCGAGCCAAGTCCAGCAGGTTACATAACAGGTGCTAATTTAGTTAGCTGGAGCTGAGGGCAGCTGTAATTCTCCAGCGCTGTGACACCACAGCACAGTTAGACGGAGAAAACGCTGGATAATACAGGCTAAGAGCATAACAGGCTTTTGCAAAACAAAGCGCAGGCCGTGGCCAGCAGAACCATTACTGCGGTGTTCATTAGAGACAGAATCTGTTTCAGTTTTTTTTCTTTTTTTTTTTTTAAATTTTCTGAATTGTGAATAATTATTGTGTCTACAAATGTGATTGAATTAAAGCCGACAAAATAACCAGTAATAAAAATGCAATTTTTAATCAAACACAACACTGCACTTAATCTTAATCACATGCTTTACGCCTGAAAAACATCATTTCCGACCAAATATTTTATATTTCAGTGAGCTGGTCAGAGGCCACGCCCCCTCCTTGTTTGCAGGATTTCACTAGAAATGGTCGTAGCTTCTTTAGCCTTTCTTGAAGAATGTGTGACGTAGTACACAAGCACAGACAAAAAAGGCCTGGACATTTTTACGGATTAAGTGGGTCTACTGTGCTGCAAAGAATTTACACAACAACATCACCTCATCTGACTCCACTCTGAATTCGAATTTTGAGAATTTTTGAAAATGTTTCCAAACTCTCTCTCAAATTCTGCGTTTAACAAGCATTTTCCAGAACACATAGGGTCCTACTTTTTGCAGGTGGGATGACGGTGCGACGTCAGTCGTAAGAAGTACTGAAGCATATATTAGAGCCAAAATTCACCATGTTAAATAATAAATCAATCAAGCTTCCGTCATGCTAAAAGCAGCTAAACGTGGGATTTGTAAAACAAAAACAAGTGATTAGTTGCCAGTGGTTGTTCCGCCTTGTAGTGCTCTTTCTTAGCTGTGTGTGAAATGTTTTTATTGAGTTCTCAGATTGAGCCTGGTCCAATCATTTGCGGCTAACGACTATGCTAAAGGCGGGAAGACGAATATGCAAATGCAAAAGACAGGATTTGCCATATGCACAGAGCATCACTTACAAATTCTGCTAAAATATGAGCCATCTTCTTTCCATCCAGTCAGTTGTCACCACAGGGGAAACTTGGAAGTGATTAAAACATCCGCTATCAATCAAAAATGTTTACATTTCCAATTAGTGCTTGTTTTAGTAGTTAGCCCTGAGGGATTCAACTTGGTCAGCCTGCACTAAATTCTACAACTCATCACTAAATACTCTTGGAAACTTCTTCAGACACCTAAGGGCTAGTTTTTCGAAAACCAAGAAGTGACTGTGCATAAAGTGTTCAGCGTGGGTTTGATTGTTGGTGAAAAACCTGCTACAGAGAACTGCACAGTCAAGGGTTAGGGTTAGAGAGCCCTTCCTCCTCCTCCTCCTCGATTGCTGCTGCTGTCATTGGCCAAGTCATTATCCAAACCCTCACGTTGTTGAGTGAAATTAAGCGACTAAGGATCAGACACTGGGCCAACTGCCAATCTCACATTAAGATCTTGGTCTTAAGTACATTCCTGCACTCTTGCTGCAGCACTTGAAGGTACTTTCTGCACTGAAGGGCAACTGAAGTGTAATGACATTTATTACTACACTGGTGCACTAAAGCCAAATTTAAGTTGACCAAAAATCATAACAAAGCAGAAACAACTTGAGACAGGTTGATATATGAATGTGGAAATCAATTGTTTCATGTTTCTGTCAACCTCGTGCATGTGTTGCAATCCTTTGCAAAGTTCACCTCGGAGTACAGGGAGAGAGCAAATATGCTCAAAAGACCATAAAAAAATATATCACAAGTCCAGAAACCAAAGATAAGGAAATCCAGATGAGTTTGATGTCACCCGTCACGTAGGCAAACTTTCAGGTAACATACCTGCACATGTGCAGACACCAACAAACCCACACAACAGCAAATAAAGACAGTCTCTACCTTATCTACACTCATTTGTGTTCAAGAAATCATGTTTGCAGCTCTAAAAAAAAAAAAACCTTTCCAACCAAAAACTGAAATTTGTGATTGAGTGTAAATCTCTGACTCTCCCACACCAAAGCCCATAGAGAAAATCAGCGATTTTACATCACAGCACACAGGAGTTGTTGATCCACTGTTGCCTCAATCAGTGAGTTCAGATGTCTTATTTAGCAACTTTGGTGTTTGAAATCCTTCATTCAGAATGAACTCAGTGACCACCAGCTCCTGTGTCCCTGTGAGCTAAAAATCGCACATTTTCTCCACAGAGTTTGGCGCAGTGGAGAAACTTGAGTTTCGAGCTGAATATCATGTTTGTTTTCTCGCATTAATTTAAAGTGGCAAACATATTCTTAAGATGTTGAATACGAAGTGTTCAAAAGAGTTTGAGAGAAAAGGCTACAGTTTTGTATCGTAACGGCCTTTGTTTCCACACGCAGCAGAAGTTATTTTTTGGAGTACCAACATGTTATTTTTGGAAAAAAAAACGGGTAATATGGATGTAGCCTAATGCTGCGTCATTCTTGCTATGGGATCACTGCATTTTTGTGCATATCCGGTCAGTCGGCCCACACACAGAAAGGATCATTTTCATCCATTTTTGAGCTTGATCTGTACGTGATGTCATCTAGAGAATCTCAATGTGGATTGGTCTTTGCGTCATCACAAATTCTACGCCAAATTTTAACATTTATTACCTCGAGTGTTGGGAGTGCATGAAGGTGCGGTGCACAATTCACGATGCGTGGCCCAGTCAACATAAAATATTTGTCTTCGCACTGTGTCTGCTGTGAATGCAGCATAAGTGTCCTGCAGCCACTCTTCTAAAAAACCCAAAATACTCCTTTAACCATATATATATATATAATTTTATTTTGAAAGCCCAAACCGGAAGTACGCGGCTATATTTAATGCACCTGACGCTTGCTTGAGTTTTAAGGAAATCTGAGCTGAATTAACCGGCAATAATTTAAAATATCGATAAGTAAATCTACACTAATTTGCTTTTGTCACATAAAAACCTCCAATAATCGATAGATGGTTAAACAGTAACAGGCTGCTGTAGAGGTTCACATAAACCCGCGGCTGTGTTTGTCAGGGAACCGTTAAACATGCTCAAAGTTGTCTTATTTGCTGTATTTCAGCGTTTAAACACGTTTGCGTTTCTAGTTTTATTGTTTGTGTTTTCGTACTGACCGAGCACCACGACGGCGGATTTAACCGGCGTTTTTATCCGTCTAAGCTAGCGATAATTCCGCCTTGTCACTGTGCGAGAGGTGCCAGCGAAATCCGCCGAGGACGCTGAGTGGAGCGAACCCAGAAAACAGTTCACTCGGAGCGGCTAAAAACTGACACCACACTTGGCGCGGACCACCGCGTTTTCACGCGGACGTTTGAACGTCATTACGGTAATGTCGCAGCGTCAGCGAGGGAGAAACTGCTCCCTAAAAGTCCGACAAGCGCGACTTAAAACTGAAACACACACACTTCCCATGACAGCAGTATTTCACGACATAGTTAGAGTTTTGTGTGTGTTGTGTGTCGGTGAAGTGACAGGAGACTAACCGGAGAGGAGGCGGGCTGTGCGGGGTCCGTCAGCTGCGGCACGAAGCCGCTTCTGCTGCTGCTCCAGCGGCGGCTTCCGTGGCCGGAGCCGCCATGTTCCCGAGGCTGAGAGGCTCCACGGCTCAGCTGTTGATCTCCACCAGTGGAAACACACCCACACCCTCCTCCGCTGTAGAACACAGAGACGCACGGGTTTGTGCAGCTACTCTTCTCAAGAATCCCGCACTGACTCCCCATTCATTTGGACAGGCAAAAACAAAGCCGTATCACTAACCTTAACCAGAACTAGTTAATGACTAACCCTAACCTTACCACAATTCAAATCTTAGTCTTAAACGTAACCAGTTCCTCAGAAATAAGATTCTGCCTCATTAGGACCAGGTTTTGGTCTCCATGAGGACTGACTGACCTATCAACACTTATTCAAATTTAATTCATTTTTATTCATATGGTGCCAAACCACAACATACATGATCTCAAAACTCTGTACATAATAAGGCCAAAACCTTTACATTATTACAGAGAGAAAAGAAACCCAACAGTTCACACAATGAGCAAACACTAGAGGGCAGTGGTGAGAAAAAACTACCTTTTAACAGGAAGGAATCTCTGGCAGAACCAGGCTCAAAGATGTGCGGTCATCTGCCTAGACAGGTTGGGGTGAAAGGAAAAATGGGGGACAGAAAGAGGGGAGAGACAGAAGAGAGAGACCAGGAGCAAATATACAACATTTGTATCAAACCTAGAGTCAGTTATGTCATGTTTATAGAACTACGGTGTCATTTATATAAGCAGCAGCAGAGATTATTGATAAGAAATTGTACTGATGAACTTTTAATCAGAGCATAATAATAATCACAGCAGCATTATTGTTAGTGAAGGTAATAATAAAAATAATAATATCAAAGACACAGACTTTGGAGAGAACAAAAATAAGGTTAATGAGACATAATTAAGTCACATTCATTTCCTGGGTTTTAAGTTTAACTTTAAATGCAGAGAGATTTGTTGATTATGTTTACTAGCAATCAATCTACCTACACTTACACAAACCATAGCAATCTATTTACCTACCTATGCTTACCCTAACTAGCAATCTATCTCCCTATGCTTAGGCTAACTATTCATCTACCTTCACTTATGCTAACTAGCAATTTATCTGTTTTGCTAACAAGCAGCCTATCTGCACTTGCACTGACCAGCAATCTATCTACCTACCTATCTACCCAACACTTATGCTAACTAGCAATCTACCTACCAACACTTATGCTAACTACCAATGTACCTACGCTTATGTTACTAGTAATCTACCTATGCTTCCCCTAACTAGCAATCTATCTCCCTATGCTTAGGCTAACTCTTAATCTACCTTCACTACATTCACTTATGCGAGCTAGCAATTTATCTATGTTTACACTAACTCGCACTAATCTATCTATGCTTATGCAAATTATAGCAATCCATTTACCTACCTAAGCTTACACTAACTAGCTTAACTAAGTTATCTAGCAATTTATCTCCTTATGCTATTGCTAACTAGCAATCTAACCACACTTATGCTATCTAGCTGTCCATCTATCTATTAATCACTTGTTTGTAGTATTACTGACATTCACAGGCCTGTTCTCGTTTTCCTCCATGATTCATTCTCTGCACTTCTTGAGTAAAAGTCATGACTCATCTTTCAGCAAAGTGTTTCAGCACTTCAGTGTCAGAATCAGAGAAACGGAGATAAAGCTCGGAGAAAAGCTCGGAAAAACAGGTTGCACCCTTTTCTGTTGGTCAACATGAAAACTAATCACAGGTCAGCGACGGTCAAACGTTCAAGCACAAAAACACGTCATCTGATTATCACACATCAGATGTAGTTTGTTTCACCACATGACATTTCCCCTCGCACTCATCACAAATCATTCAGTCATCGACAGAAAAACAAAAACACCACAAATGCCCACTTTTGCAATTATCAACAACAGCGAGGCAAATTTTCATGACCATATATACTCCTGAAAATATCAATGTTTACATGGAAAACAATAAATAAATCAGATGTCACCGTATAGCACACAAAATAATGACAAACTACAGGGTTTGCTTAAAAATAATCATTTATTTATACACATATAAAGTTCATCATCAAGCAATCTTCATGACCAATATCAGCATTTACTTGTGAAACAACGATTAAATCATTATGTCAAAGTTGTTGAGCAATAAAGATTTTATCACTTGACCACAACTCAAATACATCCCCCCATTATTTAGTTTTGTGAGTCAGATTTCTCATAATTGATTTGTTGAAGTTATAGCCTAATAAAAATGGCTTGACAGACACTGCCCCCTAGTGACTGGCTGAAGGCATACAGCATTTCAAGCTGCAGCAATGGGAGCTGAAATTAAAAATAATGCAATAATGTATAATATTGTTCTCAAAAGAATAACATAAGTGGAAGCAACAATAGGTCTACTGCCTCTGTGCTACCCCAGCGCAATACTTAATTTATGTATTGCAAGATAATCATCTTCCCTGATCTTCCCTCAGTATCAAACTGAGTCCATCCAATCATTGTCTCCGTCACAGGTTACTCCTCCATTTGGTGATCTGTGACGACTCCTTAACTGAGCAGAGCAAAAGTTAGTAAAAATGTATATTTATACATAAATCGGTGTTTATGTCCAACACAAAATCTGAATATGCACTGGCTAAACTGTGGACAGAAACGCATGACAATTGAATTAAATGTAAATTAAACATTCAGACACTTACACACTTGGATTGCTTCATGATTCACAAAATGTGGTGACATATGGGAGATTGTGGTGGTACGTGATGGTCGCGTTTGGGTCGTCATGGCAGCGATTTAAACTATTTAAACATTTTAGAATGATGTCACCCTCTTAGTTAATGCACTATGAAACACTGATATGGTAATACTGTATCGTCATTCTGACTTCTTAGACACAAATTACTACAACCACATATCTATATATACTATACAAATATTTACATAAATTGACAGTGAGATACACTTGACCTTTTTGGGGTCTTTTTTTTAGATAATATATAGTTAACTGATTATCTTTTACTTATCAATAATCACGAAAAACAACATAATTATAGTTATCGTGGGTCACATATCAAGCATTCTATTGTAGGTCTCCCCACAATTCCCTTCCCTAAAATGTGCACTAGAGGTTGACCAATGACCAGTGTCGAGTTTGGATCAAGCTTGGATAAAAAAATAAATAAATACAGGACACTTGTCGGGTTTGGGTCGGACTCGCACCAAAAAATTCAGGACTGCAATTCAGTAAAAACAATGTATGAAATAAAAACAAAAATATTTTTCAGATAAAAAGTAAAGTTTAAGGATATTTTTATGCGGACTGCAGAAACCAAAAATGATTCATACTAAGGAGGTGGGAAAATCCAAATTTGTTTTATCACTAAAGCAATTAAAACTGATAAATGAAGGATTGAAATAGTCGACAATCACGTCAGTAATCAATTCATATCAATTATTTCAGCCCAAATCCAAATAAACAAATGAAAAAGTTGTGTTAGGAAAGTAACATACCCAAGCTAATCTTGCCTTCTTTCTCCAGTTTCTTCAAATGATGGACCAGGTTGACTTGAGCTGCTTGGTGCAGATGTTCAGGAGTATCCTGGAAGACAAAAAAACAAAGGAAAGAGCTCAGACAGAATCCACCCAGATCCACACTCCATTTCCCACTGCGACCCGGTGTGACCACACTGTGTTGTGCCACGCTGCTCGTCTTGGGCTTTGTCCTGACCTTATACACAATCTTGACCAGCTCCATGGAAGAGAAGGGTTTTCTCTGTCTGTCCTGAATGGTCGCCAGGATCTGCTGCTCCCTCTGCTGCCGGTGGCTGATATAGTATCTGATCTTAGAGCCGGCGTCCTGAATCACGGGGCCGTGACCTGCTCAGAGAAGAAGAGCAGCGTCAGCGGTTTTGTCCAACATCTGAATGTGGATCAGACAGACGTTCACTTAGAGCGGGTGCCTCAAACTCAAATGAGCTGGAGGCCACTGAGCATCTAGTCTGGTCAGGACGGGGCTGGTCAAGTGAAAAATATATATACAGTATATATTTATGAGGGTTATTTTAATAATATTAATGATGGTAATTCACAGAAGTTCAAAATAAAAGTGTTTAGTTGTTGAGTCCACAAATGCATTGGACTAGATTCTGCCATGTTCCAACTTCTTCTTTTATTTATGGCTCAAAGTTCAGGGGTGGGAACAGACCAATTTGGGTCCAGCTGAATGCAAACGTACAATAGTAATTAACTCCTAACTGCATTAAATTAAAAAAAAAAAAAAAAGTTGGCATGTTAGTCCAACTTTAAGAATTTTGATTTACTACCATTTCATTGGACTAAGGTAATTCTATGTATTTTTAAAGTCCGATTTTAGTTGGGCTAATCAATAGTTTCGAGTGTTTGCATCGTAATGAAACCCGAGCCCAGTGTAAGAACACTAGGTTTTTCTTAATTTTTTATTCCAATTATGGCTTCTTCATAGTCAGTTCATATATCACCATATTTAAAAACAGACGGTTTCTCCCTTCCCTGAAATTGACTAGGCTGTAGTTTCCTCACCGGGGTAGATGAGGTCAGCCTCAGAGTCGAGCAGGACATTCAGGGACTTCATGTAGTCGTAGAGGTCCTCGAACACCGCCGTGCCCTCGCCTAGGATGCAGTCTCCAGAGAAGATTGCGTTCTCCTCCTCCAGCAGCAGCGCCATGTGGTCGTCGGTGTGACCCGGCGTGAACATCACTCTAGGAAACAGAAACATAAAACTCGACTCGGTAACAAAACTTCTTCTGTGACTTAACTGTGGAAAATACCTCTCTAAACTGCACTAAAGGAACTCACATTTTGGATGTTTGTAGATTTATCACGGGGCATTTAATACAGTCAACCATGACATAAACTTTTTTCATGTATTTATGGTCTACGAGAAAGTGGACAATTAAGTTTTAAAAGCTCCTATTTTTCCAGCCAGAATGCAGCCTGTTTCATGGAAACATTCATTAACTGACTGTAGAATGATTTACTGTGGTGTGCCTCAAGGATCAATGTTGGGGCCTTTATTGTTTCCTCTTTTAAATGAATTATTTGTGACCCCTTTAAATGAACGCCAAACTCTTTAAAATGGGCACCTTCTTTAAGGTAAATAAACCATCACTCAACATAACAAAAGGCTCGTACCAGCCCCAACACTGGACTCACATTGGCCAAACAAAAAACATCAATAATGAGGAGAACCACCTAGTGATTAAGAGTTCACACTTTTCTTTAGCAAACAGCTAATTTATTTATTTATGAAATCAAATTTATGAGCAAATTATTATAATATTTATATTTTACTTAAAATGTTAGGGGTAGGGTTTGATTTGTTTTGACTATTTTTATTTACAATTGTGTTGTCTCATATAATATACATGTAATATTACAATTTTATTAAAAAATGCCATAATACTACACATATCATAATACTACAGTTGTGCTATTACACTGAATCATTTGAGAAATATCCACATTATTGTGCTTTACTCCAGATATAATAATAGTGATTCAAATTTTCTACTTTAAATAGCAAATAGGTCAATTTAAAATTTTAATTTATTATTACTAATTACATTTGTTTTATTATTGAATAATATTTTATCTAATCTAATTTTTAACCTCATTATTTTATATATGTCAAACATTACATTAAAATGCTTCAATAGAAACAATACTATGTTTGTGCTATTTGTACTTAATAAAAGTAATTTTCATACTTATTCATTTAAGAAATACACATTATTATGCCTCTTTATTCAGATAAAAGAACTTTCTTTGATTTATTGTGGTCTTAAAGGGATTGACACTTCAACACATAGAATTATTTTTTCTTATTTATTCTACTGAAACACTTGAATGAAAAGTCACTTTGTTCAACTTGTTTCAACTTGTTCCCACAGTAATTTAGTAAAGTCTGTTCTGTGACTCACAATCTCATATGGAAAAGAAAAAAAACCCAAATAATCTCCTCACAGCCATTGCAATTTTATAAAACAGCAATGGATCATAAAAGTACATTGATTTTGAACAAAAAAACAAAACAAATACAAAGACATCTGGTTTTTTGTGTTTTCGTGTGGAGAAAAGTCAGTTTAGGTGAACAGACATCATCACGAGCAGTGAGATCTTCCACGGCTCCAGCTCCACCTCAACAAACTCAAACATCAACGCAACAAGACGCGAAGGACCCGCCCACAAGGTTTGACTGACAGGCGATCACAGCAATGAGGCCAAAGATGTTCAAACAGAGAGTTTAACTCACTAATGCTTTAAACAACTCAGATCCACTTGAGTTTACAGAACTCAGCTGTGGTTCCACTTTTATTAAGCCCAACTCCAGCATAGAGAGGCTGAGTGAACGTGGTCTGGACTCTGTGGAGGAGAGTCATGGTGTCAGAGACTCTGTAGAAGGACAGAAGACCTGCACTGTGGTCCAGGTAAACTCCTACTCTGGTGAGGTCGACATTTGAGACTCGAGTGCAGATACCTTTGTGATAAAAGTTGCAACCGTTGAAGAAACTATTTATCACCCAAGATTTGTCATTGTATCCAAATTCACATTCTTTTGATCTCCCTGCTCTGCCGATGTTCTTGTATGTCACTGCTACAATGACTCCTCCTTCTCCTCTCCACTCGACCTCCCAGTAACAGCGTCCAGTCAGACTCTCTCTACTCAGGACCTGACACAAATCAGTGAATCTGTCTGGGTGACTGGAATAAGACTGTTCCTTATCCATGAATGTTACTTTTCTGTTTTCTTCAGATAAGAACATCCATGTGTTGACTGTGTTTGGATCCAGTGTGATTTTCTGTGAATATCTGAGGAATTTAGCTCTGGTCTTTGGTTGTGGCAGCGAAACATCTACTTGAGTCTCTGTCCATGAGATGTTTGTCCACGTCTCGGTCAGAACGTCCTGTAGTTGACCTCTGACCTTTGCCGCAGCTGCTGTCACATCCTCAAAGTATCTCAGAGGTTGGACATTGTTGGTGGATGAGTGTGCAGATGGACTGAGTGCCGACAGTGAGCGGTAGTTGAGGAGAAACTGGTTTGGGTTGTCGGTCTGTAACAGCTGCTTCAGTTCAGCTTCTCTGCTCTTCAGCTCAGTCATCTCCTGCTGCAGCTTCTCCTCAAGATCGTTGACTCGACTCACTTCAGTTTTCTGCTGGGATCTGATCTGCTGCTTCACATCAGAGTTTCTTCTCTGCAGGAGATGTATCATCTCAGTGAAGATCTTGTCAGTGGCCTCCACTGCTTTATCAGCAGAGAGATTCACAGCCTCCACCTTCTGATCCAGCATCTTCTCATCTTTGTCTCTGTCCCGGAGTCTCTTCTGGATTTCTTTTAGACTCAGCTCCAGCTCTCTCTGCTTCTGCTTCCTTTCTGCTGTAGCTGAGACTTTGTTGTGGTCTTTATGTTCATCCACAGAGCAGAGATAACAGATACACTGCTGATCAGTGCGGCAGAACATCTTCATCACCTCATTGTGAAGAGGGCAGATGTTCTCCTGGAGGTTCTTGGAGGGCTCCACCAGCTTGTGCTTCTTAAATGCAGGTGATTGATAATGATGCTGCAGATGTTCCTCACAGAAAGAGGCCAAACAAAACAGACAGGACTTGTGAGATTTGCGTTTCCTCCCAGTGCAGACATCACAGGCCACATCTTCAGCTCCAGCATAGCAGTGATCAGCAGGAGCAGCCTGGAGTCCAGTCTTCTTCAGCTCCTCCACTAAATCTGCTAACATGGTGTTTCTCCTCAGTTTAGGCCTCAGTGTGAAGGTCTCTCTACACTGAGGGCAGCTGTAGATCATCTTATCATCTTCTTTGTCCCAGTGGGTTTTAATACAGTTCATACAGAAGCTGTGTCCACAGAGAACAGTCACCGGTTCCATCAGAAGATCCAGGCAGATCGAACAGCAGAATCTTTCTCGGTCCAGCTGATTTCCTCACTGCGCCATTTTATCTCCTGATAATGATGGTCAACTAGTTGCAGTTCTGAACAAAAGAACGACGTGGTTCACTACGACCCAGGCTTCAGGAAGAGGAAGAGAAGGAGACTTGTGGCAGAATGAGGGAGGAGCCTGTTTTTTAACACCTTCTTCTCACAGTGTTTGGACAAAACCCAATTCACAAAAAGAATCAGTCAAAACTGATCTCTATCTCTATATATATATATACTGGAGACCATACACTGGAGATGTACTTAATAGACTTCAAAGTAAGATGAAAGATACGAAAGATATGAAAGTCAACACAGCAATCAACTGCCGAAAGTTCTACAACTAATACTACTACTGCAACTACTATTGAGTGAGGTATGACAACTACTAGAACTACTACTACTAATACTACTACTCCTATTACTCCTTCTACTACTACTGCAACTACTATTATTACTAGAACTACTAATACTACCACTCCTACAAATGCTACTAGAACTACTACTGCTACAACTACTACTAATACTCCTACTACTCCTTCTACTACTAACACAACTACTATTACTACTAGAACTACTACTACCAATACAACTACTACTGCTCCTACTCCTTCTGCTCCTGTAAGAATTACAGCTTCTGGTACTACAGCTTTAGAACAACAATTACTACTACTACTAACATTGATACTTCTACAGTCACTACAACAAATTCAACTACTACTTCCAGTACTGCTACTACAACAAGTACTGCTACAGCTCCTGCTACTACTATTAAACGTTCTACCTCTATTACTACAATTGCTACAACTACAACTTCTGCTGCTACTACAACTTCTACTACTACAGATGCTACAACAAGTACTACATACATTACTATGACTACTATTATTACTGCTACTACTAGTAAAATTAGTGCTATTGTAACCGTTGTTCCCCGCTGCTTGAATGAATAATAATAATGATAATATTAATATAAGGAAATTGAGTGAGGTATGACAAATAATGACGATGAAACAAAGTGATAAAATAAAAATTTGATAGTAAAATGTGACGATTGTAATACTTGTGGATGAGTATGATACGTTATGAGTATAGTTTTTTTTATTATTATTATTCAAATGACCATGAACTTTGGGGACAATATGGATTTCAAGTCTTCTGACCTGAGCGTGGCTCCCTCTGTCTGGACGACGTCTCCATCGCTCAGGTAAGTGTAGCTCTTGCTTGCGTCTCTTTCCATGACTCGGCTGGAGCGCGGCAGTTTGCTGACTTGCACCTCAGAACCTGCAGGACGGCAAACAGAGAAACACGGGGATCAACCGAAGTCGACTTTAAACAAAGAGTTGTTAGCACATATGTTCTGCACATGTGCGAAAATGTGACTACTTCCTAATGTATAACGACAGTTGTGGAATGCCATAAAAGTTTTTACTTCAAGTCATTACGGTAACAGGACCACGCCCCTACAAGACAAAGCCACACCCATGCCATTTGAAGCCACGCCCCTAGAATTCAGATCGTGGCTTCCAGTGGTTGTACTTTGGTTGCAGCAGTAGCAGTCAGCCATTTCTAATCAGATATGGATTTTTAGTCTGGATTAGGTCAGCAAGTAAATTCCCATTGGAAATGAATAGGACAAGGTAAAAAAAATCCATCATTGAGAATGAATGGCATGAGGTGAAAAGTAGCATTGTAGTACCATGGTATCCCGCCCATTTGCATAGGTGCGTGTTCACAGTGAATGGTATGAGTTGAATTTTCCATTGAATACTGGGTCAAAATATTCTATTTTCATCAGGCAAAAGCAGATTTTTGTTTTACCAAATTTTTTTTCTTCTAATCTAAACTAGCCAACCTTGTACAAAAAAAGAGACTAATTTTGTAAATGCATCATTTGAAAACTGCAACTAAAATTTGACTGTTGCTAGTGTCTTAAAACGTCTTCAGTCAGAGACAAAATCCTACATTAAGCTAAAAATAGTGTCCTGCTGATAAAGAGGATATCGTCTTCAATCATCAACTTATTACATTAACAAACTATATTTTACTCTTTTCAATAATGTTGATAATTATTGTGCGTCATTTAAATTTTGCGAACCACCACGTCTTCTTTGAGCTGAACACGTGCTCATCGGGCTGCAATGATTTCTTTGGCGTTGTTGGCAAAACTCGATGATAACATTAGTCGCCAATGAATTTAATTGTTTAACGTTCAGTAACATCAATTACATCATTTTATATGGAGTGAGGCATCTCCCTTTCTACCCATCTCTGCTGGGAGCCGCACATGCAGCGAACAGCAGGAGAAGGCATGGTAAACATCAGAGCGACATAGCTGCTGCCGATCAAACACCCTCTCACCTGAAAATATCAAAAGGTATGGGAGCATTTCACTCTGGACGAACCAAGTGACGTATGTCACGTCATCATGTAGTAGGAACAGGCAGCGTAGAGGACAGAATACTGGGCACAAAATGCCTTTTAATTTCATTTTATTACATTTCAAAAACATTTTGTTCATGATGCCTTAGTTTAGAGAAAAATGGATTATTAGTCTTTATCATTTTCTTATATCAGCACTGTATCAGACAGAAAGTTTAGAATAAATTGACTTTATTCTAAACAGCAGAAATGTTTATTAAAATAAATACAGTCAATTCAAGTCTTTTTTAATTGACTTTATTGTCAGTTAGCACATGGCCAAAACAACCTCAAGGTAAATTGAAAAGTTGCTGGTAGCTAAAGACAGCCAGACAGTAATACTGTGATTTTTACCTGAAGAGTTGACTAATCGTTTCAATAACAAATGGTTAGTCGACCTTCAAAATAGTTGTTAGTTGCAGCCGTATATGCTAATAGTTATTTTACAGATGTTTACTATCCTTTACAATGGCAGTGTTTTATTTTTCAAACCAGCGACAGAACCTCTTTTAGTTCTTTTTTTTTCAGAATAAAAGCTCTGAATTCTGTATGAAATTGTAATGTTTGTGAAGTAAAATAAAAGATTCCTGAAAACATCTGCTGGGCCAGACACTGATGCCAAACGGGCCGGTTTTGGCCTGCAGGCCGCCAGTTGCTGACCACTGGATTAGTATCAGAGCATGGGTTCGGTTTTTTTGTTTGTTTGTTTTTTGACACCACTGCTTGGAACAAAAAAACCCCTAAGGTTGATTTCACTGTGTCCTCACCTATGACGTCCCTGCAGATGTCCTCCACACCTCCACTGTGGTCAAGATGCCAGTGTGTGACAATGATCTGCTGGATACTGGTGTTGAACTGAGTCAGTGCCTGTTTCAGACTGCTGAGGTATTCAGGCACACCAGGTTCTCCCGTGTCAATCAGCACACGCCTGCGATAAACAATACATGACAAGCATAACTTGTTTATTTGACAGGAACTATTCATTTTTGGACTTGCGTCACTTGCACATTCTCGGAAACACCTGAAAATAATATGACTAATATTGTTTTTTTCTGGGCACTGATACTGATTATTACTTGGTAATAAGGCTGAGGACCACTATTCAGAAGTCATATGAATTTACAGTAAAAATGAAAGTCTCTGTCCAATTTTTTTGTTTGAAAACCTCAATGAAAAAGAAAATGAAAACATTTCAAGGTCAAGAAAACAAACTAACATAGTCAAACTGTATAAACCACATTGAAACACATTTAAAGAGTACTCTGTACAACCATTAGTGAGATTACTAATACAATTACCCTATGCCAAATTGTTAACACAGTCCTGCTAGCTGTGTTTCCATTTTCAAAAATGGTCTAAACTTTACAGTTAATAGCCAAAAAGCCACAAAAAGTTAAATTGAGCAAACTTTAAAGGGAGTTTGGCTTGACATTTCTTTCCAATTAGCAAATTAAGGGCTGCTTGCAACAAATTATTGATTTTACTCTTATCATTTATATCCTGTATTATTAACATGGCCCTGGTCTATCATGCCAACATTTTAGTCTTGGTCTAAACGCTACGATTTGTGGTCCACAAACAATAAAATATTAAAGTTAGTACATTTCGAATGGGGTTTGGCTTGACTTCTTTCCATTAACAAATTAAGGGCTGCTTTATAACAGATTATTGATTTTACTCTCACTAATACGCCGTATTATTAACACGGTCCTGGCCTATTATGCCAACATTTGAGTCTTGGTCTTTACGCTGCGATTTGTAATCCACAAACAAGAAAATATTAAATGTTACAAATTTTGAATGGAGTTTGGCTAGACATTTTTTCAATGACCAAATTAAGGGCAGATTATTGATTTTACGCTTATCATTTATATACCGTATTATTAACAAACTTCTGTTCCATTATGCCAATATTTTAGTCTTGGTCTTAACGCTACGATTTGTGGTCCAAAAAAACAAGAAAATATTAAATGTTACAAATTTGTAATGGAGTTTGGCTAGACATCTATTCCATTAACGAATTAAGGGCTGCTTTGCCACAGATTATTGATTTTACTCTTACTTATGCGCCGTATTATTAACACGGTCCTGGCCTATTATACTAACATTTTAGTCCCGGTCTTAACGATACATTTTGTGGTCCACAAACAAGAAAATATTAAATGCAGCAAATTTTGAATGTGGTTTGGCGTGACATTCGGACCGCGTTAAAAACGAGGGGTACCTGCCCACTTAAGCCGTCTCCTGCTTTTAAAAAGATGACAGCTTCACTCTACAACACCTATTACAAACACACCACACACGCTGTATATTATTAAAGCAGTGTAAAAATGCCGCGTCACCTTTTCCCGGTGCCAACGAGGTAAGTGTTGGTTCCCTGCAGCGTCATTGGTCCTGGGTTACAGCCCAGAATCCGGACAACCCGCGCAGACAGCTGCTCGATCCGGGGGATAATGGCGGTCATGACCGCAGCAGTGGAGCCGCTGTGACGGTATCTAACAACGCTAACAACGGACTGCGATACCGATAACTGCTCTGAAAATGAACAACACGGCAAGAAACTAACCGTAGTGAATGTTTACAAGAGGCCGGAAGTTGTTAATGTTTACTTCTGGTAAGAAAGTTGCCTTCAAAATAAAAGCTTCTTTTTAGTGGCTTTATTTTTTTGTTGATGTAACGTTCTATTTTTATTGTCATTATTTTTAATGATGCTATGGATAAAAGTCTGTACCAACATTAATTAATTAAATATACATCTGTGGAGTGTGATCTACCCCCCCCCCCCCCATGTTATTTTATATTTTATTTTGAGTCAGAAAATAAAATAAAATAAAATAAAATTGAGTCAAAATTTTTGACTGGGAAAAGAGCATATTTAAGGTCAGTCTCATTTTAGTTCATTGGTCACATACAGCGCAATTTGATTTCAAGTGGCCCAGACCACTAAAATAATAGCATAATAACCTGTAAATAATTCCTCCAAATGTTTCCCTTTGTTTCACATTTAATGATGTATCATTTAACTAAAACAACCAGAAATTTCTTGAGAAAAATAAGTGCAATTTCAACAATATTATACCTAAGTTTACCATTTGCACATGTGCATCGCCACTTGCAGATCACGGTGTATCTACAAGGGCACAAAATATTTAGTCGCAGCTATCTGGAACTGAAAATACAGTCATCTGGTGGGCTGGTTCTGGCCCACGAGCCATATGTTTGACGCACCCGGCCTGGTCTAGGACCTGGTTCATGTGGGTCAGTGTGTTTGGTGAGGTGAGCCCCATTAAGGGAGTTTAAGGGACTTAACGGTGCCTTTATGGTTGTCGTTTGCCTGGTGTGCCTGTATTGACGGCTCATCCACAGACACATGTGTCTCATTTCAGCCAATATATTTGACATAAAGCTGAAATAGAGTCTATGAAACAGTTTTTTGGGAGTCGTTATAGGCCACACACTTTGATGGACACCCCACATAGACCACATTAAACATAAATTATCTAAATATGTTGCTATTCTCTATAAAAACAAAGGAGTTATTGAATAAAATCAGTCTAAGGATATTGTACTCTCACTCACTGTTCACTTGTATGTCGTACTGTGGCAAAATTTGGGGAAATACTTATAAAACAAACTCTTCCTGTTTGCATTTAGACATTGTTTAAACCAAGAGAAGAAAACTAAAAAAATCCGAGGATTATTTATGTTTGGAACTAGTAAAGTGAGAATAAATATTAAATACTGATTATGTGTCAGTTTTTGGGGGTTAAGTTATGAAACAAACTCAGTGATGAATTGAAATTGTGTAAAAGTCTTTTGGGCTTCAAAAGAGATTTGAAATGTAAAATAATTACAGCTTACAATGTGAATTGAGAGTCCAGTACTATATTTTTGTAATGTGTAATGTTTTATATATTTTCTCTGCATTTCTGATTTTCTGCGTTCCTCCTTGTACAGAATCGGCCAAAATTCCTTTTTCGGTTATTATGACGTCTGTGTTAAATGATTTCACTCTATGTTTACGATTTATATGCATGTTACCGAAATAGATATTCATTCATTCATCTCTTTCATTTCTCATCCAAACACTGGTGCCTCTAATCAGTTGCATGTCTGTCAAATGAACCATTTACTGCAGAAATAAGGTAATTTTTTAATTCCATTTTGTGATTATTTATGTTTATTTTACATATTATCAGTTGATTATTATTATTATTATTATTATTATTATTATTATTATTATTATTATGTTGATTCGTTTACGTTCCAGTGTCTTGTATTGGGCATATTTGTGGGCTTGCTGTTATACTATTTTAGTTTTATCTTCCTTTGTTGAGTGGATGAAAGTGCCTCTAATCCTCACCCGCAATGTTTCTGCAATTTCTCTGTAAAGCAACATTTTGGTCCAAAGTTCCTTCAGCCACACTCTCCTTGTTTGTGCCTGTTCACACAGATGCTTTGTCTGCTGTAAACACAGAAATCCTGCTGTGACGAGCACAAATAAAGCACCTGTAAAACAGGTCAATTACAGAATCTCTGCCACAATAAATGGATGAACTGAACGCTAGATGGCGCCATTGTCCCGTCTGATAATGACTCAGTCAACACTGGTCCTGGAATCTCAGAGTTCCGTGACATTAAAGCCTCACAATTTAACATTGAATATCAAAATATCTGCCCTAACTGTTGCTGTTTTTATTCTCATTAAGCTGAAAGCTTAAATGTCTGTTTTTGTTAATTAAATTTTAAACTTAGGAAACTAAAATTGGTTTAATTTGTCCAAGTTTAATTGGACAAATTAAGTGAGCAGCTGCTTCTCTTGTTCTGACCCTGACCTTTGACCTTCCTGTAGGAGGGTTAGCTAAATATCAAAAAAAGCATGTGCACAGACCTAAATTAAAAGGCTTAAACTTCTAATTTAAAATTTAATTTAAAGATATAGAGAGAGAGAAGACCTCACAGCAACAGAGAAAGGTTTGTTACCTTATGATTTTAAATGAGGAGCCGTCATGAGGATGACCTCAGTGACCTAGGAGCAGAATACAAGGTAAGAGATCACTAATATACGTATGTCCTCGGTCTAATCAGAAGCCAAAATTCCCCAGGTATGACTCTAACTTTTAATTGGTTTGCCCCCTGAAGATGTAAATTCAAGCAATCAGCTCTTTTAATGTGAAAGTCTGACTCCCAGGTCAAAATAAACACAGTTTTTATGACGTGATGTAGACGAAATGGGGGTGGGGGGGGAAGCGAACAGCAGCAGCTTAAACTTAAATTGTGTTTTGTTTTAAAAAAAAAATTACAACATGAGATGGAGACTCAAGATTTCGAGTAATATGTAATAACTGCGGAGGATAATGATTTAAATCCTGTGCAAATCGTCCATGTCTGTAATTCGTAAAAGTATAAATTTTGGTCCCGTGTGAATCGACATGTCTGTGATACGAAGGGATTGGGGTTATATTTCCTTTGAGTCTTTTCTCTGCCTCTTTTCTGGTCAAGAAGAAGAACGGAGGTGACGTTGGAAGGTGTTGGAAGCGTTTTGGGTGCAGGGTTAATGTATATATGTATCAGCATCGAGACCAAGCTGAAGGCAACGAAAAAACCGAGGAAAAGTACGAGGTTAGCGCTCTTGCCTTTGCAGCACGAGGTCCCGGGTTCGTGACCCGGTCAGAACAAGGACCCTTATGCATGGAGCTTGCATGTTCTCCTCTTGTGTGTGCGTGTTTTCTCCACAGTCCAAAAACATGCAAATTTGGGGATTAGGCCAAATGGACACTCTAAATTGCCCGTAGGTGTGAATGTGAGAGTGAATGGTTCTCTGCTTCTATGTGGCCCTGGGTGTTCCCCACCTCTCGGCCCATGTCAGCTGGGATTAGGCACCAGCGACCCCCGTGACCCTCAGTGAGAAGGTCGATAGTTTCCAGCTGGTTTACAGGCTGGGCAGGAGACTGAACCCCGTTCCACCGTCATAGGGAGTTGGCTACCTGGTCACAGTCACTGCAACCGCACTGGTTCTGACCGAGGTGGCCCTCTTCGTCGAGTCCACCTCAACCTCGACATCACATCCGGTGGGTAATGCCAGTAAATTGGAGTAAAATCACGGGATTTTACATGAGGTGCACGGGTGATACTAATCCCGCGAGCAAATAGGGCTTCAGATTGGATGGTGACAAGGACCAACACTTGCTTCGTGTTTGATATTTGTCTTTCCAGGAAAAATCCCGACGCACACAATCAGAACCAGCATTCTGTGATATTTACAGGGAGAAGAAAATGGTGTTGAAAACCGAGAGACATTAAATCAATGCTGACATGTGGGCATCTATAGGCTCCATGCTCGCTCGCTCGCTCGCTCTCTCTCTTTGTAATTACACGACATAATGGTGGTGCAGTCGGCCCGTAATCTCCCATTATGATCAGTCTCGGCTGCCTCCACTGGCTTTTCACCACAGCTTCTAATTCAATATAAATGTAAATGACTGGGAGAGAGGGTGAGTGTGAAGGGGGGGAGGCAGGGGGAGGCAGGGGGAGGCGGGTCATGAACAGTAAGTAGAGTGTAAACGTGGGACTCTTCTCTCACCATATAGCCATACTTCTATTTAAGTTGTGTACGTCTTTATAATCATTTCTGACAAACCGAACGTATTACATTAAACAGCGACTGTGTGGTCCTGCGTCTTGACCGGATCGTCTAATCTGCGGGATTAAAGCGTTCAAAGTCAAGTTTGATTAAAGTCAAGTCAGATTCAGACGTTTCATTGAGACATAAAGACAAAAAAAACACTTTGGCTTTATCATGTAAAATTGTTTGCTCTTACTTTTGCGATTAAAGAGCGACCACATTATGCTCGTTCTTGAGTGACAGAAATGGCAGAAAGTAATATTTTTTCATACAATATTACTTTAAAAAAAAAAAAAAAAAAAAAAGTTAATCCTTTCATCTGTTATGTGGACTTCAAAAAAAAAAAAGAAAGAGATGATATCAATTTAATGAAAAAGATTCCAGTCATATGGAGGCTCCGTCCAAACATGGCGTCTTTGCTACCTTTGTTACTTTGCAAAGTAAGTGTGAAAAATCTCTTTGCGGCTTCAGTCTGCTGTGAGAAATGAGCCAATATGTTACTACACACTATCGCAATTCATAATTCAGAATGCTGCGTAATTAACTTTCTCCAGCGAAGCCTTAATGTGTTACCAAATTAAATAAGTGCAAAGAGAGAGAGAGAGACACGGGAGGGAGGGAGAGATGGGGGAGACAGAGAGGGATTCAGGGAGAGATGATGCATGAGCCGGACTGGTGAAGAGAGAGAAACTACAGTCTCTCAGTTGATTAAAAGTCATTTGTGTGGTGGCAAAACTGTTGATGGTAACAGAAATCAGAGGGAACTGGATTTTTAATAACAGCAGCGAGTAATAAAAAACAAGTAAAATCACTTAAAAACAGGCATAAAATATAGAAAAACAAATAAATTAAGAGCATTAGTCATATTAAAAATATAAGTGTATGACAAATCTCTCTTTTAATTCAAGGAATGTCGGTCTTCCTGGTCTGTTTTTCTGTCTGGCCAGCGGTTTGCTTGATAGGCTTCAAACTTGGCAGGTGACTTACCAACAATAACCACTGTGTGCGGTGCTGAGAAATGATATTGATAGAAATGTTTCAAAATAAGCTTTTTTTCTGCACCGTGTCTTCACAGTGACAAAAGTTTGATGGGGTACTTATAAGGAAATAAGGAAAAGGGCCACCAGGAGGAAGTGCAGATCAGAGGAAGGAAATTTGGACTTTGTTGTGGAACTGAATTGTGTTAAGGGACTTTGAACTGTGTAGAGGAACTTTAGATTGTGTTGGAGGAACTTTAGACTGTGTTGGAAGAACTTTAGACTGTGTTGGAAGAACTTTAGACTGTTGGAAGAACTTTAGACTGTGTTGGAAGAACTTTAGACTGTTGGAAGAACTTTAGACTGTGTTGGAGGAACTTTAGACTGTGTTGGATGAACTTTAGACTGTGTTGGAGGAACTTTAGACTGTGTTGGAAGAACTTTAGACTGTGTTGGAGGAACTTTAGACTGTGTTGGAAGAACTTTAGACTGTGTTGGATGAACTTTAGACTGTGTTGGAAGAACTTTAGACTGTGTTGGAGGAACTTTAGACTGTGTTGGATGAACTTTAGACTGTGTTGGATGAACTTTAGATTGTGTTGGAGGAACTTTAGACTGTGTTGGAAGAACTTTAGACTGTGTTGGATGAACTTTAGACTGTGTTGGATGAACTTTAGACTGCGTTGGAGGAACTTTAAACTGTGTTGGAGGAACTTTGAACTGTGTTGGAAGAACTTAAGACTGTGTTGGACAAACTTTAGACTGTGTTGGACGAACTTTAGACTGTGTTGGAAAAACTTTAGACTGTGTTGGATGAACTTTAGACTGTGTTGGAAGAACTTTAGACTGTGTTGGA